>JASDQU010104452.1:56228-122450 GCA_032191745.1 Picea mariana | reverse complement strand
CCAATCATCACAATCATCCTCAAAATCATACCAAGCATATATTTCTTGATTATATTCATCCTTTAGGCCCTCCATAAGAAATCTCTCCTGCATGTTATTCAATGAATCTTGAATACTACGAAAACTATCATTGAGACCATCTGTAATGATATTTGTGAGGCTATCTGTGAGGCCTTGTGCTAGCACATCCAATCTAGCATCCAATTGGGCTTTGAATGATTCAATAATTTATTTCAAGTTTTGAGAAGAAATAGCCATCTGAGCACCCTATGAACCCTTCGGTCCCGCAACCATCACGAAAAAACCAAAAAAAATAGAACAATAAGTTACAACAAAAAATCGCGGTTTTTTCTGAAAAAACCCTAAAAAACTGTTGAACTTAAAATGCTCATAACTTCACTTCCCGGACTCCGTTTCGGCTGATTTTTTTTTTAAATTGGGTGAAATTGTAAGAAGAACTCAGATATGTAATTTATTTTGGTAAATTCGGCCTCTAAATTCTACAGAAATAATAATAAATCACGCCGCCGTCCGCAGAAAAAACCCTGAAAAATTGCATATTTTAAAACCTCAATATCTTGACCTTCCGGACTCTGTTTCGGATGAATTTTTTTTTTAACTTGGGTGTTTTTATGAGAGGAACTCAGATATAAAACCATTTTCTGAAAATGTTTCATATTAATATACTTAAAATTTCTGGAATGTCGCGGCCCTCTTTTTTCTTCTCCGAAAAAAAAATAAAATCTGCAAAAATAAAAAATAGTTGCCCACAACTCCGGCCAAGGAAAGTGCTCTGATACCACTTGTTAAGAACCAAAGACTGAATACAAAAGCACCACAATAGATATACAAGAACAATATAGAAAAACACCACTTTATTATTATCAAACCTTTAGGGTAGGGCAACATCGTACAATGGATCCTATTATGGAAGGGATCCTCTCCTGTTCACTTGCCTCTTTGAGGGGGCATCCTCCTATTGAGCTACCGCTCCAAATACAATAATTATCTTCATGTCTCATTANGCTTGAACCCCTTTATATAGTGCTACCATCACCTAAGAACATTCTAGAGGAGGAATCTTCTAGAAGTAGAACCTTCTAAGAAGTCCTCTTACATTTGTTATATCTAATTACCCATTTATTATATCTAACTACCATAGTGGGTCTTATTTAATAATATAGTGGACCTAGTCCACCTTACAGCCCCCCCACTACCTCTCTAGCTACCTTACAGATTCCTAAGGTAATCTAGTACATTCCAATGAATGTGAATGGATGAGATGAAGTCGAACATCCGTGGAATCATCCGATCAGAGGTCATTGATGTAAACCCACTGTTGAATGTGAGGAGGCTTTCCATTGAGGCATGCAGGTATATCAGAGTGATCACTCAACCCAGGGTCTTCTTACCGATCCCGATGTAGCACAAATCTAACCATGTGAACAGATGTCCTAATGTCGAACATGGAAAAAACCACTTGATTACCGGTCAATGATGTAAACCATTAACAAGCGTGAGGGAAATCACCATTAATGCCAATGATTCCCAAGGTAATCTAGTACATTCCAATGAAAGTGAATGGATGAGTTGAAGTTGAACATTCATGGAATCATCCGATCAGAGGTCATTGATGTAAACCCATTGTTCAATGTGAGGAGGCTTTCCATTGAGGCATGCAGGTCCCAAAGTACTAATTGGTTTCTAAGTCTAGTCCCTGGATAATGTGTTGAAGTCGACAGGAATAGAATTGAAGGAGAGCCTTGATGCATCCCCCATCAACAACACGAAATAGACACATAGATGTAATTGGTAGATCAAATGAACATGGACTGACACAGGTATTGAGACAATATATTTTTGATGGCTGACTCTCGAGGCGGATACTTCCCTTGAACACTAAGGTACGACAACAAAAACATGACATGGACCAAAACTTGATGATGCAGTGGATGTTGTGACTTACGTCAGGTGACCCAGAGGAGTGAAATAAACTCAAAGGATTGGCTCAGTGCAGAGGTTCAATGGATTAAGATGTGTGCAAAGACAAAGTGTCATGTTCAAGGGTGACTCTAAGAGTTAGCTGGTAATGTTCTCAAAAACAGTTTGTCTTGCTTCTTTCAATTTTTCCCCCATCCAGATAGATGAGTACCTGTTTTTAATTTAATGAGCTTGAGGAGGATAACCCATGCTCGATAAAACTCACCTTTGGTAAGTTCCTCTTCCTTTGTTTAACGAACTGGAAGAAGTAAGGGTTCGGTTCCATATGGGCCTGTCGATGTTTTGCTTAGCGAATCGAAAGACATAAAACTTGAAGGTTTTTCATGATTATAGAGTCTGGAAAAACACTTAAAAGAGAACTGTCTCAGTTCCTTTTTCGTAAAGTAGTCTGACGAGACCGAAAAAGAGATAAACTATCGCTCAACAGACATTTTCTTCAAATACTTTAACGAGCGTGAAGAGAACAAGGTTGCTCTATAATCTTTTCATGTTTACAGAGTTTGAAGAGAACTTAAAGATGACTCCAGTGTTGTCCTTTTTCATAATGTTAGTCTCTCAAGACTGAAAAAGAGATAAATTATCACTCGAAAGATGCCCTTTCAAACTGTTTAATGAGTGAAAAAGGAAGCAAGATCACTCAGAAATCTTTTCATGTTTAGAGAGTCTGAAAAGAGCTTAAAGGTGTCTCCAGGGGGTTCCTTTTTCATGTATCCATACATGTCCGAAAAAGAGATAAAAGTCTACCCGGATGCATTCTTATTTATTTACGAGCACGAGAAAGAAAAAAGACTAAGCTCAATATGCCCCCAGCTTGAAAGCTAGTGGCTTAACTCTAGAATGATCGGAAAAGGCTGGAGACATGCCTTCCAAGGTTCAATTCATTCACCGAATTTGAGGTTGTCACCAATTTCTGTAGTAGATGAGAAAAAGGAGAAGGGTGGATGAAAAGAAGGTTCAAGAGAGGTGACTATTTCATTTTTTAACGAGCTTGACATAGGAAAAGAACTATGCTCAGGACCTATGTTTCATTTTTTAACGACCTTGCCACAAAGAAGAGAAACTATGCTCGTAGTTTCTTCCGGATCATGGCTTTCGAGAAGATAACGCTCTGGAAGGGGACCAGGTCAAAGGATAAAACATGGTCATGGCCTCCAGGAGATCTTTGCTGGATGGAAGATAATCACTCGAGAAGGGACACATGTCGAGGGTCGCGATATGAGTAAGGAGATCAGGCTCCAATAATCCAAATGAAGAAATCACCATGTCCACTACCAGATCCAAATCGTCGAAAGTTGAAATCATGGGAGATGATGAAAAATCAACATTAGGAGGGGAGATAGATGGTATATCTGCCCAATTTTTTTCACGAGGGGGAAGAAAAGAGGATCAGTGATAGTTATTATCCCGAGGTAACTTGTCAATGCAAAACATCTGCGGAATAGATTCATCCGAAGGAAAAGTCGGGGAAATGTAGTCGATTGCAGATGACAAGGAACACAACCATGATGGCATCGAGGAAACATCAGGTTCCAATAGATGTTGGTCATCTGATGAGGGAGAATTGGATTGGGTAGAAACGTATGACGTTTCGGCTGGACTAAGTGGCATGATGTCACTTAGTGCATCGAATTCCAAAGGGCAAGGTACAATCCAAGGGTCAGATGATTCCAAAGATTGATAAGCCATGGTCGAAATCATATCAACGGTGGCGATATGATGTGTATTTGGTGGAAGTGGTGTAGGGAAGGTACCCATGAGGCTAGAATCTTTCAGTAAGCCAACACCAACGCTTTCATACGTGATCTTGTGGTCTCCCAAGAAAGGAATATTGTTGGTAGCGGGAGAGCGAGCATTGGTTGTACAGAAATCCAATTGATCAACAGTGACAATTTTGCCCTGATGAGGAAATTGGACACATCGAAAAACTGACGAGGCAACGACAGTCAAAGTATAAAACCAACTTCTTCCAAGTAACAAGTTGTAATCGAGGGGAGCATTGACCACCTCGACATAAACAATAATAGTTTTGCCACCCAATTGGATGGGAAGGGACTGTAAAAGCCCATGGGGATGAAAACCTCGACCATCGAAGGTGCGTAACATCATTGGGGATTTGCTGAGCACTGGTGATTTTAAACCTTTCCAACATGCTAAAGACATGACACAAGTTGAGGCTCCCTCATCCAAAATAGTTCGATGGATTTGTTGATTGTGAACAACAACATCAACTTGGAAAGCAAGTTGGTGGGAGATTCGAGACGCATAATTATCCAGGTTAAACATGATCTGATTGGAAGACTCAGGATCAACAACACCAAGAGAGATCAAGAGAATTCTACGTTGACTGGGGCAGTGTTGTAGAACTTTTAACGCAGACATAAAACACGGTGCTTGAGCCAAATCTTCAACAATGTTGTAGTTTTGGGAAGCACGTGAACTAGGATTAAAGGTATCTTTGCAGATAGTGCTCTTAGGAGGGTGTAAGATAGAGTTTAATGTGGGTTTCTCAATATAGAGTGGTCCAGATGGAGGATTAACCGATGGAAGACTAACAGAGGATGATGATGGATCTAGTAAAGTGTCGGCACCGTTAGTGTATTTTCCTTTATCAGGGTTACCTGGTGTGTTGTAGGTCTTAGAGAGAGTGGTCAAATTGATCCCATTAAACATATAAATATGTGCACTCAATGAGGCCTCATCATTAGGATCACTAGAACTGCCCCCAGGAGAGGGGGTTTGAGAAACCATGGATTACTGCTGCGGAAAAGGTTGAGTAAGCACAGCGGGTTGTGACTTCCCTTGGAAAATTTTGGTCACTTCATTGTGAAGTGGACAATCTCGAGTGTAGTGATCGTCACCACATATGATACATAGGAATTTCAGTTTCCGTTGTGGTTTCTTTTCGGTAACAGGTGTTTGATTTTTTGGTTGTTCATTATTATTTTTTGATTTATTCTTTTTCTTCTTCTTACCTCCGGATTGTTGTGAAGGGGTAGATTGAACTGCATTCTATTCAGAGATCTGAGTTTAGGGGGAGGTAGAGGAGGGTGTAGTTGATTTGAAAAAAGATTGAGTTTTGACAGAACCCATAACACCATTTGCATGAGATGAGGATGATGGCTTAGAAGGATTGGTATTAGCTCGAGCAACATTTGGAAGAAAATCATACAAAGTACTAGATTGGGAATAAACCAAGTCTAAGTACTGAGCCCGAGAAATGGCTTGTTCCTCTGTGACCGCACCACCCATAGTGACATTGTGAGCGATCGGGGGTAACAGTGATTTAGTAAACCATTCTTCCAAGAGTATGTCAGGAATGACTTCCTTGATCATCCTTCGTCGTCACCTCTACTCATGAATATGGTCAGAGATATGCACAGAGTTAGTTTGACGAAGGGAGGTCAAGAGTTCAATACCTGTCAGATAGCGAATAGGCAGTTTAAAGTGCGTGAGGAAAGACATGGAAAGGGAATTGAAATCATGAAAAGAAGCACGTGGTAGTTCAATATACCACTTTGTTGCCGAACCAGTAAGTGTTCGCTAGAAAAGATGCAAATGTATAGAATCATCCATGAGGGAGTTTGATGAACACCACAAATGGAAAGCCATCACATGGTTGTTCAGATCTTCGCCAGGGTTTTCGTCAAATTTTGGGATATCAGAAGGAAGTTTAGCTGGAATGACTGACCAAACCGGTGAATGAGAAATAGGATCATTAGTTAACCAAGACAAGTCTGGGAGATCCAGAGTCTCAAGGAAAGGTAGTTGTCAGTTCATTTGCGAATGATACTGGTGAGGCATAGGAACACCAGTAGGACCATAGAATGGGTTAGGCGGATAGTTGTAACCAGTAGGTCCTCCTACATACGATTGTTGCTGGCGAGGATAAGAAGGATTCGATGGTGCATGAGAAAAATTGGCATAACCTAGTGGGTTCTGAACATTATAGGCCGGGTGATTTATTTACCCGTGTGGAGGATAAACATTATGCCCTTGATAATGGTAAGGAGTATATCCCGGAGGCTGATGCACATGATGCCCATGAGGAGGATAATATTATGGTCCCAGAGAACTCCAGGTGGTGTTTGGGATGCTGCCCGGATAATATTGCCCATAAGATGTTCCAGAAGAGACAGGATTAGATACTCCTCCTAGTGTGTTATTATTCAAGTGCCCCCCAACGTGGGGTTGGGAAAAAATGCATCTTGAGGATACTCCCTAGGATTGTGAAGGGTTTCTAGCAAACGAGGGTTTCCCCCTTGCCAGTGGTGGATTTACGACCGAGGTGTGACTGGAAAATAGAGGTTGCCCTCCAGGAGGAGCATGAAAAGGGGACTGTCCCCCGAGAGGGGTAGGCCTGCCATGGAAAGGTAGTCCTCCAAGAGTAAATGGTTCGTTGGATGGTGGTTTCCCTCCAGCTGGTTGTGTTTGGCCAACAGGGGTCTGCATTCTCAAGTGAGAATATTTCCCAGCAGGATCATGTGGAACATGCGGAGCTGTAGAGTAAAAACTTGTAGAAACAGGGGTAGAGATTGAAGTGCTTTGGGGATGAGTAGAGGTGATGAGTCCAGCATTAGGACGGACTTGTGCTGGTGTAGTAGTAGGGTTAATAACCTGATCAACTGGGTGATTCATGGTTTGACTAGATGGTCCTGTTTCATTGGGAGGGTCATGAGGATGAAAGGGTTGTCGAATAGATTCAAAATGTTCATATAGATCACGTCCCGATGAATTCCTCCATACAGAACGAGTAGGTGTGGGATTGGTTTCTACTGTGGTGCTAGGACGAACATGAGTCCTATACTTGTCACCAAAGATTGGTTCTATGGATCCTATATATATGTTTCGGTAAAGATCCTCTCCTGTAATCGTGGGATCTCTTCATCTATGACGTTCCCAAGAGAGTCTAAATGAACCAAACGTGGTTCGAGAGGAGTTACCGACACAGGTGTGGTGGAATTTTCAACCGTGTCCAAAGTGTCTTCTAATTTATCTAACGGAGGAGCAATAGCACTTCCAACGTCAGATTGATTTTGTACCTCTCTACGGTAGTTGTCTTCTGGAGGGTTAGGAGGTAAGAGTTGATAGCCTTATGGAGGCATCCGTTACATCCTACCAGATCGGTGAAGACCTTTATCATCTATGGGCTCAATTGTGGAGAATAACACAACACACTGAAAATCTAGGGACAACTAAGAAAAATAAACAGCATGCGCTAATAAAATCTAGGAATCAACCAAGAAGACAAAACTTCTCTCGATTACCGTACTAGTTGGTGATGAAATCCAATGTCGTGTGATCAAGTCGAGAAGGGGTTTGGATATGGTGGAATAGTTACAATGGTGACCTGCTTAACGAACTTTCTCCTTGGTGCAAGCTTCCACACAGTAATTGTGGATTTACCCTCCAAGGAGCCTGAGTGAGTTTGACCAATGTTTGTTCCAGGTATAGTGATACTTCCCTTCACCGTCACCTTGTGTAAGTACCTAAATATTATGGCAACTAAATACACCAATTTGTAGTGAGTCCCCGGGCAGGTACAATCAACAGTCCGATCCGAAATGTATGGGAAGGATAACATGTCTGAAATCAAACCTAAAGGATCCCATACATAATCATGGGTATACCTTCAATTGACCCCCAATATACGATCCGACCACTACAAATAGTTGAACCACGGAGGGATAATCTCTGTAATTCGCCCGAATGCGACCTCGTGCGTAACCCCTGTGTGAGAGGGGGATCCCAAAAAAACAATACGACAAATTGGATTTGACTCTCCCCAACTCAGGATACTAATGTTTGTTTTGAAAACTTTGGAGAGTTGTACTCACAACCTAATCCAAAGTGCTAACCCTAGTCTACTGTTGGTGGAAGATCCTAAAAACAAAAATGTTCTAGATAATTTTTAATTAGCGTTTGTTTTATAGCTGTTCTTTACTCAAAGGGTGCATGAAAGTGAAACTGATGGATTGAGGACTCAATTCCCAAAAAGATGCATGAAATATGATAACCAATCGTTTCTTTTCAGTGAAAATCTATTTTAAGGGAAAGAGAAGGATTCGTTTTCACTTTCAAACACTAATATGAAATGTTCTCAATCGATTGGTTCTTAATCAAATCCAATGCAACACTAAAAAAATTTCAAAAATGCCTTGTAATATGAAAATCAAGCACTAAAATGTATCTTTTTCGTTTGTATGGGAATGATGACTAATTTAATGAAAAAAACTTCTCCTATCAACTCCCTTTTCAGATCAAGGAGATTCAGACAAGTATGATCAAATTTTGCACACACAACACACACTCTCTTGCTGTGATAAAAAACAAGAAGCAAAAAGAAAACAAAGATAACAAAGAAAATCAAGAATTTCACACAAAAATGAGGTGTTGAAGGACAATGACCTCAAAAAACCAAGTGAGAAGAGTCACAAACTTCAGATGTCCTTCACTGGAGTTCCCGCTCAGTCAGATAGGAGAGAAAAAACAACAGATTGATTTCATGCTCTCAACAGAAAAAACTCAAAAATAAGGAAGAAGGGCATAAAATTTGAACAACAAGGTGTTTACTTCTCAGGATTAATCATTTCAAATGTCAAAGGAAGAATCATTGAATCACAAAGCAACTCAGCAAGTTAAAAAACAAGGTTTGGACCTCCAAAAAATGCAATTTTTGAAGAGATTTTGTGCAAAAAGGGGCTGGCGCTCTGGTGTAAGGGACACCAGGGTGTTATAACACTCTGTCCAACACCTCCAGGGAGTGTTGGTGCTCTACTAACATGGGAAAAGGGGCGTTGGGCTTAAAAAACTCATAAAAATGTCCAAAAGCCCAAAATTTCAGTCAAATTTTGACAGTCAAGCTGGATGTGATGGGGTAAAGAGTCAATCAGCATATGAAATCAAAAAAATGGGGTGAACAAGGTTTGAAAACAATCGAAGGGAAATACAAGGTCTATGAGGAAAAATCAAAACCAAAAGTTTCGATTCGATTTGCCAGTGGAGTCGCCAATTTTTGTTGAAGGAAAATCTTTCTGCTGACAGGTATATCTCCTCAGAGAGCTAGACTCTTAACTCTAAGACAGAAAGTGCTTATCATGGTCACTAACTTCCTTTTAGGCCTACACAAACTAATGCATGAAGAGGAAGGGGGAAAGACGTACCTTTTACCAGCGTTTGTCCCTACACGCTCCGAGTTGAACTCTGATCTTGAGCTCCTCGATAAGCCCTGTAGACAAACAAAGTACGACCACTTCCTACTCTATCAAGATTAGTCCGAAATAGATCTATCTACTAAAGAGACAAATTCATGTGATATCGAACATGAATTAGATAGAAACAGACCAAGAAAATTATATTAATGAGGACAAAACATTACTTACAGTCATAGATGGAATGCGACAGTTCTGTCGAGTCCTCCTTGTCTAACCCTTACTCAAAAGCTCCATGGTCTGAATGATAGCTTCACTGATTAGCCTCCACTTCACTGTGTATCACTTATGATATCATAAGTTTGATATGATTCTTCATCAAGATCCCTTTTCACCATGAGAAAGCTTGCTTATATAGCCTTGGAGAGGATTTAACCACTTGAGATATCCTTGGGGAAGTTGAGGATTTTCCTCCTTCAGTTAGGGATCATCCCTTAGATCGTGGCTTGAATAGGGATTTGAATCCAACTGCCTTCAGGAATTGAAGGGATCTTCTCCAAAATCATCTCAACAAACCAGCTACTACCCAGAATAGGCAACGCTCCCTTAAAAGGGCCATCAGAGCGTTATAGCGCTCCCCAGTAGGCTTTAGGGGGGCACCATCACTCCCTAAACCCATCAACGCTCCCTCAGAAGGGATATCAGATCTTTATAATGCTCCTAGACAGTGTAAGGGGGAGCGCCAACACTCCTAACAGAGGTATAGGGGAGTGCTCCCCTCCAAAAACTCAGTTTTTTGGGTGCTTTAAGATGGCAAGAGGTTCATAAGCCTGTTGACTCATTTTTCTTCTTCCAAATTAGATGTTTGAGGTGTTTCAAGTGTGCTTCTCATGTCACTATAGGCACGACATAGGCATCATGGTAGTATTCTTTCTTTGACACTTGCGACACTTGTGAGCAAAATGCGACACTTATAATGATAACACTTGCGACACTATCAAAGTGAGTAATTTCGATGTGTAACAATTACCCATTAATTGGGGCATATTAAAATAGTAATTTTATTTTATTTATGTCAGCTTGGGTCCATTAATTATAATTGTACCTCCTAGTCTCCTATATATACCAAGGAGACCTTTTCATTTGGAATCATCTTGTATTTGTAAATTATGTGGTGTATAAGGAGGTTGTCCCCTAAAATAGGATTATTATTTGAAATTCTCTCTTTTTCAAGGCGTTGAGTAATTATTCTTAGGTTTTTTTATGCTATTTTGATATTTGGTATCAAAGATCAAGGTCTTGGGATTTCGCTGCTACATCTGAGACATCTTGTAATTTTCACTATAAAGTTTTTTGTACAATGTTTTGGAAGGAACCCCTTCGATTATATCTAGTAGACAGATCAAGCTACGTGCAGTTCAAATTTCATCTCCTGAGGCCTTATAATTTTCGAGATATAGCCTGCGTAAGATAGGGTTTTGGAATCATCCTGATTTTAGTCATCGAGGAATTTTCTCTATAAAATGTTTTCTGTAATGTTTTAGAATCTAAAAGCTTGAGTCTATTCATATAAATTATCAAGGTAGTTGTGATGAAACTTTCTTCTTCTGGGTCATCCTATTATTGTAGATACACCCTGTGCAAGATAGGGTGTCTCACTAGTCATATTAACTAGTCTCGAACGGGTCTTTTGGGTAAAATTGTTATAAATTCTTCAGTGAGTATCTAAATTAAGTAATACTAGATGCATTAGATAGTGGATAGTCTCTAGTATTTCTGGTACAATTTTCAAAATCAAATATCATATATTCTGATCTTGGCATGCTTTACAAGTACGCTCTCCTAGAAGGGACACAAATCAGAAAGTTGTGCCAAAGTTACCATAAATTCCACTAGGCACATCCAATTTTGATCAGACCTATGGCATTGTAGTGAAGATGTATCAAAGAACTACAAAAATAAATTTTCATACCTAAAAGGGTCAAAATGTTGGAGATACAGCAAAAGAAATATCTTCTAGCAGAAGTACCTTGAAATCAAAGTTTAAAAGTGATACTTGGCCAACATGCCACCAAAAAAGGGAACTTGTACACCAAATAAGTCTCCAGATAGTCCTACTTGGACTCTTGATAAAGGTGAATAAATATGCAGGGACATAAATGATTTACAAAATAATACATTAACAAAATATGAACTACAAGGGATGATGGATTCAACTAAAGCTAAGTTGGAGGCAATAATGGATACTAATATGGATGGTTTAAAAAGGGACATCATGGAAGGATTGAAAAATTTCCTAATAGAGAGGACATCTGAAAGTGAAAATGTATCCCATGAAATTCAAGATGAGGACACAAGGAATATGAATCGAGAATGGAGAAATTCGAACTTTGGGTTGAATACCAACCACTTTCCTAAGATCAATATGAGGAAGTTTGATGGAGAGGATCCAATCACATGGGTAATTCAGATGGAGCAATTCTTTGATCTACATGATGTTCCACATACACAAAAGGTACAAATTGCTTCTTTATATTTAGAACCCAATCAATTTTTTTGGTATCGATGGATTTTCTCTCACAAATCACTCCTCACTTGGACAATTTTCATGGAAGAAATGATAGCACGCTATGAGGATGCAAGAAAAAATACCTTTTTTAGCCAATTGATAAATTTCAAGCAAAAGGGTTCAGTTGGAGAGCACATTGAGAACTTCCAAATTTTTATTATAATTGTAACAGATATTCCAAATGAGCACTTGATTGATGCATTCATAGGAACTTTAAAGGATAACATTCAACATGAGGTTTGCCTTTGGGAACCCAAATAATTGGAGAATGCATTTAAGGTGGTGAGAAATGTTGAAAGTAAAAATACGACTATGGCTACTAGAAGGACCACTCCTAACATATATCGATATAATAATGTTCCTTCTTCTAAAAAACCTCAACCTACAAGTTTGACACCTCAACAATTGGAGGAAAGAAAATACAAAGGTTTATGCTTTAATTGTGACAACAATTACAATAAGGGACATAAGTGTGGTGAGAAGAAATTATTCTACATAGATTGTGAAGAGGAAGAAGAACAAGAACAAGAACAAGAAGCATCTCAAGATGAAAACATAGAAGAGATTTCTTCTGAAGAGTTGACTCCCTTGATATCATGTATTGCATTAGCTGGAATTATCACTCAAACCCTCAAGATCGAAGGATATATCAAAAAGAAAAAGGTAATAGTCCTAATTGATTATGGTAGTAGTCATAATTTCATTCACTATAAATTAGCCAAATATCTCAATTGGTTTATATATCTAGCGCTAGAGTTTCAAGTAATGATTGCAAATGGAGGAACTATCAATTCTTAGAAAAATGCAATAAGATCAATATTACTATGGGGGAATATGTAATG
Source organism: Picea mariana (assembly GCA_032191745.1). Classification (NCBI taxonomy): domain Eukaryota; kingdom Viridiplantae; phylum Streptophyta; class Pinopsida; order Pinales; family Pinaceae; genus Picea; species Picea mariana. The sequence continues at coordinate 109,890 of JASDQU010104452.1, read as the reverse complement.
AATAGTCCAATGATTTCTATACCCATGGGTGGTGTTGATGTCGTACTAGGAGTTCAATGGTTGCAATCATTAGGAACAATGGATTTTAATTTTCAAGAAATTTTCATTGGAAGGAAAATAAATTGAGTTAATGGGTATCAGACAGAAACCCAATAAGGTGATAAGATCTAATGGAATGAAAAAATTATTGAAAAGGGGGAATCAGGGTGTAATTGTACAATTATGCTCACTAGATGTTCAAACATCTAAGCTATCTATTCCCCTATATATCCAAGGGATGATTGATAAGAATTCCAGAGTATTTTAAGATATTCCAAAATTTCTTCCACCCACTCAAAATCATGATCATGATATTCACCTAATTTCTGGGAGTGTTCCTCCTAACATCAAGCCTTACAAATAACCTTATGCCCAGAATAGTGAAATTGAGTGTATGGTTGAAGAAATGTTAGAGGCTGGCATTATTAGACTTAGCCAAAGCTCTTACTCTGCACCAGTGGTATTGGTACTCAAGAAAGAGGGCTCATGGAATATGTGTCCAGATTATAGAGAGATCAACAAAATTAATATTAAATACAAGTTTCCCATTCTCATCATTGATGAATTGTTACATGAATTACATGGAGCAATCTATTTCACAAAGTTGGATCTTCGTTCATGGCATCATCAAATTAGAATGAAGGAAGCAAATATCCCAAAAACAACATTCTGAACTCATGAAGTCCATTATGAATTTTTGGTCATGACTTTTGTCCGTATGAATGCACCTTTCACATTCAAGGGGTTGATGAATTCCATTTTCAAGCCCTTCCTTCTAAAATTGTTGTTAGCATTTTTTTATTATATATTAATCTATAGCAGGTCTTGGGAGGATCGTGTGTGACATGTTGATAAGTTGCTACTACTACTAAAGGAGAAAAAACTATATGCCAAACCATCCAAATGTTTCTTTTGGGTGAAGGAGATAGAGTATTTGGGTCATATTGCATTTTATGAAGGTTTCAAGGTAGACCTTAACAATATTAAGGCCATGATGGAATGGCCGATTCCCAAAACATTGAAGAATATTAGAGGATTTTTGGGTTTGATTGGTTACTACTGCAAGTTTGTTCAAAACTATGGAAGAATAACAACACCTTTAATGAAATTAAATATGAAGGATGCATTTTCATGGACTCCAGAGGAAACTCAATCTTTTGAACAACTTAAAGAGCTGATGTGAAAATCTCTTGTATTGACCACACCAGAATTCAAAAAAACTTTTATTGTGGAATGGGATGCCTTAGGAAATGCCATTGGTGTTGTTCTAATGCAAGAAGGAAGGCCCCTTTATTTTGAAAGTTGGACACTCAAGGGAAATTACTTACACAAACTAATTTATGAGAAAGAAATGATGGAAATACTACATGCATTGAACAAATGGTGCCCTTACCTAATAAATAGGCACTTCAAGGTCAAAACAGATCATGATAGTCTTAAATACTTCTTGTAACAAAGACTATCTTGAGAAGAAAAACAAAAATGGGTGACCAATATGTTAGGTTGTGATTTTGAAATCATCTATAAAAAAAGGGAAGAAAATTTTTGTGGCAGATGCACTCTCAATAAAGGATGAAGATGTTGAGGGCTTTCTTTGTGCTATCTCGATCATCCAACCTGATTGGATAATAGAAGCGATGGATGAATGGAAGAATGATGAAAACTTGTGGATTCCCATTCAAAGGTTGCAACAGGGTGCCAGTGCATCATATACATTTACATGGAAAAATGATTCACTATGGTACAAAGATCGCTTATATTTATGTAAGAACTACCAAATCAAAGAAAATGTACTATTGGAATTTCACACCTCTCTGCTAGGAGGGAACTCAGGATTTTTGAAAACCTACCATAGGGTCAAGAAGGAATTTTTTTGGGATGGCCTTAAAAATGATGTTCAAAGGTTTGTGGAAGAATGTTTTGTTTGCCAAAAAAATAAGGTGGAAAAAATTAATACCCCAGATCTTTTACAACCATTAGCCATCCCAAGTATGCGTTGGGAAGATGTTTCCATGGATTTCATCACAAGGTTATCGAAGTCTGAAGGAAAGAGTGTCATCATGGTGATTGTTGATAGACTGACCATTTACGAACACTTTTGTGCACTCTCTCATCCTTTCAAAGCCAATATAGTTTCCACCGCGTTCATGGAGACAATTCAAAATCTACATGGAAGACCAAATATTATTGTAAGTAACAGTTCCCATAGTCAGTAGAAATTTTTGGACAAAATTATTTTCTTGTTTGGGTACTCAATTGGCTCATAAATCATCCTATCATCCTCAATTTGATGGACAAACTGAGATAGTGAACAAATGTCTGGAAGGCTACCTTTCTTGATTTGTCTCTGATAAACAAACAAAATGGTTGAAATGGTTACCCTTCGCAGAATGGTGGTATAACACTTGTTTCATACTACAACAAAAATGACACCATTTATGGCACTCTATGGATACCACTCTCCTTCCATTACTTCTTCTCTAAAATAAAAATATAAGGTTCAAGCAGTGGATGATCACATCGAGCATCGACAACAAGTTCTCCAACTCTTAAAGGAAAACCTAACCATGGCACAAAATCACATGAAATAACAAGAAGATCAACATCGTAGTGAAAGAATTTTTGAAGTAGGGGATTGGGTATTTTTCAGACTATAACCATACAAATAGATTTCCCTCAAGCAAGATAAGAAGGATAATAAATTATCACCAAAGCACTATGGCCCTTATAAGGTGTTGCAAAATATTGGTACTATGGCATACAAATTGGAGTTGCCTGCATCTTCATGAGTACACCCAATTTTCCATGTTTCATGCTTAAACAAGGTTATAGGTGACAAGATACTATTTCAAACTATATTTACAGAACTTGACGAGGAAGGAAAAATCATATTGGATATTGAAGCTATCACTGACACAAGAATTCTCCTGCTAAGGAATAGATCCATTTCAGAGTATCTCATTAAGTGGAGGAAACTACCTATGGAAGATTTCACTTGGGAAGATGATTCTTTTATAGAAAAGCATCCATAATTGTTCAAGTGTTGTGGAGAACACTTTTCTTAAGGGGAGGGGCATGTTAAGCCCTAAATAATGGTACATTACTCCTTAATTGTGACATATTACATTAGTAATGTTATTTTATTTATGTTGGCTTGGATCCATTAGTTGTAATTATACCTCCTAGTCTCCTATATATACCAAGGAGACCTTTTCATTTAGAATCATATTGTATTTGGAAATTTATGTGGTGTATAAGGAGGCTTCCCCCTCAAAGAGGCTTATTATCTGAAATTCTCTCTTTTTAAAGGAGTTGGGTACTTATTCTGAGGTTTTGTTTTATGCTATTTTGTTATTTGGTTCTTAATAGAAGAACTCATAGAAGATGATTATGGAATGGATTTTTTTTTATGTGAATGTGGACAAGGAATTAACCTTGGGGAAGATGAAGATGAGGATGTTGAGGGGAGATTTATAGACAATATCATAAACTATTGGACTAGTTCAGATCAACATGGAGATAGGATGGTTGAGGCATCATATGAAGAGCCTTATATTTTTTATTTTGACATTTTGTGTATGTTTGCATATTTGGTAGGTGATGAACATCAATTGGATGATGTGTTGATGCATACTGATAGATAAATTAAGCTCTTTGAGAAGATGGATAGCTTAGAGAAGTTTTTGGTTGAACATATATTTGCATACCTTGGAGATGCTGAGGAAACTATTGTAACAAGAGAAGATGATAAAGAAAACCAATTGAAGAATTTTAATGATCATCAAGACAATGAGAAAAATTAGTTGGAGAAAAATTTTCAGCAAAAGAACAATCTGAAGAAACATTTCAGTGCATGCAAGAATGCATGATGATTTTGTCAGCCAAAAAAGTTCAAAATTTTTATGAATATGAGGAGGTTGAAGTTGAACAGAGTTTAAATTGTGTTCAAAATAAGAGTGAACCAACATTATCTTGCAAAATTTATGCAGGTACATATTATGGAAATTCACCTCATAGAGATGTGTTTGAGGATTTTTCAGCCATTGGAGTGTTGGAAGACATTCTTTTGTCAGAGGAAAGATATACAAAAGAAGAGATAGAATATTTGGAAGAATGGATGACAAAAGACTCAAACGATTAATATTTCATAGAGGATACAATTCATAATAAATTTGTTGAATTGTATGAAGAATTGAAATTCTTGGAAGAGAGGATAGGTAGCCAAAGACTAAATATTCAGGATGTAAACTTAGAGCTGGAGGAAGAATAAAATTTTTTGAAAGACAATGAGGAAGAGGTTTTAAAGTATGCACAACAATAGAGGAGAAGTGACATTCAGCCAAGGACAGAGTTGGATGATGAAATTGATATGTTATGGATGTTAATGAGGAAAAAATCCAAAAGAAAATACTCTAGGAAGAGGAATACAACCAACAACAGATTGTAGTTGACTGAAATACTTTGCATTATCAAGGAAGATGGAAAAAAACAACATAAAATATGGAGAACTGGAGAAATGAAAGCAATTGCAACATCAGGAGGACAACAATAAAGTAGCAAGTCAAATGGACAATTACAACACAAGATTAGGGATCCATGAGGAATATAGCATAAAGAACCCATGATCAGGAGATCATGGATAATTTGTTCCTGGGGAGTCTGATGCAAGAGCATCGAGCTTCTGAAATATTGTACATTTGATGAGACTTAGGGGGGTCTTTCATTTCCTAGGGATTGGGTTCCCTATGCTTGAATTATTTGTATTTTCCTATGTTTTATTGGTTTCTAGAAGAGAGACATAGGATATGATTTATTAATGAGAGTGAGGATTGAATTTGTAAATGTTCTCTAATGTGTGATAACATGGGAGGAAATGGATCCTAGTGATATTTTGAGTAATTTGTGGATCTAAGGAGATCCTTAGCAAATTGATGAGTGATTTGTGGATCTAGAGGATCCATAGGGATTTATTGTTGCGATTATTTTGGATCTAAACTAATTTTAGTTTAGGATCCTTTTGTACAAATATTGTAAGCATGAAGGTAATAGGGCTTGGCCATCAGGAAAATAAATCAGGACAGGAAAGAGGTGGTCAATCGAGTGAAGAATTAGGCCAGAAAGAGAGGGAGATGCTAGTTGAGGGGATTAGGATAGGAAGGAAAGGAAGAAGCTTATTGTAACATATGTAAATTGTGTGTGCATTTTGATCAATACAAAAGATAATTAGTATTGTTCGATTATTATCCAGTTGATGGTGTGAATCTGATTATTTAAGTAGAACCTTGTTCATTGTATGACAATACATGTCTCTGCATACTTGATAATTTGTCTGATTGCAAATCCCAAGTAAATTCCAAGTTTAAAGGTCGATAAAGAAGAGCCTGGTTAAGAAGAATCTCAGGAGGAGATCATGATAGATACAATGATCATTTACCACTATAAGGGTAAATGATCCTAAGGTTCGTTGTTGTACAAGCGAAAGTTACAGATCCATTGGTCCAAGGACAAGCTACATCAACCATGGTCAGTCAAAGTTTTACAACTTTCAGATAGGAGAGGAGCCACATACCCACTGTCAGGTTGAAGAAAATACACAAGAGATGTTGGATCTTAATCCAAATAAATCCAAATCATCGAATCGTGTATCAACCATAACCGTCAGATCTCGATCTATAGGAGAAATCAATGGTAGAAAGTTGTTTCAAAAATGGTGACATGCGTTAACAAATGGTGTATTTCAAGGGTCCCTAATTGAGATTTGAATGAAGGATCAACCTTCCTCGAAATGAATGAAAGTCGTTCATCTCACAGTTTGATTAAGACGTGATCATTGATCTGGTGATGGATGAATTTATAGGATAAGGGCCTTTTTGGGTTAAGCTACTGATAGCAACCACTGGTCATATGGTGGAAGAAACGAGCCTCAAGTTAATCTTACTTATATAAGAGCCTTTCGATTTAGTCCATGATCCAAGGTTCAGGTCGCATGGAAGAGGGGCGAGATGAGTAAGCATTGTCAGGGTTAAGCATTTAAATGGAATAACCTTGGTCACAAGGTTTGGGTCATATGCAGGAAAAGGCTTTTGCGCCTATTGATAAACCTTTGGTCACAACATCTAGGTTCTATTAGAAGAAAATAAGATACGGTGAACACATCAAAGGAAACGAGAAATTACATTGATTCATTTCATGTGATCAATTTAGGAAGAAACCAAATCAAATATTGAAGGACATTGTGTAGAGAACGTTTTAGTCCCTTTATCGACTACAAAGTGAGAAGTTCTACTGCAGATATCCTTGGGAGGTCCCTTTGAGCACTTATAGAGAAACTGGAAAATATGTGAGCTGCCTAACTGCAAGGTTTGACCTGGGTTAGGTTATCATATTTGTTGATGAGGATTAGGTTGTCCTTAGTTTTGATGATTTTTGTTGATGTGGAGAAGGATATTTTTTCCTTCAGAAAAATTCTGAATTTGAAATTTACAAAACATAAAGTTTTGTGTCTCAAGTGCATGGACGATTTATCTCAAATCTTTTTGTTTCTGCTATGTGATTTTTTGTCATAATTCCAGTGTAAAATTGTTCAGTGATAATAGCTAGGGTTTATTGTTTGATCATTAGGAAGTAATTTTCATATATGAAATTAGTCACATAGAGTTGAAAGTGAAAATTGACATGTGCTTGTATAGTAGTGTATTTTGTATATTTCTCTATGTGTATTGTGTATATTTCTCTATTGTGTATATTTCACTTCTTTTTCAAAGGTGAAATTGAAACCTGTGGAGCAATTGTTGCTCAATGAGAATGATGAGTGTGGTGACCCGATGAAACCTTATTGGTGTATGGAATAACAACAAATCATTCCCAATTTCTAAAAAACTCATTAGTGTATGTTTGTACACGTTGCTTGGATTTTGGACATACTTTGTAGAGACGAGCCAATGTTTTAATGTTTAAATGGTTACATGAAAACTATACTTGCTCGATGTGATTTTATAGGCAACCCTAGTAGCAATTTAATTTACTTAAGGTTTTACCATGATGAATGTCGTTCAAATTGTAGTGCTAACAGGTTTCTTAATCTGTTACCCAGATGTTCGAATTCGCTATGAATGTCCTATGTCCTTCATTGAACGCAATAAAGGAATATGCTCAAAATAAGCTACGCTTTTGGAGGGCAGAAATTGCAGAATCGACTGGCGAAGACCAGCAAAGAGATAGGAACAGTTCCGAAGCTACAGGGATGGAATATGATGTTAAAGTACGGGTAGCAGATCAAGAGGATATAAGACCAGAAAAAACACGGGAAGAAAATGTGGATCAAGAGGATATATATAATTCAGAGTGGGAGAATATATGGGAAGCAGTCACTGGCATGCCTTCAATTCTCGGTGTTGTCTTAGCTATGTTACTGTCACCGGCCGCTATGTTTCTAAAGATTGTCCTTCTAATCCTCTCGATGATCGTTGAGTTTCTTGTGCTAAACGGCTACTTTTTTCACTCTTTATGGCGTCTTCAACAACTGAATCGACGAAATCAAAATACAGTGATCGGGCGTGGTACAGTAACCAAAATACGAGTGTATTGTCTTGGCTTCCTAGCTCTCATGGTCATACTGGTGGCGAATGCCATTTTCTTGACCATAATACTAAAGTAAGTAGTCTAAAGATCTGCTTATCTATATATATATATATATTTCAAGCAGTTGTTTCTTCTCTTCGTTTTCTATTTCATTTCGATATTGATGATAATGATGATTAATGTCCACTAAGACTTAATTGGTCTATTTGATCTTAAGAGGATAAGTAATTACTTGTAATTTTTTAGAATTTTGTTTCTGTGCTCGAAAAACATTAAGAGAAATTTAAAATGTCCACTAAGACCTAATTGGTCTATTAGACCTTAAAAAGGTAAGTGATTACTTGTGATTCTTTAGAATTTTGTTTCTGTGCTCAAAAAACATTAAGAAAAATCTAAAACATGATTATTATTTGCACAAATCTTTCAAACTGACTTCTTGTTAAAATACTGCAGCACTGCTAGCAAGGAGGGGTCCACAAGCTCGGTGAATGGAGCACCCCACTGTCGTTGAATGGCCACATTTATTGTGTAATATTTTTTCAATTTACTGTTTCACTATGGAAAAACATTCATTGTGTATCTTCCATTTAATTATTTTCCACGGAAATAAACATTAGTCTCATTGATTTGTAAAATTTAAATCTTATCTCTTCACCTTGAGGAGGAATCTCATTTATTAGAAATTCCATAATTTTTGTTGAAATGCAATTCTGGAAAAATGCCGCACATAAAACATATGATAAATATGGTGCATTTATTACATCGGGCTTGCACTGTAGTGGTTTAATTCAAACTGTTTTTACCTCAGATGTGCTCCATGTAAAAACATGTGTATGTATGACCTTCGATGTGCTCCATGTAAAAACACATGTATGTATGTGCACCCTCCATCCAACCTTTGACTTTTCCACATTATAAATTGAGATTCGTGCCCATGATTTGACATGATTTCTTAAATTAAATATTGGATTAAATATTAATATAAACATAAAAATATTTATATTAATAATAAAAAAACCTTTTTTTCTATTTTTGAAGGACTTTGGGCATATGAGGCTTAACACATGACTTTGTGGATAGGATGGGGTGCTTAATAAAATAAAAAAATTTTATTTTCAATGGGAATACAAAAATAAGGGTAGAAATGTATGTAGTGATGGAACTAAGGGATTTATATAAGACTTAAGGCTAAGTATAGGCTTCTGATGGATGAACCATTGGGTGAAGGATTTATGTGATGGGAGCTTGATGGAGTTGGTGAAAAAATTTGAAAGTCCGAGTGGAAAAATAGCACAAAGACAAGATGCTTTGGGAAAAATTAATACAAATTAGCAGGTGATAACATAGGATCCTATTGGGGATGTTATCCTCCCTGTGAGGTAGCAAAGAACAGTAGACCACGTGTCTAATCCATTAGGTTGCTCATAAAACATGTCTATGTACCCTTCTCCAACCTATCACCAGTGTCTATTAAAAACCAAACTCTGCACACTGCTCTCAACTGGATACTGAACACTAAATACACCGCTAAAATTTGACTGTACAAACTACTAGAAATCCAAACTAAAACAATGCTTGAACAAAAAGCTTATTTGCACACTCCTATTTACTCTAAAACTGCTAAAATGAATACTCAATCAAGTGATGCTAAAGTACCAATGCAGCCAATCAAGCAATTGGCTTCCTGATTTTTCTCCGATCACATATTTCTTAAGCAGGCAGAAAAATGTAAAAGATGGCAGTTGAAAACAAAAGTTGAGTTCAAAACCTGAGCTTATGAACGAAACAAGCTCCTCCTTCACCGAATATTGTAATAGGATGGCCACAGGATCTTGAAAACCATGAAAAATCATTTCTTTTTGATGAGAAAAAACAAAAAGAAAAACCTTTTTCATAAGTGTTTGTTCCTCTTGCTCCATCTCTTCGGTTCCGAGAACATTTTCAAATGAAATGGCAGCAATAGGTTTGTCTACTTTTCCATCCATTTCAACAAAAAAATTCATACATTCTTGAACATATTCAAATATGACAACCATATTATGTGCATCAAGGATAACCTCTTGTTCATCAAACAACTCCGATTTGGTTTCATTAAACTTCTAGAAATTTGCTTGAGGACTGTCATTTTGACTTTCAAATGAATGAATGGAAATAAATTCATGTTCATAACCTTCTTGTAAATGTGAAAAGCTAACTTCATGAACTATTTCACAATCTAGAGTTCCCATGGATGTATTTTCAAAACCACAATTTTCAAATGATTCAAATAAAACAATTTCTTCTTCATTATCTTTTTGTATTTCTGATTGGAAAGTGGCATACATTGTTTTGTTGTTTTCCTAAAACTCTATGTCATCTGTTTTTTCATTGCTTGAAATCTCCATAGATGCAGTTTCAAAATCCTTATCCATGTCTATGCCACTTAGAATTTGAACAACCACATCATTCATAGGGGAAGAAAGACAACTTTGAAACACTTTGTCTTGCTAGAAATCTTGTTGAATGTCTTCATCAAGTTCAAGAGAATGAAAATGACTTTCAACGACAATTTCTTCATCAGCTTCACCTTCAACCAAAGGAGCGGATACTATTTGTTGTTGGGATGAATATTCATAAAGGGCTTCTATGATTTCATCATTCATACACTCTTCATCACCAAATTTGTTTTTTAAGGTACTTAATGAAATGTTCACAAAATTCACAACAATTTTCAAACACCAAGAATGAAGGATTAGATTCTCCATGATGCTTAAAGAATGTTATGTGGAAATCCTTAAGAGAGTATAAGATGCCTGGTTTTAAACCTTCATACCATAATCTTTCTTTTCCCTTTAGAGTAGTCATAAACATTTTCATCGAAAAATCTTCACGAAATTCAACCCCCAACTTACATATGCTCATGTGAAATCTAATCAAGTGCATGGCAACATCTTTTCCTTTCCCCTCTTCGAATTTAGGCAAATATTTTTTCCAATTTATGTGAGGAATATGATTTGGAAAGCCAGGAATATGAGATCAATTCATTGGAGCATACCTTGCAAATATTGAACTCATCTTCGGATAGTGGAGTCACCAATGATGTTTTGGAAGTTGGATTGTGCATTGAGAGTGGAGTCGTCAGTGAAAATTCAAATTTCTAGATTCTTCTACCAATGGAATCGCCTTCAAACTGATTTTTGATGTGTGGAGTCGTCAGAGAAGGAATACAACCAATATGTGCATAAGTGTCTACTTCTCTCAGACCTTTGAACTCAACCATGTCGTTATTTCCATGAAATGTTTTTCAATTTGTCCCAGACAACGACGCCATAATGTTAGCACTCTGTAAATTTTGTTCGGCTGAATAGAAAAATGACATAGGTAGCTATTTCAACCAGCTTTAGAGATGAGGCACTAGCCTTCTCAACTCAAAGAGGGATCTCTCTTATCACTTGATATATCTATGGAAATCGATGGCTAAATTTGGTTTGTTTTGGGGGATTTTAATAAATTTGTTGGCAATGAAGGGGAGGAACACACAGGGCTATGGAGTCACAATTTCTGAAAATGAATGAAAAAAATGATCAACAAGTAGAACTCTCAAGAGGATAAAAGCTAAATGAGGCAATGAATTTGAGTTGTGAATTGAGATTTGCAGAGTGTAAGAGGAAAGGGGAAAAACAAGTAACTGCATCACAACATTAATAAAATGAATTCTGAATTAGTTTAGAAGACAATTACACAGTGTAAATTGCTTAAGCCAGGAGCATCATAAGATGAATTATGGGCCTTTAACTCTCCAATATAAGCAGAAGAAAATGCAAATGGAATTAAACAACACATGAAATACAAACAATGAAGGAGAACAAAACTCATATCATAGCCATTAGAATCTTTCCATAAACAGTTCAAAATGCTTTTGCATATGTATTCAATTCAGTCCTAGAAAAATTACAATAGAGTCCAGAACCACCAGAATTGTGCCCTTTCACTTCTAATTTCCATTAATACACTCAAAACCTCTAACACTTATACAATTCGTGTTCCTTCTAATACTATGAATTGGTTTAAATTATTAAATACATTAGATTTTATTTTAAGTAAATAGACCCAAACCTTTATAGATTAATCATCTATAAATGTCACAAAATACGACGATCCTCCAAAATAAATTGTAAGGGGTGATCCCCAAACATATAAATGAATGTAATAAAGGATACCTTTGCTTATATGTTTTCCTCTTTTAAACTCTTGTCTAAACTGTTTTCCAAAAACACAATACTTGTAGAAATTCAAATTCAGAAACTCTAAACTTGGAAGTGACATATGGTCAACTAGTACAGTAAGCCCTTTCTTGATCATATGAACCAAAAATTGATGCCATAAACAAACAGAGTCAATTTCACCTTCATATGCTACCACTGATTGGTTCATTTCAGTTCTTCCTTCAAGCTAATAAAGGTTCCTGATCCTATTTATCTTTATGACTACTAAGATGCCTTTGGACACCTTCAGTACTCCACCTTGAGTTGTACACCTGTAACCAATAGGATATAGAACTCTCAAATATATCAAGTTATTTCTAAGTTAGGGTACATGCTTTACATCTGTTAATGTTCTTACAGAACCATCATGCATTTTAATCCAGACATTACCAACCTCAACAATTTTAAATGAAAATTATTTTCCCATAAAAACAACACCACCATCAATAGATTAGTAAGTTGAGAACCAATTTCTATGAAGAAACATATATCTGGATGCACCAAAATCTAACAACCAATGTTGATGTTGATGTGAAACATCACAAGTAGACAATACCTCATCAACCATACATGATCATGAACTTAAACTTGTTTTAGCTAAATAAACTTCCTTTGCTTCCTTTGTGGAGTCCTCTTTGGATGCATTCTTTCATTTCAAGTAATCCTTCTTTGGATGCCTTGATTTTCCACAGAACCAACATTTCTTCTTACCCTTTTTGCCCTTTGACTTAGACCTTGATGTACCCCTCTGATATTGCCCTCTTTTTGTATATTGACCTACGACCACCATTTATTATGTTGTCGAGGTTTCTTTATTGGATCTATCCTCATTTCCTCAACCAGAAGAACTCCCACAACACTGTCATAATCAATGGCATGTGTTGAGATAAACCACATAGATATGACTAGATGATCCTAGGAGTCAGGAAATGAGCACAATAGTGTAACTAACTTATCCTCATCTTTGTACTTTACTTCCATATCGTTATCCCCATTTTGTGGGATAACTAAGGAGATGATGTCTCAAAGCCCTTAGGTTTCATATATGGAGTCTTGAGAGATGACATGAATAGTAGTGTCCACTTGAACATATGCAATCCTGCTCTATCACCACGGGTTGGATCCATTATCAATGCATCCACCACGCTAGGTAGTTTCTAGACAATACATGGGTCTTTCTCCATGGGGTACAAGTAAGGTATTATGGAAGATCATCAACCTAATATTTGAGGCATTTAAACATGTTTTATTTAAAATGATTTTTATTATAGAATGCCTTCTTTGAAATTATGCTTTTGACCTTGTTTCACCTTGCTGAGTGCCATATATTTCCTAGTAAGTGGAAAAATTTTGGTGAACAGGTGCAATTGGGGGTCCCTTGAGGGGTCATCCTACCATTCCCGACGATAATTACCACTTTCTTCTCATTACACTTCCATAATATTTCCCTCTTATAGGCCCTTTGAATTTAGTGACCCAAGAAGGGAATGTTCATCATTTCATGGGAAGAAGGGGCTGAAGGCCCAGGGGGTTGGTTGTTGGAAAAAGATAAGACCTAAAATATGAACATTCTAGACGATCACCCAAATAGGTCTTGAGAACAATGAATTGCTCCTCTTTAAACAATTGAAGACTTGCATAATATCAAAGACAAAATAAATATCTTACTTGAATACAGTACTAACATAAGTGTGTTACAATGCTTTACATGGTTACCCCTATGGCACTTTGTGAACCTCTTAGTTATGGTATGGTATTTAATTTATCATGAATATATAAAATGTATTTAGGAAAGATGTTTTGAAGGATAGATATATCATAAATGTATTATAATTGTTTTATAATATATTACAGAGAGATCTTCAAGAAACATGAACAGATGTTTTGAAGCACATATATTTTATAAAAATACTTGAAAAAATAAATAATGAATAATTTATATATGAATGATGAATAATTATTTGTATATATATGTTTATATTTCATACTTTAATATATATTTAATTATCTAAAGAACATAACGATTCGGTAATAAATGAAATAATGTAAGACCCTTACATGTTTATAAAATACCTTAGGTAAGGAAATAATGTAAAGAACATACTAAACGAAAAAACAATGTAAAAAAAATAATAAAAGCAACAACAATGTTTATAAAGAAAATAATAAACTAAACAATGTAAAGAACCTTCAAACATGATAATGTAAAGAGCCTTTAAGATGGATTAATGGAATCTTTTGAGCTGCGCGGCAGCTGCAAGATCACTATGCCACCCATGATATCTTAAATTCTGTATCTACTAACTGTCGATGGCAATAAAAGAGATTATGAAAAAGTGTTGATTGGATCCAATATTTCAATATTCAGATTGAAAAGTGATGATTGCAATGTTTGGGATTCTCACTAGTGTACTGGAAGATATTTCGTTTCTCTTCTCTACAACCTTTTAGGGAACATTTCTCCTCTAAAGGTGTTTCCATTGGTGGCAATAAGGTTACAATCAATATGCCAACACAACTAGGAAGACCATTGGACCCTTGTGTAGTGCTATAACCTTTCCATATGCAATGACATAATGGAATTATACATGGCTATCTCGCATGGCATTTTAAATTTCACAACAAGATTATAAATCATGAATTTTCTTGGCTATTATCTCATAACCGACCCTTTATGAAATATCATTTGACATGAATTTCCTTTTCTATTATCTCATAACCAACCTTTTATGAAATATCATTTTGTTTCAAATGAATGCTTTCTAGATTTTAACAAATCTTGTATACTTATTGCTTTTGTTGGAAACATAATCCGTAAGTGTTATGATACCAAATATGAAAACACATAAGTGGATATGAATAGTCATTAGGAGTCCAAGAGATCTCTTAGAATACAAATCCAATAGTCACAACTCATGTACTTATACATGTATCATATCTATGAATAAAATGAAAATCATGCTTATTCATTTGTCATCTTCCAATAGTTCTATCAAAGCACCTTTGTTCTTAGGCCTCGAATTTTCTATGGTAGTTTTCCATAGCAGGTTAACCATGGAAATTTCCTTCCATGTGCAGAAATGACTCTCTTCCCTCTATCTAATTGGAAATATACGCTCCTCTATCTACAAGTATGTCCTCACTCATGCACATTTAGGTGTCAAATTTGAGAATTTTTAATCACTATGTGGGTATAACAAAAATGTGAGCATTTGTTGTCTAAGCCACCTGTCGCTTTTGTCTCCCTAGGTGAACATTTCATCGATTCCTCTGTTTGTTCCTCAACACACCATTCACAATTATTTCACATGACTGTTATCCATGCCAAGATTTTTCAGGTATCTTCGTATGTAGGGAAAATACCTACTTCCATTACCATTGCTTCCACATGAATCTGAATCGACTTGAGAAGCAACGTATTAGGGTTTTATTTCTATGTTATAGTTTTCTCATTCTTTTTGTTGCTCCTCCTCCTTGTCCTTTCTATAGTATCTTCAAATTCTCCATGCTAGTCATGGTTTGGAGCTGCTTTCTTTCTGCAATTGCATGTAACCTCCGGTTCACTCCCAACAATGTTGGACACTCCTTTAATATGAGCGAGATGAGGTTGCTCGAGCCTATGGTTCTTGGTGTTTTCTATTTTTGTTTCATCAAAGGAAGGATTCTAATTTTCCCATCCAAGAGGGTCCACACGTGTGAGAAGAGGAGGAGAGGAGGTTGTACATGAGGAGAGAGAAAGGTCACATGTGTGAGGATATTGGACATGCTGCACATGTGGGGAAAATAGTATGAACATGCCGCATGTGTGGTACAAAATGGTCTGTATAGTCCTTAGAGGTCACACGTGTGATTGTCGTACAATAGAGAAGAATATGGGACACATGGTAATTTTCTAGGTAGGTGCATCATTCTGTATTGCTAACGTCAACATGACATACAAGTGGCTAGAACAGATTTGCAGGAAGAGGATTCTGATAGGTAATTTGTTCAGTTTTATTTTGATGCAGGAGCATCCTTCTTCTGAAATCTTGTACATTTGATTATAATTAAGGGGGACTTTTATTTCCTATGGAGTGGGTTCCCTATGCTTGAATTATTTGTATTTTCATTTGTTTTATTGGTTTCTATAAGTGAGAAATAGGATATGAATTATTAATGAGACTGAGGATTGGATTTGTAAATGTTCTTGAATGTGTGAGAACATGAGAGGAGAGGGATCCTAGTGATATTTTGAGTAATTTGTGGATCTAAGGAGATCCTTAGGAAATTTTTGAGTTATTTGTGGATCTAGAGGATCCATAGGGATTTATTGTTGAGATTATTTTGGATCTGAACTAATTCTAGTTCAGGATCTTTTTGTATAAATATTGTAAGCATGAAGGAAATAGGACTTGGCCATCAAGAAAATAAATCAGGCTAGGAAAGAGGTGGCCAATCGACTTAAGAATTGGGCTAGAAAGAGAGGGAGAGGCTTGTTTAGGGGATTAGGCTAGGAAGGAAAGGAAGGAGCTTATTGTAACCTATGTAAATTGTGTGTGCATTTTGATCGATAGATACGATAATTACTTTGTTTTGTGTATTATCCAGTTGATGGTGTGAATCTGATTATGCAAGTGAAACCTTCTTCATTGTATGGAAATACATGTCTCTACATACTTGATAATTTGTGTGGTTGCGAGTCCCAAGTAAATTTTTAATTTTAAAGGTCAATAAGCAAGAGCTTGGTTAAGAAGACTCTCAGGAGGATATCACAATAAATAGAGTGATCACTGACCACCTTAAGGGTCAACAATCCTAAGGTTCATTGTTTCACAAGTGAAAGTTATAGATCCATCGAGCCAAGGAGAAGCTACAACAACCGTTGGTAAGTCAAAGTTTTACAATTCTTGATTAGGAGAGGAGCCACATAACCATTTTCAAGTTGAAGAAGATACATAGGAACTGTTGGATCTTAATCCAAATAAATCCAAATCATCGGATCATGGATCAACTATAATTGTCAGATCTCAATCGGGAGGAGAAATCAATGTTAGAAAGTTGTTTCACATTCATATTTGCACATAGGCTAACGAGGAGTTGGATTGTGAAATAATTTAGACCGTCGGTGATAGTGACACGTGTTAGCCAATGGTGTATTTCGGGGGTCCCTAATTGAGATTTCAATGAAGGATCAACCTTCCCCAAAATGAACGTCAGACATTCATCTCACTATTTGATTAAGACATGATCATTGATCTGGTCAGGGACAAATTTATAGGATAAGAACCTTTTTGGGTTAAGCTCCTAGTCACAACCATTGGTAATATGGTGGAAGAAATGAGCGTCGGGTTAATATTATTTATATAAGAACCTTTGGATTTAGGCCATTATCCAAGGTTTGGGTTGGATGGAAGAGGGTCGAGACAAGTAAGCATTGTCAGGGTTAAGCATTTAAATGGAATAGCCTTGATCACGAGGTTTGGGTCATATACATGAAAGGATTTTTAACCTATTGATAAAACTTTGGTCATAGCATCTAGATTCTATTAGAAGAAAATAATCTACAATGAACACATAAGAGGAAATGAGAAATTAAATTGATCCATTTTACGTGACCAATTTAGGAAGAAACCTAATCGAATATTGAAGGACATTGTGTAGATAAGGTTTTAGTCCATTTATAGACTACAAAGAACAAAGTTGTACTACAAAGATCCTTGGGAAGTCCCTTTGAGGATTTATAGAGTAGGTGGAAAATATGTGAGCTACCTAACTGTGAGCTTTGACCTGGGTTAGGTCATCATTTTGGTATCAGAGTGAGTAAGCTCTTTGGGGTGAACATGATATGCTCGTTGGAGTTGGAAAAGGATATATATATGAGTGGATAGTTCTCATATGAGTATTGCAAAAATTACTACATGAGCATATTTAGTGTGAGAAGAAGAACACTAAATAGATAATTACAGAAGGTTGAAGGAGCCGACATGATCTTTCAGAGAGGTTTTCTTTGAGGAAAGTTCAGATAAAGTGTGCTCTTGAAAGGAATTGATTCAGAAATAGATCAAGGGAAGAATGTTTTAGATAATATATTCTCATAGATATTAAAACGAATGATATGATGTTTTTATGCTAACTCTGGTAGACAATTTTTTTTTTTTGCAGGTTGAAGCAAAAAAGAAGGAATTGTAACATAGAAAGGATGATGGATAGAAACCATTACAACGATGAAGTTGTGATAAAGGAAAAAGTTGAAAGCAAAGATATCTAATAAGGGAAATTTGTGATAGAACCCTAGACAACAAATTGAATTGTTTAAGAAGAAGAGGACAATGAAGTTCTCAAGAGAGGTGAGTAGTTGAAGAAGAAAAATCCAGATAGCTTTGGAACTCAAGGAGAAGGGGTTCTTAAGAAAAGGTTCTACTATAGAGAACCAGGATATGCCAAGGAGATGGCTTGGTATTGGTGATGAGTAGAAGATTTGTTACATAGATGAGGAAGCCTTGTTGCATCTCACAAGTGGAAAAGGAGATTCCACTGAGAAAAGAGGAAAAGGTGACTATTTAAGGTCATCTAGAGGGTCCAGGGAAAGGTCACAACTAGAAGAAGTAAAATGCCAAAGAAGTTGGCATAAGGAAGATGAGTATTGAAGAGTTTGAGGGAGAGATGGATGAAATAAAAGTACATCTTAGTGTACTAGAGGAATGGATACAAGAATATGGGGAGGACCATAGGTGTGTCTAGAAAATGAAGAAGAATAATATGATATGGAATTCACTACAGGTGAAGCTAAGATAAAGGATGTATTCTAGAGTGTAGGAAGAACTCAAATCAATTGAGTATGCAATGGATATTTTTGCATGTGAACCTGAAAAAGGAATGGTGCTTAGGGAACATGAACATGATGATGCCGAGGAGATATTTCTTAACAATCTCATGAACTATTGCACTATTTCAGATTACCATGGAAATAGAATGGTTGAGGCATCACATGAAGAGCCTTATAATTTGTACTTTGACATTTTGTGTATGTTTGCAGATTTGACACGTGATGAACATCAATTGGATGATGTGTTCATGCATATTGATAAATAAATGAAGCTCTTAGAGAAGATGGTTGAATTAGAGGAAGTTTTGGTTGAACATGTATGTGTAGACCTTGGAGATGATGAGGAAACTTCTGTAACAGGAAAAGTTGATAAAGACAACCAATTGAAGACTTGTAATAATCATAAGGAAAATGAGAAAACTTTAGTTGGAGAAACTTTTCCAGCAAAAGAACAATATGAAGAAACATTTTAGTACATTGAAGAATGCACGGTGATGTTGACAACAATAGAAGTTCAAGAGTCTTATGAATATGAGGAGGTTGAATTTGAATAGAGTTTAAATTATGTTCAAAATAAGAGTGAACCACCATTATCTTGTAGAATTTATGCAGGTACAGAAGATGGAAATTCACCTCATGGAGATGTGTTCGAGGAGTTTTCAACCATTGCAGTATTTGAAGATAGTCTTTTTTCAGAGGAAGGATGTACAAAAGAAGAGGTATAACCTTTGGAAGATTGGATGAAAGAAGACCCAAGAGATGAATATTGCATGGAGGATACAATTCAAAATAATTTTGTTGAATTGTATGAAGAATCGAAATTCTTCTAAGAGAGGATAGTGATCGAAAGACCTCATATTCAGGATGTAAAGTCATAACTGGAGGAAGAATACAATGTGTTGAAATAAAATGAGTAAGAGTTTGTAAATTATGTACAACAACAAAGGAGAAGTGGCATTCAACCAAGGACATAGATGGACGATGAAATTGATATGTTATGGATGTCGATGAGGAAAACATCCAAAAACAAATACCACAGGAAGAGGAGGACAGATAGCAAAAAAATGTAGATGAATGAAATAATTTGGATTAGCAAAGAAAATGGATAAAAAAAACCTAAAATATGGAGACCTAGAGCAATCAAAGAAACTGCAGTAGCAATAGGACAACCACAAAGTGGCAAGGAAAATGGACAATTACAACACAAGATTTTGGATCCAAAAGGAATACAATAGAAGGAACCCATGATCAGAAGATCATCGATAATTTTTTCCTGGGGAGTCTAATGTAGGAGCATACTACTTCCAAAATTGTGTACATTTTATGATACTTAGGGGGGTATTTCATTTCCTAGGGAGTGGGTTCCCTATGATTGAATTATTTGTATTTTCCTATGTTTATTGGTTTCTAGAAGAGAGACAAAGGATATGATTTATTAATGAGAGTGAGGATTGAATTTGTAATTGTTATTGAATGTGTGAGAACATGAGAGGAGAGGAATCCTAGTGATATTTTGAGTAATTTGTGGATATAAGGAGACCCTTAAGAAACTGTTGAGTGATTTTTGGATCTAGAGTATCCATAGAGATTTATTGTTGAGATTAATTTGGATCTGAACTAATTCTAGTTTAGGATCCTTTTGTATAAATATTGTAAGAATCAAGGAAATAGGGCTTGGCCATCAAGAAAAGAAATCAAGCCAAGAAAGAGGTGTCAAGTCAAATGAAGAATTAGGCCAAAAGGAGAGGGAGAGGCCTGTTGAGGGGATTATGCTAAGAAGGAAAGAAAGAATCTTATTGTAACCTAAGTAAATTATGTGTGTTATTTTTATCAATACAGAAGATAAATACTTTGTTTCGATTATTATCCATTTGATGGTGTGAATATGATTATGTAAGTGGAACCTTATTCATTGTATGACAATACATGTCTCTACATACTTGATAATTTGTGTGGTTACAGGTACCAGGTAAGTTTATAAGTTTAAAGGTTGATACAAAAGAGCCTGGTTAAGAAGACTCTTAGGAGGAGATCACGATAAATAAAGTTATTGTTGACCACCATAAGGGTCAATGATCCTAAGGTTTGTTGTTTTATAAGAAAAAGTTATAGATCCATCAGGCCAAGGAGAAGATACAACAACCATCAGTTATTCGATGTTTTACAATTGTTAGATAGGAGACAAGCCACATAACCAATGTCAAGTTGAAAAGGATACACAAGAACCATTGGATCTTAAACCAAATAAATCTAGATCATCGTATCGTGGATCAAATATAACCATCAGATCTTGATCAAGAGGATAATTCAATGATAAAAAGTTGTTTCACATTCAGAGTTGTGCACAAGATAACAAGGAGTTGGATTGGGAAATAATATAGAATGTCGCTGATTGTGACACGTGTCAAAAAATGGTGTATTTCATGGGTTTCTACTTGGGATTTGAATGAAGGATCAACCTTCCACAAAATGAATGAAAGTCGTTCATTGCATCATTTGATTAAGACGTGATCATTGATCTGGTCAGGGACAAAATTATAGGATAAGAACCTTTTTGGGTTAAGCTCTTGGTCACAACCATCAGTCATATGGTGGAAGAAAAGAGCCTCAGGTTAATATTATTTATATTGGAAACTTTGGATTTAGGTCGTCATCCAAGTTTCGGGTCACATGGAAGAGGGGAGAGACGAGTAAGCATTGTCAGGGTTAAGTGTTTAAATGGAATAGCCTTGGTCACAAGGTTTGGTTCATATGCAAGAAAAGGATTTTTCGCCTATTTATAAACCTTTGGTCACAGCATCTAGGTTCTAATAGAAGAAAAGAAGCTACGGTGAACACTTCAGAGGAAACAAGAAACTAAATTAATCCATTTCATGTGATCAATTTAGGAAGAAACATGATCTAATATTAAAGGACATTGTGTAGAGAAGGTTTTATTCCATGTATAGACTATAAAGAGAAAAGTTATACTACAAAGATCCTTGGGAGGTGCCTTGGAGGACTTGTAGAGAAGCTGGAAAATATGTGAGTTGCCTAACTATGAGGTTTGATCTAGGTTAGGTCATCATTTTGGTATAAGAGTGTGTAAACACTTTGGGGTGAAAATGATATGTTCTTTGGAATTGGAAAAGGAGACATAGAAATGGCGATTTCTCATAAAGAATGATATGATGTTTTTATGCTAACTCAGGTAGAAACATTTTTTTGTTTGTAGGTTGAAGAAGACAAGAAAGAATTGTAGTAGAGAAAGGATGATGGATAGAAACCATTACAACAGTGAAGATATGATAGAGGAAAAAGGAGAAATAAAATCTCTCAACTGAGGGAAATTTGTGACATAACCCTAGAGAACAAATTGAATTGCTAAAGAAGAAGATGACAGTGAAGTTCTCAAGAGAGGTGAGCAGCTCAAGAAAAAAAATCCACATAGGTTTGGAATCTAAGGAGAAGGAATTCTCAAGAAAAGATTCTATTGTAGAGAACTAAGATATGCCAAGGAGATGGCTTGGTACTAGTGACAAGTAGCAGAATTTTTATAGAGATGAGGAAGGATTTTTGTAGCTCACAAGTGGAAAATGAGATTCCACCAAGGAAAGAGGAAAAGGTGACTATTGAAGGTCATCTACAAGGTTCAGGGAAAGGTCACAACTAGAAGAAGGAAAATTCCAAAGATGTTGGCATAAGGAAGCTAAGTAATGAAGAGTTTGAGAGAGAGATGGATGAGATAAAAGTACATATTAGTGTACTATAGGAATAACTACAAGAATATGGGGAAGGCCAAAGGTGTGGATAGAAAATGAAGAAGGATATGATATGGCATTCACTACAGGTGAAGCTAAGAAAAAGTATGTTTGCCAGAGTGCAGGAAGACGTTATTCCCTAAATAGTGGAATATTACCCATTAATTAGGGCATATTAAAATAGTAATTTTATTTTATTTATGTCAGCTTGGGTCCATTAATTATAATTGTACCTCCTAGTCTCCTATATATACCAAGGAGACCTTTTCATTTGGAATCATCTTGTATTTGTAAATTATGTGGTGTATAAGGAGGTTGTCACCTAAAAGAGGATTATTATCTGAAATTCTCTCTTTTTCAAGGCATTGAGTACTTATTCTTAGGTTTTTTTATGCTATTTTGATATTTGGTTCTTAACATTTGGTATTAAAGATGAAGGTCCCAGGGTTTCGCTGCTATATCTGAGACATCTTGTAATTTTCACTATAAATTTTTTTGTACAATGTTTTAGAAGGAACCCCTTGGATTATATTTAGAAGACAGAACAAGGTACGTGCGGTTCAAATTTCATCTCCTGAAGCCTTATACTTTCGGAGATATAGCCTGCGTAAGATAGGGTTTTGGAATCATCCTGAATTTAGTCATCGAAGAATTTTTTCATTAAAATGTTTTCTATAATGTTTCAGACCCTAAAAGCTTGAGTCTATTCAAATAAATTATCAAGGTAGTTGCGATGAAACTTTCTTCTTTTGGGTCATCCTATTTTTGTAGATACACCTTGTGCAAGATAGGGTGTCTCACTAGTCATATTAACTAGTCTCGAATAGGTCTTCCGGGTAAAATTGTTATATATTCTTTAGTGAGTATCTAAATTAAGTAATACTAGATGCATTATATAGTGGATAGTCTCTAGTATTTCTGGTACAATTTTCAAAATCAAATATCATATATTATGATCTTGGCATGCTTTACAAGTATGCTCTCCTAGAAGGGACAAAAATCGGCAAGTTGTGGCGAAGTTACCATAAATTCCACTTGGAACATCCAATTTTGATCAGACCTGTGGCACTGTAGTGAAGACGTATCAAAGAACTACAAAAATACATTTTCATACCTAGAAGGGTCGAAATGTTGGAGATATAGCAAAAGAAATATCTTCTAGCAGAAGTACCTCGAAATCAAAGTTTAAAAGTGATACTTGGAGAACATGCCACCAAAAAAGGGAACTTGTACACCAAATAAGCCTCTAGATAGTCCTACCTGGACTCTTGATAAAGGTGAATAAATATTCAGGGACATAAATGATTTACAAAATAAGACATTAACAAAACATGAACTACAAGGGATGATGGATTCAACTAAAGCTAAGTTGGAGGCAATAATGGATACTAATATGGATGGTTTAAAACAGGACATCATGGAAGGATTGAAAAATTTCCTCATAGAGAGGACACTTGAAAGTGAAAATGTATCCCATGAAATTCATGATGGGGACACGAGGAAGATGAATCGAGAATGGAGAAACTCAAACTTTGGGTTGAATACCAACTACTTTCCTAAGATCAATATGAGGAAGTTTGATGGAGAGGATCCAATCGCATGGATAATTTAGATGGAGCAATTCTTTGATCTACATGATGTTCCACATACACAAAAGGTACGAATTGCTTCTTTATATTTAGAACCCAATCTATTTGTGTGGTATCAATGGATTTTCTCTCACAAATCACTCCTCACTTGGACAATTTTCATGGAAGAAATGATAGAATGCTATGAGGATGCAAGCAGAAATACCTTTTTTAGCCAATTGATAAATCTCAAGCAAAAGAGTTTAGTTGCAGAGCACATTGAGAACTTCCAAAGTTTGAATATAAAGGTATTGGATATTCCAATTGAGAAATTCATTGATGTATTCATAGGAACTTTAAAGGATAACATTCAACATGAGGTTTTCCTTTGGGAACCCAAATAATTGGAGAATGCATTCAAGGTGGTGAGAAATGTTGAAAGTAAAAATATGGCTATGACTACTAGAAGGACTACTCCTAACATATATCGAGAGAATAATGTTCCTTCTTCTAAAAAACCTCAACCTACAAGGTTGACACCTCAATAATTGGAGGAAATAAATGAAAAAGCTTCATGCTTTAATTGTGACAACAAGTACAGTAAGGGACATAAGTGTGGTGAGAAGAAATTATTCTACATAGATTGTGAAGAGGAAGAAGAACAAGAACAAGAACAAGAAGCATATCAAGATGAAAACGTAGAAGAGATTTCTTTTGAAGAGTTGACTCCCGCGATATCATGTATTGCATTGGCTGGAATTATCACTCCTCAAACCCTCAAGATCAAAGGATATATCAAAAAGAAAAAGGTAATAGTCCTAATTGATTATGGTAGTAGTCATAATTTCATTCACTATAAATTAGCCAAATCTCTCAATTGGTTTATATATCCAGTGCTAGAGTTTCAAGTAATGATTGCTAATGGAGGAATTATCAATTCTTAGAAAAATGCAATAAGATCAATATTACTATGGGGGAATATGTAATGAATAGTCCAATGATCTCTATACCCATGGGTGGTGTTGATGTTGTACTAGGAGTCCAATGGTTGCAATCATTAGGAACAATGGATTTTAATTTTCAAGAAATTTTCATTAGAAGGAAAATAAATTGAGTTAAGGGGTATCACACGGAAACCCAATAAGGTGATAAGATATAATGGAATGAAAAAATTATTGAAAAGGGGGAATTAGGGTGTAATTGTACAATTATGCTCACTAGATGTTCAAACATCTAAGCCATCTATTCCCCTATATATCCAAGGGATCATTGATAAGAATTCCAGAGTATTTGAAGATATTCCAAAATATCTTCCTCCCACTCAAAATCATGATCATGATATTCACCTAATTCCTGCGAGTGTTCCTCCTAACATCGGGCCTTACAAATAACCTTATGCCCATAATAGTGAAATTGAGTGTATGGTTGAAGAAATGTTAGAGGATGACATTGTTAGACCTAGCCAAATCTCTTACTCTACACTGGTGGTAATGGTACTCAAGAAAGAGGGCTCATGGCATATGTGTCCAGATTATAGAGAGATCAAAAAAATTACTATTAAAGACAAGTTTCCCATTCCCATCATTGATGAATTGTTCCATGAATTACATGGAGAAATCTATTTCACAAAGTTGGATCTTCGTTCATGGCATCATCATATTAGAATGAAGGAATGAGATATCCCAAAAACAACATTCTGAACTCATGAAGGCCATTATGAATTTTTGGTCATGAATTTTGTCCGTACGAATGCACCTTTCACATTCCAGGGGTTGATGAATTCCATTTTCAAGCCCTTCCTTCTAAAATTTTTGTTAGTATTTTTTTATTATATATTAATCTATAGCAAGTCTTGGGAGGATCATGTGTGACATGTTGATAATGTAACAACTATATGCCAAACCATCCAAATGTTTCTTTGGGGTGAAGGAGATAGAGTATTTGGGTCATATTGTATCTCATGAAGGTTTCAAGGTATACCTTAACAAGATAAGGCCATGATGGACTCGTCAATTCCCAAAACATTGAAGAATATTAGAGAATTTTTGGATTTGACTGGTTACTACTGCAAGTTTGTTCAGAACTATGGAAGAATAACAACACCTTTAATGAAATTAAATAAGAAGGATGTATTTTCATGGATTACAGAGGAAACTCAATCTTTTGAACAACTTAAAGAGGTGATGTGCAAATCTCTTGTATTGACCACACCAGACTTCAAAAAAACCTTTATTGTGGAATGGGATGCCTCAGGAAATGCCAGTGGTGTTGTTCTAATGCAAGAAGGAAGGCCCCTTTCTTTTGAAAGTTGGACACTCAAGGGAAATTACTTACACAATCCAATTTATGAGAAGGAAATGATGGAAATACTACATGCATTGAAGAAATGGCACCCTTACCTAATAAATAGGCACTTCAAGGTCAAAACGGATCATGATAGTCTTAAATACTTCTTGTAACAAAGACTATCTTGAGAAGAACAACAAAAATGGGAGACCAATATGTTGGGTTATGATTTTGAAATCATCTATAAAAAAGGGGAAAAAAAATTGTGGCAGATGCACTCTCAATAAAGGATGAAGCTGTTGAGGCCTTTCTCTGTTTTATATCGATCATCCAACCCGATTGGATAATAGAAGCGATGGATGAATGGAAGAAAGATGAAAACTTGTGGACTCCCATTCAAAGGTTGCAACGGGATTCCAGTGCATCATATACATTCACATGGAAAAATGATTCACTATGGTACAAAGATTGCTTATATTTATGTAAGAAATCCCAAATAAAATAAAATGTACTATTGGAATTTCACACCTCTCCGGTAGGAGGGAACTCAGAATTTTTGAAAACCTACCATAGGGTCAAGAAGGAATTTTTTTGGGATGGCCATAAAAATGATGTTCAAAGGTTTGTGGAAGAATGTTTGGTTTGCCAAAAAAATAAGGTGGAAAAAATTAATACCCCATATATTTTACAACCATTAGCCATCCCAAGTAAGCGCTGGGAAGATGTTTCAATGGATTTCATCATAGGGTTATCAAAGTCTGAAGGAAAGAGTGTCATCATGGTAATTGTTGATAGGCTGACCAATTACGAACACTTTTGTGCACTCTCTCGTCCTTTCAAATCCAATATAGTTTCCAGCGCATTCATGGAGACAATTCAAAATCTACATGGAAGACCAAATATTATTGTAAGTAACAGAGATCCCATATTCACTAGAAAATTTTGGACAAAATTATTTTCTTGTTTGGGTACTCAATTGGCTCATAAATTATCCTATCATCCTCAATCTGATGGACAAACTGAGATAGTGAACAAATTTTTGGAAGGCTACCTTCATTGCTTTGTCTCTGATAAATAAACAAAATGGTTCAAATGATTACCCTTCGCAGAATGGTGGTATAACACTTCCTTTCATACTACAAAAAAAATGACAACATTTATGGCACTCTATGGATACCACCCTCCTTCCATCACTTCTTCTCTAAAATAAAAATATAAGGTTCAATTAGTGGACGATCACATCAAGCATCAACAACAAGTTCTCCAACTCTTAAAGGACAACCTGACCATGACACAAAATCGCATGAAATAACAAGAAGATCAAGATCATAGTGAAAGAATTTTTGAAGTAGGGGATTGGGTATTTTTAAGACTACAACCATACAAATAGATTTCCCTCAAGCAAGATAAGAAGGATAATAAATTATCACCAAAGAACGATGGCCCTTATAAGGTGTTGCAAAATATTGGTACTATGGCATACAAATTGGAGTTGCCTGCATCTTCCTGAGTACACCTAGTTTTCCATGTTTCATGCTTAAAAAAGGTTATAGGTGACAGGATACTATTTCAAACTATATTTCTAGAGCTTGAGGAGGAAGGAAAAATCATATTGGAGATTGAAGTGATCACTGACACAAGAATTCTCCAGCTGAGGAATAGATCCATTTCAGAGTATCTCATTAAGTGGAGCAAACTACCTATGGAAGATTTCACTTGGGAAGATAAGTCTTTTATAGAAAAGCATCCATAATTGTTCAAGTATTGCAGACAACACTTTTCTGAAGGGGAGGGGCATGTTAAGCCCTAAATAATGGCACATTACTCCTTAATTGCGACATATTACATTAGTAATGTTATTTTATTTATGTTGGCTTGGATCCATTAGTTGTAATTGTAACTCCTAGTCTCCTATATATACCAAGGAGACATTTTCATTTAGAATCATATTGTATTTGGAAATTTATGTCATGTATAAGGAGGCTTCCCCCTCAAAGAGGCTTATTATCTAAAATTCTCCCTTTTTGAAGGAGTTGGGTACTTATTCTGAGGTTTTGTTTTATGCTATTTTAATATTTGGTTCTTAACAGAAGAACTCATAGCAGATGATTATGGAATGGATATTTTTTTATGTGAATGTGGACAAGGAATTGTCCTTGGGGAAGATGAAGATGAAGATGTTGAGGATAGATTTCTAGACAATATCATAAACTATTGGACTAGTTCATATCAACATGGAGATAGGATGGTTGAGGCATCAGATGAAGAGCCTTATATTTTTTATTTTGACATTTTGTGTATGTTTTCATATTTGGTAGGTGATGAACATTAATTGGATGATGTTTTGATGCATATCGATAATTAAATTAAGCTCTTAGAGAAGATGGATAGCTTAGATAAGTTTTTGGTTGAACATATATTTGTATACCTTGGAGATGATCAGGAAAATATTGTAACAAAAGAAGATGATAAAGAAAACCAATTGAAGACTTTTAATGATCATTAGGACAATGAAAAAAATTAATTGGAGAAAAATTTTCGGCAAAAGAACAATCTGAAGAAACATTTCAGTGCATGCAAGAATGCATGATGATTTTGACAGCCAAAAAAGTTCAAGATTTTTATGAATATGAGGAGGCTGAAGTTGAACAGAGTTTAAATCATGTTCAAAATAAGAGTGAACCAACATTATCTTTCAAAATTTATGCAGGTACATAAGATGGAAATTCACCTCATGGAGATGTGTTTGAGGATTTTTCAGCCATTGGAGTGTTGGAAGACAGTCTTTTGTCAGAGGAAAGATATACAGAAGAAGAGATAGAATCTTTGGAAGAATGGATGAAAAAAGACTCAAAAGATTAATATTGCATAGAGGATACAATTCATAATAATTTTGTTGAATTGTATGAAGAATTGAAATTCTTGGAAGAGAGGATAGTGAGCCAAAGGCTCGATATTCAGGATGTAAACTCAGAGATGGAGGAAGAATAAAAAATTTGAAAGACAATGAGGAAGAGGTTTTAAAGTATGCACAACAACAGAGGAGAAGTGACATTCAACCAAGGACAGAGTTGGATGATGAAATTGATATGTTATGGATGTTAATGAGGAAAAAATCCAAAAGAAAATACTCAAGGAAGAGGAATACAACCAACAACAGACTGTAGTTGATTGAAACACTTTGCATTATCAAGGAAGATGGAAAACAACAACATAAAATATGGAGACCTGGAGAAATGAAAGCAACTGCAACACCAATAGGACAACAATAAAGTAGCAAGTCAAATGGACAATTACAACACAAGATTAGGGATCCATGAGGAATATAGCATAAAGAACCCATGATCAGGAGATCATGGATAATTTGTTCATGGGGAGTCTGATGCAAGAGAATCCAGCTTCCGAAATATTGTACATTTGATGAGACTTAGGCGGGTCTTTCATTTCCTAGGGAGTGGGTTCCCTATGCTTGAATTATTTGTATTTTCCTATGTTTTATTGGTTTCTAGAAGAGAGACATAGGATATGATTTATTAATGAGAGAGGATTGAATTTGTAAATGTTCTCGAATGTGTGACAACATGGGAGGAAATGGATCCTAGTGATATTTTGAGTAATTTGTGGATCTAAGGATACTCTTAGCAAATTGTTGAGTGATTTGTGGATCTAGAGGATCCATAGGGATTTATTGTTGCGATTATTTTGGATCTGAACTAATTCTAATTTAGTATCCTTTTGTACAAATATTGTAAGCATGAAGGTAATAGGGCTTGGCCATCAGGAAAATAAATTAGGCAAGGAAAGATGTGGTCAATCGAGTGAAGAATTAGGCCAGAAAGAGAGGGAGACACCTTTTGAGGGGATTAGGACATGAAGGAAAGGAAGAAGCTTATTGTAACATATGTAAATTGTGTGTGCATTTTGATCAATAGAAAAGATAATTAGTATTGTTCAATTATTATCCAGTTGATGGTGTGAATCTGATTATTTAAGTAGAACCTTGTTCATTGTATGTCAATACACGTCTCTGCATACTTGATAATTTGTGTGATTGTAGATCCCAAGTAATTTAGAAGTTTAAAGGTCGATAAAGAAGAGCCTAGTTAAGAAGACCCTCAGGAGGAGATCGTGATAGATACGGTGATCATTTACCACTATAAGGGTAAATGATCCAAAGGTTTGTTGTTGTACAAGTGAAAGATACCGATCCATTGGTCCAAGGAGAGGCTAAATCAACCATGGTCAGTCAAAGTTTTACAACTTTCGGATAGGAGAGGAGCCCCATACCCACTGTCAAGTTGAAGAAAATACACAAGAGTTGTTGGATCTTAATCTAAATAAATCAAAATCGTCGAATTGTGGATCAACCATAACCGTCAGATCTCGATCTATAGGATAAATCAATGGTAGAAAGTTTTTTTAGAAATGGTGACACGCGTCAACAAATGGTGTATTTCAAGGGTCCCTAATTGAGATTTGAATGAACGATCAACCTTCCTCGAAATGAATGATAGTCATTCATCTCACTGTTTGATTAAGATGTTATCGTTGATCTGGTAATGGATGAATTTATAGGATAAGAGCCTTTTTGGGTTAAGCTGTTGGTAGCAACCATTGGTCATATGGTGGAAGAAACGAACCTTAGGTTAATCTTATTTATATAAGAGCCTTTCGATTTAGGGCATGATCCAAGGTTCAGGTCACATGGAAGAGGGGTGAGACGAGTAAGCCTTGTCATGGTTAAGCATTTAAATGGAATAACCTTGGTCACAAGGTTTGGGTCATATGCAGGAAAAGAATTTTGCGCCTATTGATAAACCCTTGGTCACAACATCTAGGTTCTATTAGAAGAAAATAAGATACGGTGAACACATCAAAGGAAACAAGAAATTAAATTGATCCATTTCATGTGATCAATTTAGGAAGAATCCAGATCAAATATTGAAGGACATTGTGTAGAGAAGGTTTTAGTCCCTTCTACTGCAGATATCCTTGGGAGGTCCCTTTGAGCACTTATAAAGCAACTGGAAAATATGTGAGTTGCCTAACTGCGATGTTTGACCTAGGTTAGGTCATCATATTTGTTGATGAGGACTATGTCGTCCTTAGTTATGGTGATTTTTGTTGATGTGGAGAAGGATATTTTTTCCTTTAGAAAAATTCTGAATTTGAAATTTACAAAACACAAAGTTTCGTATCTCAAGTGCATGGATGATTTATCTCAAATCTTGTTGTTTCCACTGCTGTGATTTTTTGTCATAATTCTAGTGTAAAATTGTTCAATGATAATAGCTAGGGCTTATTGTTTGATCATTAGGAAGTAATTTTTATATATGAAATTAGTCACATAGAGTTGAATGTGAAAATTGACATGTGCTTGTATAGTAGTGTATTTTGTATATTTCTCTGTGTGTATTGTGTATATTTCACTTCTTTTTCAAAGGTGAAATTGAAACCTCGTGGAGCAATTGTTGCTCGATGGGAATGAAGAGTGATATGACCAGGGATGAAACCTTATTGGTGTATGGAATAACAACAAATCATTCCCAATTTCTTAAAAACTCATGTTGTATGTGTGTAGATGTTTCCTGGATATTTGATATACTTTGTAGAGACAAGACAATGTTTTAATGTTTAAATGGTTACATGAAAACTATACTTGCTCGATGTCATTTTTATATGCAACCCTAGTAGCAATTTAATTTACTTAAGGTTTAACCATGATACATGTCGTTCAAATTGTAGTGCTAACAGGTTTCTTAATCTGTTACCCAGATGTTCGAATTCGCTATCAATGTCCTATGTCCTTCATTGAACACAATAAAGGAATATGCTCAAAATAAGCTACGATTTTGGAGGGTAGAAATTGTAGAATCGACTGGCGAAGACCAGCAAAGAGATAGGAACAGTTCCGAAGCTACAGGGTTGGAATATGACGTTGAAGCACGGGTAGCAGATCAAGAGGATATAAGACCAGAAAAAACAAGAGAATAAAATGTGAATAAGGATATATATAATTCAGTGTGGGATAACATATGTGAAGAAGTCACTGGCATGCCTTCAATTATAGGTGTTGTCTTAGCTATGTTACTGTCACCGACCTCTATGTTTCTAAAGAGTGTATTGTCTTGGCTTCCTAGCTCTCATGATCCCTGAAGATTCCTCTCACGCTCTAGCTCCTTCCTCTGCCACGTTCTCTTTGAAATATCACTCATAATTCTTCAAATATAATTGCATTTATCCATATTTTCATTAAACATGTGGGAATAATATATTCGAAATAAAAATAATTCCCAAATAAATTTCCATAATTTAATTCATGCCTGTGGTTTTTAAGACCATGTCTTGTTTTCCCAATTCGCCATTTCATTG
The DNA here is from genome assembly GCA_032191745.1 of Picea mariana. Classification (NCBI taxonomy): domain Eukaryota; kingdom Viridiplantae; phylum Streptophyta; class Pinopsida; order Pinales; family Pinaceae; genus Picea; species Picea mariana. The sequence goes on along the minus strand of JASDQU010104452.1, from coordinate 77,255 downwards.
TACAAACATTTACTTTTACCATTTCCCTGTGAAAAACACTTACTGTGTAATGTTTTTCCAATTTACTGTTTCACTATGGAATAACATTTACTATGTAATGTTTTTCCAATTTACCGCCTTTGACAAAATACCTTTTATTTTCTTCTTTTACTTTTGTAAAACCTTTGGATGAGAATTATCCAAGTTTCTGCTCACGAGCATCTTCCATTTAATTATTTTCAATGGAAATAAACATTAGTCTCCTTGATTTGTAAAATTTAAATCTTACCTCTTCACCATGAGGAGGAATCTCATTTATTACAAATTCCATAATTTTTGTTGAAATGCAATCCTGGAAAAATGCCGCACATAAAACATATGATAAATGGTGCATTTATTACATCGGGCTTGAGATGGAGTGGTTTAATTCAAACTGCTTTTACCTCCGATGTGCTCCATGTAAAAACATGTGTATGTATGTGCACCCTCCATCCAACCTTTGACTTTTCCACATTATAAATTGATATTTGACATGATTTCATAAATTAAATATTGGATTAAATATTAATATAAATATAAAAATATTTATATTAATAATAAAAAAAAATCCTTTTTTCTATTTTCGAAGCACTTTGTGCATATGAGGCTTAACACATGACTTTGTGGATAGGATAAGGGTGCTTAATAAAATAATTATTTGTTATTTTCAACGAGAATACAAAAATAAGGGTAAAAATGTATGTATTGATGGAACTAAGGGATTTAGATAAGAAGTAAGGCTAAGTATAGGCTTGGGATATTTGCCAACTTTTGACTCGTGGAGTACATGACTATTTTGGATGATCCATTGGGTGACGGATTTAGGTGATGGGAGCTTGACGGAGCTGGAGAAAAAATTTGAAAGACTGAGTGGAAAAATAACACAAGGACAAGACGCTTTGGGAAAAATTAATACAAATTAGCAGGTGATAACATAAGATCCTATTGGGGATGCTATCCTCCCTATGGGGTAGCAAAGAACAATAGACCATGTGCCTGATCCATTAGCTTTCTCCCAAAACATGTCTATGTACACTTCTCCAACTTGTCACCAATGTCTGTTGAAAACCAAACTCTGCACACTGCTCTCAACTGGATACTGAACACTGAATACACTGCTAAAATTTGACTGTACAAACTACTGGAAATCCAAACTGAAAAAATGTTGGACCAACAAGATTATTTGTACACTCCTATCTACTCTAAAACTGCTGAAATGAATACTCAATCAAGTGATGCTAAAGTGCCAATGCAACCAATCAAAAAATTGGCTTCTCGATTTTTCTCTAATCGCATCTTTCTTAATCAGGCAGAAAAATGTAAAAGATGGCCGTTGAAAACAAAAGGTGAATTCAAAACCCGAGCTTATGAATGAAACAAGATCCTCCTTCACTGAATATTGTAATAGGATGGCCACAGGATCTTGAAAACCATGAAAAATAATTTCTTCCTGATGAGCAAAAATAGAAAGACAATCCTTTTTCACAAGTGTTTGTTCCTCTTGGTCCATCTCTTCGGTTATGAGAACATTTTCAAATGAAATGGAAGCAATAGGTTTGTCTACTTTTCCATCCATCTCAACAAAAACATTCATACATCCTTGAACATATTCAAATATGACAACCATATTATGTGCATCAAGGCTAACCTCTTGTTCATCAAACAACTCCGATTTGGTTTCATTAAACTTCTGGAAATTTTCTTAAGCACTGTCACTTTGACTTTCGAATGAATGAATGGAAATAAATTCATGTTCATAACCTTCTTGTAAATGTGAATAGGCAACTTCATGAACTATTTCATAGTCTAGAGTTCCCATGGATGTATTTTCAAAACCATGTTTTTCAAATGAATCAAATAAAACAATTGCTTATTCATTATCTTTCTATATTTCTAATTGGAAAGTGGCATACATTGTTTTGTTGTTTTGCTAAAACTCTATGTCATTTGTTTGTTCATTGTTTGAAATCTCCATAGATGCATTTTCAGAATCCTCATCCATGTCTAGGCCACTTAGAATTTGAACAACCACATCATTCATAGGGGAAGAAAGACAACTTTGAAACACTTTGTCTTGCTGAAAATCTTGTTGAATGTCTTCATCAAGTTCAAGAGAAGGAAAATGACTTTCAACAACAATTTCTTGATTAGCTTCACCTTCAACCAAAGGAGGGGATACTATTTGTTGTTGGGATGAATATTCATAAAGAGCTTCTATGATTTCATCATTCATACACTCTTAATCACCAAAAACATTTTTAAGGTACTTAACAAAATGTTCACAAAATTCACAACAATCTTCAAACACCAAGGATTAGATTCTTCATAATGCTTAAAGAATCTTATGTGGAAATCCTTAAGAGAGTATAAGATGTTTGGTTTTAAAACTTCATACCATAATATTTCTTTCCCCTCTATATTAGCCATAAACATTTTCATCAAACAATCTTCATGAAATTCAACCCCCATCTTACATATGTTCATGTGAAATCTAATCAAGTGCAAAACAACATCATTTCCTTTCCCCTCTTTGAATTTATGCAAATATTTTTTCCAATTTATGTGAGGAATACGATTTGGAAAGCCAAGAATATGATATCGATTCATTGGAGCATACCTTGTGGATATTGAACTCATCTCCGAACAGTAGAGTCAACAATGATGTTTTGGAAGTTGGATTATGCATTGAGAGTGGAGTCGCGAGTGAAAATTCAAATTTCTGGATTCTTCTACCAGTGGAATTTCCCTCAAGCTGATTTTTGATGTGTGGAGTCACTAGAGAAGGAATACAACCAATATGTGCCTAAGTTTTTACTTCTCTCAGACCTTCGAACTTAACCATGTCGTTCTTCCTAGGGAAAAATTTTCAATTTCGTCCCCGATAACGACACCTGAATGTTAGCACTCTGTAAATTTTGTGTGGCTGAATAGAAAAATGGCATAGGTAACTATTTCAACCAGCTTTAGAGTTGAGGCACTAGCCTTCTCAACTCGGAGAGGGATCTCTCTTGTCACTTGATATATCTATGGAAATCAATGGCTAGATTTGGTTTGTTTTGGGGGTTTTTAATAAAGTTGTTGGCAATTAAGGGGAGGAACACAGGGATATTGAGTCACAATTTCTGAAAATGAATAAAAACAATGACCAACAAGTAGAACTCTCAAGAGGATAAAGGCTAAATGAGGCAATGAATCTGAGTTGTGAATTCAGATTTGCAGAGTGTAGGAGGAAAGGGGAAAAACAAGTAACTGCATCAGACTATTAATAAAATGAATTATGAATTAGTTAAGAAGACAATTGCACAGTTTAAATTGATTAATCCAAGAGCATCATAAGATGAATTATTGGCCTTTAACTCTCCAATATAAACAGAAGAAAATGCAAATGGAATTAAAGAAAACAGGAAATACAAACAATGAAGGAGAACAAAACTCATATCATAGCCATTGGAATCTTTTCATAAACAGTTCAAAATGCTTTTGTATATGTATTCAATTCAATCATAGAAAAATTACAATAGAGTCCAAAACTTAATATCTGAATCAATTGTTACGAACATGGGTTTAAAAATGATACCTCATGTGAAACCATATCCATTAAGTTGGGTATGTGATGATGCTTAAGTTGTAGGTGATGAAATAGTGTAAAATCAAATTTGCAATTACATCCAAATTCTATGATGAGGTTGAGTTAGAAGTCGTACCACTTGACATTTGCAACATTGTCTTGTGTAGTACATATTTATTTGATAGGAAAGCTATATTCTATCAAGAAGAGAACAAATATTATTTTTTTCAAGAATGAGATTGAGTATAATGTCAGGACTCATCCTATCAAAACTAATGTCTATTTAGTGAGCACAGGACAAATGAAGAGACTCGTAAATGAAAGTAAATTATTTGTTCTCATGGTGGTGAAACAAAAGGAAGATGATATATCTAATTCTCTAGCAAGATGTGATCCATATCATGAATAGGAATTTGTAAAAATCGTTTCCAATTATGATGAGTTGTTTCAGGAACCTATAGTGATTCCTCTTAATAAGGGGGTTGAACATGAGATTCATTTACAGAAGGATGCTCCTCTTCCTAGGATTGGTCTGTATAGGTCATCAATGATAGAGAATGTAGATATAAATAAGCAAGTTTAGGAATTGCTTGCTAAACGAATCATAAGTCCAAGTTCCTCTCTATTTGGATCTCATGTTGTATTGGTTCCAAATAAAGACGGTACATGGAGGATGTGCATTCATTTTCGAGCATTGAACAATATCAAGATAAAGAACATGTACCCTCTTCCTAGAATTGATGATTTATTGCATCAATTAAGAAATATTTTTTATTTCACTAAGTTATACTTGAGAAATGGTTGCCATCAGATCAAAATTGCAGAAAGTGATATATAGAAAAATTCTTTTACGACAAACATGGGGTTGTTTGAATGATTGGTTATGCCATTTGGCTTATGCAATTCCCCTGTGACATTTATGAGGGTAATGAACAATGTGATCAATAATTTTATAGATGATTTTTTCAATGCCTACTTAGATGATATTTTGATCTTTAGTCACACATGGGAAGATCATATAATGCATGTCAGGAAATGTTTTGAACTATTGAAAAAGGAGAAGTTGTATATAAAGATGTCTAAATGTGAGCTTGGGAAAACTTCTCTGCTATATTTGGGTTTCATTGTAGGGAATTTCCAACTAAAGATAGACCCCTCAAAGGTAGAAGTTATTGTAAATTGGCCCAAGCCAAATACTGCCACATAAGTTAGGAGCTTCTTAGGAGTAGTAGAGTATTGTAGGAAATTCATTACCAAATTATCTTTCATAATGAATTATCTGCATTCGTTAACTAGTATGAAACAATTCCTTCAATGGGGAGGAAAGAAAACAAATTCCTTTGAGACCTTGAAGGAAAAGATAAGCACTGCACCAATTTTGTCTCTGCCATATTTGCAACAACCATTTGAGATTCAACCCAATGGAAGTAGATATGCCATGGGAGCAGTCTTGATGCAACAAGGTAAACCTATATGTTATCATTATAATATTTTTACTCAAGTAGTAATTAACTATCCATCATATGAAAAGGAATTGTATGCATTGGTACAAAGTGTGAATAAATGGAAGCATTACTTGATGGCAAAGGAGACAATGCAAGTCTAAATATACTAGTGTAGATTCATCTTAACTCTGGATGTGATAGTTCCTCTACTAATATTAGAAATTTTGTATGATACCCATTAACTAAATCCATGCATGAATGATTTAACATGCATCTAATAGAATTCTTAAAAATATGAATGCATTTTATCTAGTATGCACATCAACATTAATTCACAAAAAGAAAAGGGTATAATGCACACCTATTAAAACATATAATTAAAAATAGACAACATAGATAAAACACTTATCTTTGTAAGAAAAAGTGCAATCAGCTATAAGAAAACGTTCAATTAGATACAAAGGATGGAACTTCCACCTAGCCATATACATGTTACTCCAATTCTCAACAACAAATCACTCCTTAGTTGGGGATAGGAATCCACAAGAGAGGGTGTCTCCTAAGAGTGTCTATTGTCCACTAACAACAAGATACTTCCTACATCCATTCCAATCCACCAACTCTCTTTACCCTCAACCTACATAGCCCAAGGAATGAGATCCCATTCTCTTCCACATAGTCTGTCAGGATATCCCACTTCCCTCCAGGTCTCCAAAATAGGTTGGCTAGGAAATCTCTTTTGTTGGGGACTCTAGGAATTTACTACTACAACAAGAATTTTAACAACAACAAACTCACTTTATCTGTGTAATTTTCTCCACAGAAATATCACTCTAGAGACCTAAAAACCTACATCACCATGTCATTTGTAGCTCCGATCAACTTCCTTACATGAACACTATGGTTTCCTTGAAGATCCAACACACATTACACTCTTTCTATCCCCAAAAAATGTTTGTAAAACTACCTACAACACCCATTAAATTTTTCTTTTACCTATGCATCTTGACTGTCACATTCCCTAATGTTTATTGTACTCAACCCCATGCACTCAATAAATAAGTGAGGTGACCTTTCACATCATCCCTTTTACACATATCTAGTGATTGAGTCTTTGAAACGCTCAAAAGAAAAATACAAGGTTCATAAAAAATGTTTTTTAGAAAAGTGGCATGGGATTAATAAACATGGGTAATTTTTCCTTAGACACCCCCCCCTCTTATGGAAACGTGTCCCCCATAAATCCATATTTGTTTATTTGTAGCCCATACATCGTATTTACATTATACATCTATGAACCATGGATTAAAAATAGGGATGCTACACTGGATTTACCATGGGCCCAAGAAGAATAAAATCTCTCAAGGTACAAATCTTTTCACCTTGAAAGACTTTATCCTTATTGGTGCATAACAGATCCCTTTTCACCTCGAATGACTTGATCTATCTCAGTGCATGATAGATCTGAATTTTTTTGGAGTAATCAACTCCTACTTGTCTTCTTGTTAATGTGGTATTCTTCATAATGTGGTTTGTTGATCCCTCTCGGTGCATGATAGATCCAAAGTTTTTTGGAGTAATTAACTCCTACATGTCTTCTTGTTAATGTGGAATTATTCATAATGTGGTTTGATAATGTATTGTTTGTTTCAATGTATATATTATCCTATATGTGAATTGTTTGAGTCTATTATTTAGGATGCCTTTTTCTAGCTGGTTGTGAGAGAGATTCTCTCCAACTGAGTTCCTATTTTGGCATGTGGTTCAGATATTCTCTCAACCTTTCCTTATGTTGGGTTATTATTCCTCTTTCTCTTCTAGGGTTGACCCATGCTCGTATCTCAGCAGGTTTCCAAAAAAACCCTCTAAAACTATCGGCCCTCGTGATGAACTAGAAGGCAACATAGTGCACAGAGTGCACTATGCAGTCTCAGCCAAGATAACTTTATGGGTGACTGCAATTCTCAAGTGCTTGCAGTCTAGGAATGAGTGGGGTTCTGGGGTTGTATTTTATCTTCTTCATCCATTGATCTTGTTATTCATTCAAGTATTCCTAGGGTTCATTCCTTGCTTAATCCATGCATGCATTATAATATATCTAGCTTAACCATTAATTCATAACTAATCATTCATAGAAAGTAAACATGCAAGAAACATCACATATAACACATGTTTTATTGTGGTTCACCCCCTCCTGGGATATGTCCACAAAGATTTGGCTTCTCTACTCTTTTATTTAGTTTGTTGTAAAATATGGCATTGTGCGCATTACATATTCCATCATACAATGATGAAGAGGTTCAAGAACCTCTGTGAGGCAGACTAGAGCACACCAGGCTCCTCAGCTTGTGACCTAAACCTAAAAATCTAGCTTACTTGACTCTTCTATCACCTTATTACCATCATAAAAACTACTGAACTAATCACTTTCTCCTAAAAATCAACCAACTGACTAAAATACAACTAAACCTCTAACCTAGACCTCCTAGGTTCTTATTTATACTATTTTTCAGGCTTATAGCCATTACAATATTTATCAAAAACCCTAACCCTATAATGGTTAGGTTTTCCTGTCTGCACACCACGTTTTTTTCCTCTTGCATGTTGCTTTTCCTTTTTGTATGCATGTTTCTTTCTTAACATCAATTGTGCGTGCTCCAAAATTAGGTCTTCTTTCCAAAATTAGGTATTTCCCAAAATAAACCTTCTTCTCCAAAATTGTGCATGTGCCAAAAATAAACTTCCTTCTCAAGATAGACATGCGCCCAAAAGGACCCCAACACTGAAATGTGGTTTTCCCTGAGCCACTCAGGTGGTGCATGGTCCCTGCACTGCCCTGTCCAAACTATGGAACTTTTTTGGTAGTTCCTTTCCTTTTTCTCTCATCTACAAAACTTTGTCTATTAAATGCCTCTATTGTCTGCGTTGTTATATCCTCCTTCATTAATGTTCTGCTCTCTGCTTCTGCATGTGATCTACTTGTCCTCTCTCTCTCCAACTGCACAATCATCTATGCTGCTTTTTCTTTGAGGGGTTCCAATTCAACTTGTCTCTATTGCTTCTACGTCTGCATTTCTTTCAACTCTGTTTGTAGAGTCTTCATTTCTCGAGTTCCTTCCAAGCACCTCATGATACTCATTGTTTTTTGTCATTGCTTGAGCTCTTGTATGGAAGTCCTTACTTTTCCCTCTCCCTGGTCCCACTATTGGACCTTTTTTTCTTCCTAGAGGATAGTCCATATCTACGATGTTATGTCAAACAACTTCTCTATTTCCCTAACTTCTTTCTCCATCTTAGTGATCTGGAGTGCAGATTGTTGTTCTCTCTGTTCCTAGACCTTGGGAGGAGTCATAAGATTGATACTTTCCTTGAGATCCTCAATTTCTTTCTTGTATCTATGGATTGTTTGTGCTATCAGGATGATATTCTCTTCTACACTCCTCTGTGGTGCTTGAGAGTTGTATGGGATGCAATCATAAACTGTTTTTAATCCCTATTCTAATTTATATATATATTCTTTCTCCTCCTCTTTCTCTGAGGTTAGTTGATCGCATGTTATTTGTAGCATTTCAACGACTCATCTACCCACCTCAAAGTTTGTGGCATCCACGCGAGCCTTGGACTATACTTCTTGCATGAAACTAGCCTGGAGTCTTTATAGTGACTTGGCGGGTATTTTTGCCATGACCATTTCCAATCATTCCACCTTCCCCAGGGGTTTTTGTGTAGTCTCCTGATCCAATTTGATCATTTGAAACATTACCATAAATGTCTCCCTGCCTTGGACTACGAACTGCATTGTCTCCTCTGCTTATTTCTATGCCGGTGGATGCTGTGTATTTTACTATTGTGCACAATGGCCTGTGATCCTACTTGGCTTCGTAGTTGTTGTATGTTATCATGGACCTATATAATCTTGGCCATGATATCTTCCCTTTGCACCTTTGCAATTCATACCACTTCTTCCCACCTATCTTGGACCTTGTTCACGACTAGATTTGCATCATCCTCTGTCAGGGTGATGACTAGGTCCTCTATGCCATATTTCCTTTTCTTGCACGCCTCTTTTTCCTACGTGGGATTCCCGACTATCTATGAGGGTTGTGCCCCACTTGTTTTACCCTGGGTTTTTTCTTCTTCAGCCTATGAAGTATCCTTATTTCTGGTCTGTGGATTGCTTCATTTCCTTGATGTTGTTGTTGTTCTCCTTGATCATGTTGGTACTGTGGTGCTCTCGATTGGAGGATTTTGCGTTGTCATCGTTTTGGTATTACCGGTCGATCTACTTGTTCTCGCTCAAGAGTCTACTTCAACATTGTCCTTAGGCCTAGAGGATTTACCTGTGACTATCCTTGTTGTTGATCTTGCTACTGGTTGATGCCACTATTTAGGCCAATATTTGATTATCTAGCCCACTTCCTCTTTGGTTACACAATACTGCATCTCTATCCATGCCTTCCTTGGATCCCTTGCTTCTTGGATTCACATGTGATGTTTGGATGCCTTGAAATTGGCTATCCCATCTGTCTCTTGGACTACCTCCATAGGTATGCACCACACATTCATTGTGTGTTGTTACATCTCTTCTAGCAACATTGCAAAAAATGGTGTTTTGTTTCCTATTGCATTTTGTTTTCCTTGGCCTGCCATAGGGAATAATATCTTGTCGCATAAAATTTCCCTTTCCTATCTAGGAAAGCTGATAAATTTATCTCTTGTCACCCTTCCAAAGAGATAAGGATTATCATCCAAGAGTAATGGAACTCATTTCCATTGTCTTACATGTCTCTACAATCTATTAAACATCGGTTCAACATGTATGGTGCCCAACTGAACATGACCCCCTTCGTGCACTACACAACTACTGCAATAACGCCTGATGGAACCTTCTCTTCGTGACATTTACTCAAAATTTTGCAAGCCATAAGCTTGATGGAGAACCTTGTTGCATTATCATTGATATCCTTGATGAAAATTCCCCTATTGCCCCAAGTGGTGTCGAACTATTCTTTAACCAGTTCTACGATTTATTTCTCACATGCCTTTTTATCCAAGTATTTCTATGGTTGCATGCCAAATGTGGGGAGCCTTGTAATCTTGGAAATCAGTTCCATATCTATCTATATCGGCATGTGCATCGAAAGGATTCATCCATGTACATGAGCGACTAGTTGTTTCACGTAGAGTCTGACATTCTTATGACACCCAAAATGTGGTATATCCCACAGGTTCATGATGCCTGAGTTATAGAGCCTCATTATCCACTACGCGAGCTCCAGTATGGGTTTATAGAGGGGTCGAACTTCCCCTGTGTTTATTAAATAAGTGTCCTTGGCCAAATATGGGAATTTGGCAGCATCGCATAGATCATGGTCTACGTACCTTAGTTTTGGTACCTTCCCCAACATATCCTCCACAATAATCACTACATATGGGAGATATGGGAGTGTAACCTCCATGGGGTATAAAACCTTTCTTTTCTATCCTTCAATAGATGGGACTACCTTTTTTTTGTTTGTGCCTTCTCCATCCCTTTTGAACTCTGGCTAGTTAGTGATATATTCGACCAACAATTCCTTGTGTTCATGGGATTGTCGCGGTCCCACTTTTTTTTAGGCTTTGCAGGCATCTCAGGGTTAGGGTTTAGAATACCATTATGGGGTGTGGAGATCTGCCCTATTTCTCCTTATTACACTCTCTGATTGATTATGTGTCTGAGGTGGTAACATCCTCCAGCTTGACCACGTTCTTAGGCTATGGCATTCTTTCCTTACACCTTTGGCCCTACCGAGTAACCTAGATGTACTGGTCTGGCACGCCAAACTTTGGTGGGGTCATTCTTCTCTCGAATTCATGAACTTTCTTTCTTCTACATAAAATGGTAGCTATGGAGCACACTCTGTTTCTCTCTCTCTGTGCTAAAAAATTGATAAATGTTGAATAAACGTGTTCTTTCCACCTTTTATAGACCCGCTCTTATTTATTTTGACTTTTCACGTCCATTTGCGCCGAGTGTAATTTTTCCTGTGCATTGTCATCTGATGTTTGTCATGGTAAATACTGCGTGCACCATTTTTCTGCAGTTTCTTATGGTTCAACCAACTTCTGTGTCTTTTTGTGTTTTTCTCCCATTTTCTATTTTTGTATTTCTTTTTTCTTTTTTTTCTCCTTTTTATTTATTTTATTATTTTTCTGTCCTAATATCTTCTATCGTGCACTATATACATGCTTTTCTCACTGCGTTGTGACTTTTAGGGGTTAGGAGGTCGACTTTCCCTGTAAATCTTCAGTCAAATCCTATTGATCATTCCTTTCAATTATGTTCCTCCCAAGTCTTTTATCTGCACAGATCCCTCATCCGTGACATTGTTTACTTCATATGTCCCTAGCAAGTGCATTCTAGATTCACGAGGATGTTGAAAAAATGTACTGTCATATAGTAGGACTAGGTCTCTCTCCTTAAAACTCTTATTCTTAATATGTTTGTCATTCCAGGATTTGTCTCTTGCTTTATGTACTTCCTGGTGAAATCCAACCAAAATGTTGTCCTCTTCCATTTCCATTAGTTGGTTTAACCTTTCCTATACTGTGCCTCTTTCTGTCATGTTGGTAATTGTTGCTATGCACAGACTAGGTACCTGAAATTTTAATGGCACCACTACATCCTGCCCATACACTAATCTTAATGGTGTATGTCCTGCTAGCTTCTTACATGTGATCATGTATGCCCATAGTACTCCTGGTATTTTCAAGTGCCAATCATCCCTATTGACATTGTAGATCTTTGTTAGAGCATTTTCCAAGATCTTATTGAAGGCTTCTACTGTTCCATTTTCCTAAGGATGGTATGGTGTAATATTCTGGTGATAAACTTCAAACACCTCAGTCATAGCCCTAATGGTATTGTTGATAAAGTGAGTGCCTTGGTCACTCATCAAAATCCTTGGACATCCAAATATGGTGATCAATTTCTCAAACAAGAAGTGTCTTGTTATTTCTGTGCTACAGTCTTTTACTCGTGTTGCTTCTTCGCTTCTTGTTAAGTATCTAGTTGTAGTAATGATATATATATCTACTGACCATTTTGTTGGTGGATGGATTGGTCCAACAAAGTCTATTTCCCATTTTTCAAATATCTTCAAATTTACTTGTGGTGTTAGAGGCATCTCATCCTTTCTGTTGTTTTTTCCAACCCTCTGACAGACATCACATTTCTGGAAATATTCCTTGGCATCTCTATTGATTGTTGGCGAGCATAATCATGCACACAATACCTTTTGCGTGGTATATTTTCCTACATAGTGTCCTCCATCTATACCTTCATGAAACTCTGCCAAAATTCTAGGCCTTTCGTGCTCTAATACACACCCATATTTTCCTTCCACATAGTGCTAAACTCTTGTGGCACAATCCGTGTACTTATGTATTTAATGATATCAACAAAGTATTTGTCAACTACCTAGACTAAAAATATTTGCACATTACGGAAGTTGTCTTCCAAGTTGGTAGGTTCTTTTGCATTAGCTACCCTTGACAGACGATTAGGTCTTGCGTTTAACTTCCCTAGTTTAACTATAGCTTCGAAATCAAATTCTTGAAATAATAATATCCATCTACAAATTCTCCCCCCAAACACTGGCTTGTTGAATAAATATTTGACGGAAGAATGGTTTGTGAACATCTTAAAGTGTTTACCCAGTAAGTAGTTCCTAAAAGTATGCAGTGGATATACCATGGCTAGGCCTTGTCTTTCCATGGTGTTGTAATTCTACTCATATTTTGGCAATTTTCTTATTACAAAGGCTATAGGGTGGTATAAGTCCCCTATTCCTTGTTGCACCAAAATCGTTCCAAGTTCTATGGTTGATGCATCTACATGCACATGAAATTTCTTTTCCGAATCTGGGAATACTAGGATAGGTGTTGTGACCATATTTTCTTTTAAGGTATCCAACACTTGTTAACAGTCCTCATTCCACTAGAATCTGACATCCTTCTTTAATAGTTTTTTCATTGGCATAGTAATCTACACGTACCCCTTTATAAATTTCATGTAACAACATGTATGTCCGAGTGTTGCTCTCAACTGACATACTGATTTTGGTGGTGGTAAATTCACAATGACTACAATCTTGGTAGGATCTACTAGTAAGCCTTGTTTAGACACTATATATCTTAACAATATTCCAAAATGTATCCCAAAAATGCACTTCTTTATGTTTAATGATATTTGACCTTGCCTGCATCTTTCTAACATTATCCTTAATACTTCTACATGGTCCTTTGACAAAATATATACAGTCCAGTCATCCATATATACTTCTAGAAACTGATGTATGAATTCTTTAAAAGAAGTTATGAATACTCTTTAAAAAATGGTTGGTGCATTCTTTAGCCCAAAAGACATGACTTTGTATTAGTAGGATCCCCATTCAGTAGAAAAAGTAATCTTCTACCTATCCTTTGGAGTTATTTCGATCTAATGGTAACCTGAGAATCCATCTGTAAATGAATATGCTTCCCGACCTCCAACATTCTCTAAGACCTCATCTGTAAAAGGGGTAGGAAAAGGGTCATGTAAGAAAGAATCATTGAGTTTTCTCAAATCTACTCAAATCCTTATCCCCCCTTATTTATTTTCTTGGACTACCATAGGACTTATCCATTCAGATTCCTCTGTTGGTTCTATGATACCAACTTCCAACATTCTGTCAATTTATGCCTTCAATTTCCACTTATATACTGAATTTAGTCTATAAGGTATCTTCCTGATAGGTCTTGCCTCAAGTTTTAGAGGTATTTTCATCTCTCCTAGCTCTCCTTCTATGCCTTTCATCTCTGTAAAATTTATTGGTAATAGGTCACTGTATTCGCACAGTAACTCTGTTATTCTTTCTATTGTTTGTTCATCCCAATAGTCTCCAATACTTTCCATTTTAGGATTTTCAATTGTCCCAATGTTGACTTTCTTCACTTTGATTGGTGCAACAAATACTTCTAACTCTAGAGATGGACTTTCCACCTCTCTTTCTCCTTCAATTTCTGTAATTTGAATTTTGTGCGGGTCATCTTCATCCAATGCTTCCTCTTCAACATGATAGAATGAAAGTAGTTATTTGACTATATGTTTATTTTGGTGTTGATATTCTATCATGATTTTAATCTCTGGTTCATCAATAAATATCACACCTCTTATCTGATTCAGAAATGAATCAAAGTTGGCATTCTCACATTCAAATGAAAAGGTTACAACAAAGTTTTGTTGTAAGTTTTTCCATTCTATAGTGCCTCTACACATCTCTTGGTATACATACTAGGTCTATGGGATTCCTTCCAATGTATGGATGAACTGATGAGGCCATTCTTTGGGTGGTATCATCCTCCATTACATTATGCACTTCTCCAAATGTTATGTTGGCGTTCCTTTCCCATCATACCTCTACGTTTTATTTCTTCTTTGTTCTGCATCAAATCTAATGCACAATAATGGTTTACATTCGTACCAATCCTGAATTGTTTATTTGTGCGCACCCCACCATATTGCAGGTGTGGCCTTGAGTGAAATATCTAAGGATAAGACTCTCTGATTTTCCAACACTTCTTCCTCATATTTTTTCATAAATTCCTCTAAGTCATTTATTCCATGAAAAATGGGAGGTTATCTTATCTCTGTACCAACCCATATTACTACGCGGTCTATTCTTGCGTACCTTCTTGTGGAAACTTGATGTAATTGTTGTTTTCAATTCTACAAACATGTATCTGATTGGGAAGCACATGATGTGATGCTTCTCCAACTGAGTACCCCATCTACAATTTGGTTGACATAATATTCTTCTCACATAGTGGTTCTATACAACCAGCTTATTTATTTCAAATCCAAACAAGTGGTTTCTACAAACCTTTCTCCTTCTCAAGGATCTAATGGTACAATGACTCTATATTCACCTAATTCAAACATCATTTTCCTTGTCTTCAAGTTGATTATGGCCTAGGTATCAAATGCCCAATCCAATACAAGAAATGTTGGATAAGGTGTTGTTTCATCTACTATCTCTATTACTTCAAAGTATTCCATAGTGTGCACTCCATACAAATCTATTGTCACACCTTTAAGCCTTCCAATTAGTAAAACTATTTGTTGATTTTCTAATTTCAACTGGAGAGGTGAATAGCCTAGTGTGGGTTAACCCATACACTTCCATGTCTTCTAAGGTAACAAATTTACTTCAGAGCCCAAGTCCAATGTAATATCACTCATATTGAAGTCCCCAATGTTAGAATTTAGTCTGAATTCCCTGCTTTTCCTTCTTCTTGTGTGGAGGTGATTGACTATTTCTACTCTAATTTCCCTTGTGCCTCTATGTTACATCCTTCTAGCAAATTTTGTAAGATCTTGACAGATGATGGATCCTTTAATAACTTAACATGGGATTGCATAATTTTTTTTGTGTTACTTACTTTCTCTAAAGGTTGTGCTTCACTAGTGTCATCCATTGAGGAGGGAATTTCATACATTGGTACGTCCTGAGTGTGTTGCGCGACTGATGTAGACACAATATTTTGATTGAGAAACTCTTATCTTTCCTTCTTCAATTTTCCTTTTCTTTCCTTGTATCAAACTTCTTTTGTGGGTCAATATTCTTCTTCACCCATTGGTGCTGCGTTGGACCTTGTATTACTGCATCAGTTCCTATCTTATCTCCTCCTCGTGTGGTCACTATGTTGATGTTTCTTCCATCATCCCTGGATTCTACAGAAATCCACTGTACATTCTGGTTGTTTTGGTTCCTCTTTTCTTGGATCTTTCCCAAGAGTGTTGGACAGTGTTCTATATCATGGTCTGTTGTGCGAAAGTACATACATGTCATACATGGAAGTGGGAATTTCCTTGCATAATGTCCTGGCGGTTGGTAGTTGTGGCACACTATTGGGCCTCTACCTCGTCCAAATCCTTCTATACCTCATCCTCCACCTTTGTATCCAACTCGATCTCCTTACGGTGCATTGTACTAAGGTACCTAGTTGTACTGCACGGGGTTATATTGTGGCTGTGGATTATTGTATTGTGGATGCACATTATTATACTGTTGCTACACGTTACTACATGAATGTGGTATATGGTTGAACTAAGGTGAAGCTTTTCCTGTCATCATTTCTTCTTGCACCCTATAAGTATCTAAAGTTCATTGTGTCATCAACTCCATTGTTGTACAACCTTTATCATCATGACCCATTGGCTTGCAAAAATTGCAATATGAACTATTGGGTAATGTCTGATACTTATGCATCATTGGAAAATGATATGGATCATGCCCATGCATTTCCAGATCTCACACCATGGTCCTCCTGTTTGCAAAGGGTTTGGTACTCCTATTTCCATGTACTGCATGAATGTTGTGCATTCAGTCTTATGGTGTCCTCCTGTCCTGCATGTGGTACACCAACAAATTATATTTTCTCTTTTCCCTTATTCTAGTTAAGTTGAAATGTTAGGTTCTTCAGATCCTCCTTCATCTCCTCTATTGTTGGATCGATCTTTTTATATTGGTTCTCTTCCATTTGTAAGGCTACCTGTCGAACCTCTACCTAAGTTTGGAACTTTTGTTATCTTAAAGGGTATTTCAAATGTGGTACCATTGAGTTCACAAACAAGTGCCTATGTTACATGTCAGTAATTGCATACTTCAACTTACCTTTCAATTTTTTTAACCTTTGATCAATCTCCCAAAAAGACTCACCTAGTTTTTTCCTAATTTCAATCATTTCATTCATATACTGATCTTTTGATCTGGGCTTCTAAAAGTCATTTAGCAGTATTATTTTCATGTCTGGAATAGTCCTTGTTACTCCTGGTGGATTGTTTACATCTAGGCTCATGTACCAGTCCAGTGCGGGGTCTCTTAGCATGATAGCTAACTGCGCAATTTTTGTATCCTCGTCTGTGATCTTCTTTGCATCCCATATTTTCTCATAGATGAATAGGTGTTTTTCAGGGTCCTCTGATGCCTCTCTCTAAAATTCTGGTAACCTGATCATAGGATCATGTCCTACCATTTTGAACTGTGTTGAACTACAACCTCCTCGCGGTGTATATATTTGACTGTTACTACCTGAAATGGCTCCCCCAGTTGATGCTCCTTGACTGGATCCTTTTCCTATCATTCTTCTGCCACTAAAATTCAGTTGTCTAGATGTTGGTATTCTTTATGGTGTACTAGTCGCACATGGGGTTAGAGATTCCACACTGACGTTGATCTAGATTGGAGTTCTTCCTTATTTCCTGCCCTTGGACCTTATTTTTTCCTTTCATATGTTGCGTGTAGGATTTACTCAACCTTATCCATAGCCTAGAGATTCTCTAACTCTTCTCCATCACTTTCTAAGCCCTATCTATCAACTATGGTTCTCTTCTTATTATTCATCTTATTTTGGTAGGGTGCTCCACTGCCTGTGTTTCTAGTTGTTGTAATGATATTCTTTCTCTGGTCTTCCTCCATCATGATTAGGTCCATGGCCTCCTTATTCTTTCCCTTATCCATTTCTTCCTCCATTTCCCCACCTTTTGTCAGTGCTTCCCACCTTCCCCCATGCACACAGGAAAATTTAGAAGTCTCATTCCATGGTCATCACACCATTTTTATACAATAAGATCTTTATTGAAGTATACAACGATATGATATACCTACCTCTTTTTCCTTTTAGAAAATCCTTCTCTGCTGCACTGTAAGACTTCATGGTATCTACTGCAAATTCGGTGATAAACCTTGCAACAATACTGTCTAACCAGAAATCTACCGTGCACGTAAATTTGTTGTTAACTTGTTGTAACTGCAAGATCTCCACAGGATTCCACTCTAGTTTTCTAATTTGATTTGTTGGGTGGTTTTGTTTTAACCTCAATAACCACTCATGCAACGAATGTAGGAAATCATAGAAAAATACCTCATGCAAGTTGCTAAACAGATATTTGTCAAGATATTTGCGTGGTGTTAACCTAGGTTTTATGTTATCCTTCTGCGCAAACTCAAGTTCCTTTGTTTTCAACCATCTTTCAATATCCGCCTTCCTTGGGTTCCATGGCTTGAACATTCCCTTATATTGCGTGATTCGTCCATGGATCTCGTCCACTCAATCCTATGCAGTTCCAGCCGGAAATGAAACGATTTGTTGGTTTATTTTTCCTCTTTCTCTTTTGGGGTTGACCCACATTTGGACCTCAATAGGTTTCTAACAAAATCCTCTGAAACTACCGGCCCTCCTGGTAAACCAAAAGGAAACACAGTGCATAGAGTGCATTATGTAGTCTCACCCGAGATAGCTTTATGGGTGAATGCAATGCTGAAGTGCTTGCAGTCTAGGAATGAGTGGGGTTTTGGGGTTGTATTTTATATTCTTCATACATTCATCTTGTTATTCATTCAAGTATTCCTAGGGTTCATTCCTTGTTTAATCCATGTATTCATTCTAATATATCTAGCTTAACCATTCATTCATAACAAATCATTGATAGAAAGTAAACATGCAAGAAACATCTCATATACATGTTTTAACGTGGTTCACCCCCTCCTGGGATATGTCCACAAAGATTTGGCTTCTCTACTCTTTTATTTACTCTGCTGCAAAATATAGTGTTGCACACATTACATATTCCATCATACAATCATGAAGAGGTTCAATAACCTCTTTGAGGCAGACTATATCACACCAAGATCCTCATCATGTGGCTTAACCCTCAAAGTATGTCTTACTTGATTCTTTTATCACCTTATTACCATCATAACAACTACTGAATTGATCACTTTCTCCCAAAAATCAACCAACTCACTGAACAACAACTGAACCGCTAACCTAGACCTCCTAGGTTCTTATTTATACTATTTTTTAGGTTTATAGTCATTACAATCTTTATCAAAAACCCTAACCCTATCATGGTCAGGTTCGTCTTCTTCCACGTCATGTTTCTTTTCCTCTTGCATGTTTCTTTTCCTTCTTTTTCTGCATGATTCTTTCTTACCATCGATTGCACACATTCCAAAATTAGGTCTTCTTTCCAAAATTAGGTCTTTCCCAAAATAGACCTTCTTCTCCAAAATTGTGCCTACACCAAAAATAGTCTTCCTTCCCAAGATAGGCATGCACCCAACACCTTCTATATTGGGATTAAGTTAGATCTAATAACAACTTGTGAAATCTATATAATAGAGTCACAATCTATTGTAAGTAAATCAATTATTCAATACATTTTTGTTTGTGTGTGTAATAATGTCTCATCTCTGATATTTTATCTTCGTATCAGAGCATGTCTGGACTCAACTCGATCATGAGAAGGCCCAAGAATATGAGAGAGATGTGAGTTATAATCCATTGTAAATATCTGGGATTAATGTTAGTGTAGGTGAGACTATATTATTTGTTTTATGAGTGATTGATGGAGTGTGTGTTTCGTGTGAAGCGTTTTATGTGCCTGTGTGAGATATATTTCCACATATTTCCTTTCCATTAGAGGTCACAGTGTAAGATTGACTAAGATACATTCTATATCTAGATTATTTTCCTAGAGAACTCGTGAGCACCATAGTTTCATACCTAGGTGTCTCAGTAGATGGAAGTATGTCCATAGTATGGCCAGTTGTTAAGTATTTGCAGTTGAATTCGAATTGATTTTTGGTATGAAGAAATTGTATTTCCAAATTTAGAAGGGATCAAGTGCAGGTAAAAGATAAGTATAGATGGGTGTCCAGTTAGTTCTAGAGTTGTGGATCTATGGAAAATACCTTATTAGTTGTTAAAGGCATGTGAGTGGTTCGCTAATTAGGTTACACAACATGTCTAAGTTGTTTTTTAGTAACTTCATAAGTTCCATGATTTGGGAGTTTAGGAATGGAACTCTAAAATTCAACTCAGGAGATACATCTTTATGAGGGTTTAGAGAAAACTTGATGTAGTTAGTATCCTAGAATATTTCAAAATGATTAAGAAATTCTTATGAAGACAAAGATCTAGATAAGTACTCGTTATGGGAGGGTGTTGGACTAATCAACTCCTACTTGTATTATTTTTATTGTGAGTTTCTTCATAATATGGTTTGTTAATGTATTGTTTGTTGTAATGTATAAATTATCATCTATGTGAGTTGTTTGGGTTTATTATTTAGGAGGTTGTTAGTTAGTTGGTTGTGAGAGATATTCTCTCCAACTAAGTCTCCTATTTTGGTGTGTGGTTGAGATATTCTCTCAACATGTCCAAGTTACATCTGATAACAACTTGTGAACTCTATATAATGAAGTCACAATGTATTGTAAATAATTCAATTATTTAATAGAGTTTTGTTTGTTAAAGTCTAAAAATATGTAGATACTATACCCTTGTGGATTTGTACCCTACTAAACACATGTTCTTAACCATTAAAGTCACTATATATATATATATATATATGGTGTGTGTTATCAAAATATTATATTACATTGAATTTGATGTGAAGGATATAGAAGTACCTATATGCAAAATATTAAATGATGTACTTTATATCAGAAGAATAAGCAATGACATTGAAATATTTTATTTATGATCGATATTAAAATATTTTTGAAGATTAATATTTTTTTAAATACCATATATTAACTTCATATTAAACATGGAAAAAATTACATAGCATTCATTACTATAAAAAAACACCTTTAAATATAATAATAAACAACAACACTATTAGTTAAAATAACAAAACAACCATAAATTAAAAAAAAATAAAAATAATTAAAATCTGAAATTACTAATGCCATATAACTAAAATCCCTAAAACCTAGACCTAGTTAGCTAGTCAACTTTGAAATGTATAAATAATGTCCATTTAAATACAATTAATATGAATTTATTTATATCAAAATTTGTGTTGCATGGGGTTTTGATCTTTGTTTTTCTCTCTTCTGCTCCATTCCCGTCATATTTTGAATGCTACATGATAAAAACTTATTTCACTTTAAAACTTAATTCAAA
>JASDQU010104452.1:34377-56208 GCA_032191745.1 Picea mariana | reverse complement strand
GGATTTACCTGTGACTATCCTTGTTGTTGATCTTGCTACTGGTTGATGCCACTATTTAGGCCAATATTTGATTATCTAGCCCACTTCCTCTTTGGTTACACAATACTGCATCTCTATCCATGCCTTCCTTGGATCCCTTGCTTCTTGGATTCACATGTGATGTTTGGATGCCTTGAAATTGGCTATCCCATCTGTCTCTTGGACTACCTCCATAGGTATGCACCACACATTCATTGTGTGTTGTTACATCTCTTCTAGCAACATTGCAAAAAATGGTGTTTTGTTTCCTATTGCATTTTGTTTTCCTTGGCCTGCCATAGGGAATAATATCTTGTCGCATAAAATTTCCCTTTCCTATCTAGGAAAGCTGATAAATTTATCTCTTGTCACCCTTCCAAAGAGATAAGGATTATCATCCAAGAGTAATGGAACTCATTTCCATTGTCTTACATGTCTCTACAATCTATTAAACATCGGTTCAACATGTATGGTGCCCAACTGAACATGACCCCCTTCGTGCACTACACAACTACTGCAATAACGCCTGATGGAACCTTCTCTTCGTGACATTTACTCAAAATTTTGCAAGCCATAAGCTTGATGGAGAACCTTGTTGCATTATCATTGATATCCTTGATGAAAATTCCCCTATTGCCCCAAGTGGTGTCGAACTATTCTTTAACCAGTTCTACGATTTATTTCTCACATGCCTTTTTATCCAAGTATTTCTATGGTTGCATGCCAAATGTGGGGAGCCTTGTAATCTTGGAAATCAGTTCCATATCTATCTATATCGGCATGTGCATCGAAAGGATTCATCCATGTACATGAGCGACTAGTTGTTTCACGTAGAGTCTGACATTCTTATGACACCCAAAATGTGGTATATCCCACAGGTTCATGATGCCTGAGTTATAGAGCCTCATTATCCACTACGCGAGCTCCAGTATGGGTTTATAGAGGGGTCGAACTTCCCCTGTGTTTATTAAATAAGTGTCCTTGGCCAAATATGGGAATTTGGCAGCATCGCATAGATCATGGTCTACGTACCTTAGTTTTGGTACCTTCCCCAACATATCCTCCACAATAATCACTACATATGGGAGATATGGGAGTGTAACCTCCATGGGGTATAAAACCTTTCTTTTCTATCCTTCAATAGATGGGACTACCTTTTTTTTGTTTGTGCCTTCTCCATCCCTTTTGAACTCTGGCTAGTTAGTGATATATTCGACCAACAATTCCTTGTGTTCATGGGATTGTCGCGGTCCCACTTTTTTTTAGGCTTTGCAGGCATCTCAGGGTTAGGGTTTAGAATACCATTATGGGGTGTGGAGATCTGCCCTATTTCTCCTTATTACACTCTCTGATTGATTATGTGTCTGAGGTGGTAACATCCTCCAGCTTGACCACGTTCTTAGGCTATGGCATTCTTTCCTTACACCTTTGGCCCTACCGAGTAACCTAGATGTACTGGTCTGGCACGCCAAACTTTGGTGGGGTCATTCTTCTCTCGAATTCATGAACTTTCTTTCTTCTACATAAAATGGTAGCTATGGAGCACACTCTGTTTCTCTCTCTCTGTGCTAAAAAATTGATAAATGTTGAATAAACGTGTTCTTTCCACCTTTTATAGACCCGCTCTTATTTATTTTGACTTTTCACGTCCATTTGCGCCGAGTGTAATTTTTCCTGTGCATTGTCATCTGATGTTTGTCATGGTAAATACTGCGTGCACCATTTTTCTGCAGTTTCTTATGGTTCAACCAACTTCTGTGTCTTTTTGTGTTTTTCTCCCATTTTCTATTTTTGTATTTCTTTTTTCTTTTTTTTCTCCTTTTTATTTATTTTATTATTTTTCTGTCCTAATATCTTCTATCGTGCACTATATACATGCTTTTCTCACTGCGTTGTGACTTTTAGGGGTTAGGAGGTCGACTTTCCCTGTAAATCTTCAGTCAAATCCTATTGATCATTCCTTTCAATTATGTTCCTCCCAAGTCTTTTATCTGCACAGATCCCTCATCCGTGACATTGTTTACTTCATATGTCCCTAGCAAGTGCATTCTAGATTCACGAGGATGTTGAAAAAATGTACTGTCATATAGTAGGACTAGGTCTCTCTCCTTAAAACTCTTATTCTTAATATGTTTGTCATTCCAGGATTTGTCTCTTGCTTTATGTACTTCCTGGTGAAATCCAACCAAAATGTTGTCCTCTTCCATTTCCATTAGTTGGTTTAACCTTTCCTATACTGTGCCTCTTTCTGTCATGTTGGTAATTGTTGCTATGCACAGACTAGGTACCTGAAATTTTAATGGCACCACTACATCCTGCCCATACACTAATCTTAATGGTGTATGTCCTGCTAGCTTCTTACATGTGATCATGTATGCCCATAGTACTCCTGGTATTTTCAAGTGCCAATCATCCCTATTGACATTGTAGATCTTTGTTAGAGCATTTTCCAAGATCTTATTGAAGGCTTCTACTGTTCCATTTTCCTAAGGATGGTATGGTGTAATATTCTGGTGATAAACTTCAAACACCTCAGTCATAGCCCTAATGGTATTGTTGATAAAGTGAGTGCCTTGGTCACTCATCAAAATCCTTGGACATCCAAATATGGTGATCAATTTCTCAAACAAGAAGTGTCTTGTTATTTCTGTGCTACAGTCTTTTACTCGTGTTGCTTCTTCGCTTCTTGTTAAGTATCTAGTTGTAGTAATGATATATATATCTACTGACCATTTTGTTGGTGGATGGATTGGTCCAACAAAGTCTATTTCCCATTTTTCAAATATCTTCAAATTTACTTGTGGTGTTAGAGGCATCTCATCCTTTCTGTTGTTTTTTCCAACCCTCTGACAGACATCACATTTCTGGAAATATTCCTTGGCATCTCTATTGATTGTTGGCGAGCATAATCATGCACACAATACCTTTTGCGTGGTATATTTTCCTACATAGTGTCCTCCATCTATACCTTCATGAAACTCTGCCAAAATTCTAGGCCTTTCGTGCTCTAATACACACCCATATTTTCCTTCCACATAGTGCTAAACTCTTGTGGCACAATCCGTGTACTTATGTATTTAATGATATCAACAAAGTATTTGTCAACTACCTAGACTAAAAATATTTGCACATTACGGAAGTTGTCTTCCAAGTTGGTAGGTTCTTTTGCATTAGCTACCCTTGACAGACGATTAGGTCTTGCGTTTAACTTCCCTAGTTTAACTATAGCTTCGAAATCAAATTCTTGAAATAATAATATCCATCTACAAATTCTCCCCCCAAACACTGGCTTGTTGAATAAATATTTGACGGAAGAATGGTTTGTGAACATCTTAAAGTGTTTACCCAGTAAGTAGTTCCTAAAAGTATGCAGTGGATATACCATGGCTAGGCCTTGTCTTTCCATGGTGTTGTAATTCTACTCATATTTTGGCAATTTTCTTATTACAAAGGCTATAGGGTGGTATAAGTCCCCTATTCCTTGTTGCACCAAAATCGTTCCAAGTTCTATGGTTGATGCATCTACATGCACATGAAATTTCTTTTCCGAATCTGGGAATACTAGGATAGGTGTTGTGACCATATTTTCTTTTAAGGTATCCAACACTTGTTAACAGTCCTCATTCCACTAGAATCTGACATCCTTCTTTAATAGTTTTTTCATTGGCATAGTAATCTACACGTACCCCTTTATAAATTTCATGTAACAACATGTATGTCCGAGTGTTGCTCTCAACTGACATACTGATTTTGGTGGTGGTAAATTCACAATGACTACAATCTTGGTAGGATCTACTAGTAAGCCTTGTTTAGACACTATATATCTTAACAATATTCCAAAATGTATCCCAAAAATGCACTTCTTTATGTTTAATGATATTTGACCTTGCCTGCATCTTTCTAACATTATCCTTAATACTTCTACATGGTCCTTTGACAAAATATATACAGTCCAGTCATCCATATATACTTCTAGAAACTGATGTATGAATTCTTTAAAAGAAGTTATGAATACTCTTTAAAAAATGGTTGGTGCATTCTTTAGCCCAAAAGACATGACTTTGTATTAGTAGGATCCCCATTCAGTAGAAAAAGTAATCTTCTACCTATCCTTTGGAGTTATTTCGATCTAATGGTAACCTGAGAATCCATCTGTAAATGAATATGCTTCCCGACCTCCAACATTCTCTAAGACCTCATCTGTAAAAGGGGTAGGAAAAGGGTCATGTAAGAAAGAATCATTGAGTTTTCTCAAATCTACTCAAATCCTTATCCCCCCTTATTTATTTTCTTGGACTACCATAGGACTTATCCATTCAGATTCCTCTGTTGGTTCTATGATACCAACTTCCAACATTCTGTCAATTTATGCCTTCAATTTCCACTTATATACTGAATTTAGTCTATAAGGTATCTTCCTGATAGGTCTTGCCTCAAGTTTTAGAGGTATTTTCATCTCTCCTAGCTCTCCTTCTATGCCTTTCATCTCTGTAAAATTTATTGGTAATAGGTCACTGTATTCGCACAGTAACTCTGTTATTCTTTCTATTGTTTGTTCATCCCAATAGTCTCCAATACTTTCCATTTTAGGATTTTCAATTGTCCCAATGTTGACTTTCTTCACTTTGATTGGTGCAACAAATACTTCTAACTCTAGAGATGGACTTTCCACCTCTCTTTCTCCTTCAATTTCTGTAATTTGAATTTTGTGCGGGTCATCTTCATCCAATGCTTCCTCTTCAACATGATAGAATGAAAGTAGTTATTTGACTATATGTTTATTTTGGTGTTGATATTCTATCATGATTTTAATCTCTGGTTCATCAATAAATATCACACCTCTTATCTGATTCAGAAATGAATCAAAGTTGGCATTCTCACATTCAAATGAAAAGGTTACAACAAAGTTTTGTTGTAAGTTTTTCCATTCTATAGTGCCTCTACACATCTCTTGGTATACATACTAGGTCTATGGGATTCCTTCCAATGTATGGATGAACTGATGAGGCCATTCTTTGGGTGGTATCATCCTCCATTACATTATGCACTTCTCCAAATGTTATGTTGGCGTTCCTTTCCCATCATACCTCTACGTTTTATTTCTTCTTTGTTCTGCATCAAATCTAATGCACAATAATGGTTTACATTCGTACCAATCCTGAATTGTTTATTTGTGCGCACCCCACCATATTGCAGGTGTGGCCTTGAGTGAAATATCTAAGGATAAGACTCTCTGATTTTCCAACACTTCTTCCTCATATTTTTTCATAAATTCCTCTAAGTCATTTATTCCATGAAAAATGGGAGGTTATCTTATCTCTGTACCAACCCATATTACTACGCGGTCTATTCTTGCGTACCTTCTTGTGGAAACTTGATGTAATTGTTGTTTTCAATTCTACAAACATGTATCTGATTGGGAAGCACATGATGTGATGCTTCTCCAACTGAGTACCCCATCTACAATTTGGTTGACATAATATTCTTCTCACATAGTGGTTCTATACAACCAGCTTATTTATTTCAAATCCAAACAAGTGGTTTCTACAAACCTTTCTCCTTCTCAAGGATCTAATGGTACAATGACTCTATATTCACCTAATTCAAACATCATTTTCCTTGTCTTCAAGTTGATTATGGCCTAGGTATCAAATGCCCAATCCAATACAAGAAATGTTGGATAAGGTGTTGTTTCATCTACTATCTCTATTACTTCAAAGTATTCCATAGTGTGCACTCCATACAAATCTATTGTCACACCTTTAAGCCTTCCAATTAGTAAAACTATTTGTTGATTTTCTAATTTCAACTGGAGAGGTGAATAGCCTAGTGTGGGTTAACCCATACACTTCCATGTCTTCTAAGGTAACAAATTTACTTCAGAGCCCAAGTCCAATGTAATATCACTCATATTGAAGTCCCCAATGTTAGAATTTAGTCTGAATTCCCTGCTTTTCCTTCTTCTTGTGTGGAGGTGATTGACTATTTCTACTCTAATTTCCCTTGTGCCTCTATGTTACATCCTTCTAGCAAATTTTGTAAGATCTTGACAGATGATGGATCCTTTAATAACTTAACATGGGATTGCATAATTTTTTTTGTGTTACTTACTTTCTCTAAAGGTTGTGCTTCACTAGTGTCATCCATTGAGGAGGGAATTTCATACATTGGTACGTCCTGAGTGTGTTGCGCGACTGATGTAGACACAATATTTTGATTGAGAAACTCTTATCTTTCCTTCTTCAATTTTCCTTTTCTTTCCTTGTATCAAACTTCTTTTGTGGGTCAATATTCTTCTTCACCCATTGGTGCTGCGTTGGACCTTGTATTACTGCATCAGTTCCTATCTTATCTCCTCCTCGTGTGGTCACTATGTTGATGTTTCTTCCATCATCCCTGGATTCTACAGAAATCCACTGTACATTCTGGTTGTTTTGGTTCCTCTTTTCTTGGATCTTTCCCAAGAGTGTTGGACAGTGTTCTATATCATGGTCTGTTGTGCGAAAGTACATACATGTCATACATGGAAGTGGGAATTTCCTTGCATAATGTCCTGGCGGTTGGTAGTTGTGGCACACTATTGGGCCTCTACCTCGTCCAAATCCTTCTATACCTCATCCTCCACCTTTGTATCCAACTCGATCTCCTTACGGTGCATTGTACTAAGGTACCTAGTTGTACTGCACGGGGTTATATTGTGGCTGTGGATTATTGTATTGTGGATGCACATTATTATACTGTTGCTACACGTTACTACATGAATGTGGTATATGGTTGAACTAAGGTGAAGCTTTTCCTGTCATCATTTCTTCTTGCACCCTATAAGTATCTAAAGTTCATTGTGTCATCAACTCCATTGTTGTACAACCTTTATCATCATGACCCATTGGCTTGCAAAAATTGCAATATGAACTATTGGGTAATGTCTGATACTTATGCATCATTGGAAAATGATATGGATCATGCCCATGCATTTCCAGATCTCACACCATGGTCCTCCTGTTTGCAAAGGGTTTGGTACTCCTATTTCCATGTACTGCATGAATGTTGTGCATTCAGTCTTATGGTGTCCTCCTGTCCTGCATGTGGTACACCAACAAATTATATTTTCTCTTTTCCCTTATTCTAGTTAAGTTGAAATGTTAGGTTCTTCAGATCCTCCTTCATCTCCTCTATTGTTGGATCGATCTTTTTATATTGGTTCTCTTCCATTTGTAAGGCTACCTGTCGAACCTCTACCTAAGTTTGGAACTTTTGTTATCTTAAAGGGTATTTCAAATGTGGTACCATTGAGTTCACAAACAAGTGCCTATGTTACATGTCAGTAATTGCATACTTCAACTTACCTTTCAATTTTTTTAACCTTTGATCAATCTCCCAAAAAGACTCACCTAGTTTTTTCCTAATTTCAATCATTTCATTCATATACTGATCTTTTGATCTGGGCTTCTAAAAGTCATTTAGCAGTATTATTTTCATGTCTGGAATAGTCCTTGTTACTCCTGGTGGATTGTTTACATCTAGGCTCATGTACCAGTCCAGTGCGGGGTCTCTTAGCATGATAGCTAACTGCGCAATTTTTGTATCCTCGTCTGTGATCTTCTTTGCATCCCATATTTTCTCATAGATGAATAGGTGTTTTTCAGGGTCCTCTGATGCCTCTCTCTAAAATTCTGGTAACCTGATCATAGGATCATGTCCTACCATTTTGAACTGTGTTGAACTACAACCTCCTCGCGGTGTATATATTTGACTGTTACTACCTGAAATGGCTCCCCCAGTTGATGCTCCTTGACTGGATCCTTTTCCTATCATTCTTCTGCCACTAAAATTCAGTTGTCTAGATGTTGGTATTCTTTATGGTGTACTAGTCGCACATGGGGTTAGAGATTCCACACTGACGTTGATCTAGATTGGAGTTCTTCCTTATTTCCTGCCCTTGGACCTTATTTTTTCCTTTCATATGTTGCGTGTAGGATTTACTCAACCTTATCCATAGCCTAGAGATTCTCTAACTCTTCTCCATCACTTTCTAAGCCCTATCTATCAACTATGGTTCTCTTCTTATTATTCATCTTATTTTGGTAGGGTGCTCCACTGCCTGTGTTTCTAGTTGTTGTAATGATATTCTTTCTCTGGTCTTCCTCCATCATGATTAGGTCCATGGCCTCCTTATTCTTTCCCTTATCCATTTCTTCCTCCATTTCCCCACCTTTTGTCAGTGCTTCCCACCTTCCCCCATGCACACAGGAAAATTTAGAAGTCTCATTCCATGGTCATCACACCATTTTTATACAATAAGATCTTTATTGAAGTATACAACGATATGATATACCTACCTCTTTTTCCTTTTAGAAAATCCTTCTCTGCTGCACTGTAAGACTTCATGGTATCTACTGCAAATTCGGTGATAAACCTTGCAACAATACTGTCTAACCAGAAATCTACCGTGCACGTAAATTTGTTGTTAACTTGTTGTAACTGCAAGATCTCCACAGGATTCCACTCTAGTTTTCTAATTTGATTTGTTGGGTGGTTTTGTTTTAACCTCAATAACCACTCATGCAACGAATGTAGGAAATCATAGAAAAATACCTCATGCAAGTTGCTAAACAGATATTTGTCAAGATATTTGCGTGGTGTTAACCTAGGTTTTATGTTATCCTTCTGCGCAAACTCAAGTTCCTTTGTTTTCAACCATCTTTCAATATCCGCCTTCCTTGGGTTCCATGGCTTGAACATTCCCTTATATTGCGTGATTCGTCCATGGATCTCGTCCACTCAATCCTATGCAGTTCCAGCCGGAAATGAAACGATTTGTTGGTTTATTTTTCCTCTTTCTCTTTTGGGGTTGACCCACATTTGGACCTCAATAGGTTTCTAACAAAATCCTCTGAAACTACCGGCCCTCCTGGTAAACCAAAAGGAAACACAGTGCATAGAGTGCATTATGTAGTCTCACCCGAGATAGCTTTATGGGTGAATGCAATGCTGAAGTGCTTGCAGTCTAGGAATGAGTGGGGTTTTGGGGTTGTATTTTATATTCTTCATACATTCATCTTGTTATTCATTCAAGTATTCCTAGGGTTCATTCCTTGTTTAATCCATGTATTCATTCTAATATATCTAGCTTAACCATTCATTCATAACAAATCATTGATAGAAAGTAAACATGCAAGAAACATCTCATATACATGTTTTAACGTGGTTCACCCCCTCCTGGGATATGTCCACAAAGATTTGGCTTCTCTACTCTTTTATTTACTCTGCTGCAAAATATAGTGTTGCACACATTACATATTCCATCATACAATCATGAAGAGGTTCAATAACCTCTTTGAGGCAGACTATATCACACCAAGATCCTCATCATGTGGCTTAACCCTCAAAGTATGTCTTACTTGATTCTTTTATCACCTTATTACCATCATAACAACTACTGAATTGATCACTTTCTCCCAAAAATCAACCAACTCACTGAACAACAACTGAACCGCTAACCTAGACCTCCTAGGTTCTTATTTATACTATTTTTTAGGTTTATAGTCATTACAATCTTTATCAAAAACCCTAACCCTATCATGGTCAGGTTCGTCTTCTTCCACGTCATGTTTCTTTTCCTCTTGCATGTTTCTTTTCCTTCTTTTTCTGCATGATTCTTTCTTACCATCGATTGCACACATTCCAAAATTAGGTCTTCTTTCCAAAATTAGGTCTTTCCCAAAATAGACCTTCTTCTCCAAAATTGTGCCTACACCAAAAATAGTCTTCCTTCCCAAGATAGGCATGCACCCAACACCTTCTATATTGGGATTAAGTTAGATCTAATAACAACTTGTGAAATCTATATAATAGAGTCACAATCTATTGTAAGTAAATCAATTATTCAATACATTTTTGTTTGTGTGTGTAATAATGTCTCATCTCTGATATTTTATCTTCGTATCAGAGCATGTCTGGACTCAACTCGATCATGAGAAGGCCCAAGAATATGAGAGAGATGTGAGTTATAATCCATTGTAAATATCTGGGATTAATGTTAGTGTAGGTGAGACTATATTATTTGTTTTATGAGTGATTGATGGAGTGTGTGTTTCGTGTGAAGCGTTTTATGTGCCTGTGTGAGATATATTTCCACATATTTCCTTTCCATTAGAGGTCACAGTGTAAGATTGACTAAGATACATTCTATATCTAGATTATTTTCCTAGAGAACTCGTGAGCACCATAGTTTCATACCTAGGTGTCTCAGTAGATGGAAGTATGTCCATAGTATGGCCAGTTGTTAAGTATTTGCAGTTGAATTCGAATTGATTTTTGGTATGAAGAAATTGTATTTCCAAATTTAGAAGGGATCAAGTGCAGGTAAAAGATAAGTATAGATGGGTGTCCAGTTAGTTCTAGAGTTGTGGATCTATGGAAAATACCTTATTAGTTGTTAAAGGCATGTGAGTGGTTCGCTAATTAGGTTACACAACATGTCTAAGTTGTTTTTTAGTAACTTCATAAGTTCCATGATTTGGGAGTTTAGGAATGGAACTCTAAAATTCAACTCAGGAGATACATCTTTATGAGGGTTTAGAGAAAACTTGATGTAGTTAGTATCCTAGAATATTTCAAAATGATTAAGAAATTCTTATGAAGACAAAGATCTAGATAAGTACTCGTTATGGGAGGGTGTTGGACTAATCAACTCCTACTTGTATTATTTTTATTGTGAGTTTCTTCATAATATGGTTTGTTAATGTATTGTTTGTTGTAATGTATAAATTATCATCTATGTGAGTTGTTTGGGTTTATTATTTAGGAGGTTGTTAGTTAGTTGGTTGTGAGAGATATTCTCTCCAACTAAGTCTCCTATTTTGGTGTGTGGTTGAGATATTCTCTCAACATGTCCAAGTTACATCTGATAACAACTTGTGAACTCTATATAATGAAGTCACAATGTATTGTAAATAATTCAATTATTTAATAGAGTTTTGTTTGTTAAAGTCTAAAAATATGTAGATACTATACCCTTGTGGATTTGTACCCTACTAAACACATGTTCTTAACCATTAAAGTCACTATATATATATATATATATATGGTGTGTGTTATCAAAATATTATATTACATTGAATTTGATGTGAAGGATATAGAAGTACCTATATGCAAAATATTAAATGATGTACTTTATATCAGAAGAATAAGCAATGACATTGAAATATTTTATTTATGATCGATATTAAAATATTTTTGAAGATTAATATTTTTTTAAATACCATATATTAACTTCATATTAAACATGGAAAAAATTACATAGCATTCATTACTATAAAAAAACACCTTTAAATATAATAATAAACAACAACACTATTAGTTAAAATAACAAAACAACCATAAATTAAAAAAAAATAAAAATAATTAAAATCTGAAATTACTAATGCCATATAACTAAAATCCCTAAAACCTAGACCTAGTTAGCTAGTCAACTTTGAAATGTATAAATAATGTCCATTTAAATACAATTAATATGAATTTATTTATATCAAAATTTGTGTTGCATGGGGTTTTGATCTTTGTTTTTCTCTCTTCTGCTCCATTCCCGTCATATTTTGAATGCTACATGATAAAAACTTATTTCACTTTAAAACTTAATTCAAATTAACAAAATAATTATTTAGGTCACATGAAGTGGCTTGCGCTTTTCATTATCCTATTATGAATGCATGGCCTGTGTTTTTCACTATCCTATATGAATGTAATTTTGTCAATTTTTTTAAACCTTTGGAAATAAATGTTTAACATAATTTGACTAAATTTTGTGATCTCGAGCCTCCTCAACTATCTATTTTTTGCAACTATTAAAATTTAAGATGATGTTGCCAATTTTATGGATGAATAGGGCTAAAAAAAGTATTTGTCTTTTTAACTTAACATATAATTATTTTCAGTTTGTTTTACAATAAGTTTATTTGAATTTTTATTTATTTATTTTTAGTTAATCTAATGATAAATTTATTAAAAATATAAAATTGACATACTTTTGGATTCCACATTCATTATTATTTAAATTTGATAATAATAATAATCTTATAATAGTTTTCTTTTTATTTTCTTATACAAAATTCTTATTTTATTGTTTTTCTTAAAAGATTAATTCTTAATCAACATAACATAAAATGATAAATATTCATCAATTGAGATTCTTTACAGCAACTAAACTTTCCATGACTACTCTATGCTTCACATACACAACCCTACATACACCCATTTCATTTAATGTAGTTTTGCTAATGCTAAGATAGCTGAGATTAAAATAGCAATTTCCCCAAAAGGTACAAAGACACATTTATAAAAGAGACAACCTATTATTTATATATGTAGACTCATATACATCATCAACTATATATGGAAAAGGAAATTCAGATATAGAACATCAAATTAAGTCAAAAAAATCAATTTCTAATCAGAAAAATCGAAACTAAAATCCTATAGGGTACATGTTTGCTTAAAATTGTTGTCTCTCAAATCAATTGAATTAATGGAGAACATGAAGAACCCACTAAAGAGGCCATGACACCTAAGGTTTAATTGGTGTGACAAGGAAGCCAAAAACACATTAGAAACAATGGAAATTTGTATCACTAGTTTTTTGGGGAACATCCCATATATTAGATTATATAGACAATATATATCCTAGAATTGAAGGGAGAAGTTCATCGGAATGAGATAAACATATTTTTATATCACTTCACACCCACCTCACAGTCGTTACACTCTACACACCCATAGTCAAATATCGGTTTCCTTGTCTTGTCCCTTTTCCTCTATCTTCTCATTTTTGGTTGTCTCTTTCTTTTGTCATTGCGCTAGTGATTGTTTGTAAATAAAACACCCATTTTCATTAATTTTTCTCTATTTGAGAATATAGTGTCAATGTTAAATACTCAAATTCAAACATACTTTAGAAATAACCAACAATAAACCAAACCATTCACCAATAATGAACACAAGAATGTAGACAAAACCCTTGAGGTAGGGTAACACCATATATTAATACTTAAGGAATGATAACACTCCTCAAGAAATACTTGCTTGTTACAAACACAATATACTTCATTATGCTTGAATACATTTCTTACACTTCTTTATATATCATTCTCTATCTTCTAGGAACATTCTAGAGAAGGAATCTTCTAGAAAGTATAATTGTTATATTTAACTACCATATTGGGCCTTATTTAATAATCTAGTGGACCTAGTCCACCTTACATTGAATGGTCTCCACTAATAATACATAACCACATTCTCATTGGGTACCTCTCATATTAACTCCATAGGTATACTACATTCCACCCCCTAAGAATGTTTATTCCTCAAAACATGAGAATAAACTATACAATAGGACCAACTAAGAATTGTAGACAGCTTGTACCAAGTACGACCATCCATCCATCCTGATTGAATATGAATATGATGTCTAATTGATGCCTTGCCACCCTAATATTGCTTCACATCGTACCAGAGTTTCCATGGGGTTGTTTCTCTAGACCGATGTCTTCTTATAGTGTTGGTAGTCCTCCACACGCTTCTTGATTGGTTTTCTTTTTGTTGGTAGTCCTCCACACGCTTCTTGATTGGTTTCCTTTTTGTTGGTAGTCCTCCACATGCTTCTTGATTGGTTTCCTTTTTCGTTCCATGTTGGTGCATAAGTGTTTTGACACTCGTGTCATTTCCTTAATGAATATTGTTTCTCGATATGATGTGGATGGGTATATACAACAACTGTAGGAATTGGTCCTTTTTTGTTCAATTCTGCCACCCGGTGTCCCTTTGAGTCAATTATCTCCTTGGATTCTTTATTGTGTCCTTCACGTGGCTTTGATTCATGTCGTTATGTAGACTCTTCCTCTGATTCAACTTCAGACTCTACAATAACTTATTTTCTTAACATCACGGGCCCTTCTGTCTTACTAAGAGACACATCCTACAATGTGATTTTCTTTTTCTTGTATCAGAACTTCAAAAAATTATTTTTCACGTTAATATTAATTGTACCCATTGATTCTATCCAAGGATATCCCAAAAAACTATCCAGATCATCCATATCTATAGCATGAAAATGTTAATGCAACACATAGTTATCCATAGTGATCTTCAAATCTTTAAAAATTTGAACATTTTCACCGACAACCTGTGTGCTTTGATTATTCGTTTTGCTTAATCTTGGAATGCAACCACTTGTATAAAATCAATTTTTCCATTTCTCCATTAGAAATTCCCTTCATCTTGTCACGATCCAGTGATTCCCACCATGTTCTAGCATCATCTATGATAAATTTCCATTTTTCTTTCCAAAATGGATTTTGGTACTTTATGAATGCTTCAATAGTAGGGCCATCATATTTTCTAGTCAAAATGATCGTGCTTGGAGAAATATTCAATGAAAACTAGGATTTATAAAGGAACTTACTCTACAAATCGCGTTGATTTTTCCAAAAAAAAACATGAAAAATGGTCGAATTTAAAATGCTCATAACTTTACTTCCCGGACTCCATTTCGGTTAATTGTTTTTTTGAAATTGGCTATTTTTCTGATGGGAATTCAAATATGAAATTATTTAATGCAAATTCTGAGAAAAAAAATTCAGAACTGAGAATGAAGTGCGCTTCTGCTTTTTCTCCTTTGAAAAAATCTGCAAAATGACCCAAAAAAATATTTCCTTCTTTGACCAATGAAAGAGCTATGATACCAAATGTTAAATACCTAAATAAATCTACAAATATACCTCAGAAATAACCAAGAATAAACCAAACCATTCACCAATAATGAACACAATAATGTAGACAAAACCCTTCAGGTAGGGTAAAACCATATATTAACTCTTAAGGAAGGATAACACTCCTCAATCCATCATTTCTTGTTACAAACACAATATGATTCACTATGCTTCAATACATTGCTTACACTTCTTTATATATCATTCTATGTCTTCTAGGAACATTCTAGAAATCCTATTTATTATTTCTCACTATCATAGTGGGCCTTATTTAATAATACAGTGGACCTATTCAGCCTTACATTCAATGACATCCACTAAGAATACATAACCACATTCTCATTGGGCACCTCCCATATTACCTCCCCAGGTATACTACACATGTTGTCCAACCCAATTTAGCATTCATTTATCTTGCTTGGTCTTTCCTATAGCTCACATGGTCTTTATGATTTCCATTTTTTTCACTTATCGGAAAAGAAAATATGAAAATACATAGTAAGAGTTGTTGTTTTCAACTTATTGGGGATTTGTAAATACTAGCTCCGCAATGACTTGAACTCTGCAATGAGTTGAAATTGTGACATTCCTGCATTCGTTTACCTTTCCCAAGTGCTCGGTTCACTCATGGACCTTTGTGTTTGGCCTACTCAAGGGGTGCACCCAAGTTTGCACACAAATCACAACTTCATCCACAACTTGGCCCTTCACTTTCTGTCACTGAGCACCAAGTCTAGACTCGGGTTCCTGCACGATGGGTTAGTACGTCAAACCCTCACTAAGATTTCACTTAGACTACCTTTCCAACAAGTGCACCCCTCCCCCACGAGTGTTCTAACTGCAGTAGTGGTGAATACCACCAAACTTTTTCCCAAAGTTCCCTCTAATGCCACCTATTATCGGGATAGTGGTGAAGAGATCACCAACCCTTCTTTAAAATATTCAATGAATCGACTCTAATACCACATGTCACAACCCCATAGGGTGCTTGTTCAAATCTTGCGATCATTCACCTTCTGGGGGCATGCGACACCATGATGGTTATTGTTTGCTTTCTTGACAGACCAAGAATGGTTCGTTCGAACTATGCCTCTTCACCTAGAGCATACCCATACTCCGTTCTAGGCTACCAGTGAGTCACACTCCTAGTCTAGTGAAACTCTTGTATACTTAAACGATTGTTAACGGTTTAAACACTTAATCATATATAAGCATACATCCTTGAACATGAGAAACCAAGAGAACAATTGTGGAACAAACAAAGACATACACATAAATTGTGTGGGTGGAACGAATCATGCCCAACACTTCGCAAAGTATTTTTTATTACAAAATAGTTATCATATGAGCACTATTGGTTGGCCTTACAAATTTCATGGAGTCACACAATTCGCCTCACCTCACCAACACACTCATAAATAGATTCATCACACTAAGAAGATTTGTTGCAACTATCTTCGCAACCTACTCCAATGCACTTTGTATGTGCCCACAATGGGACACTTTTTATCCCTTCATTACACAAACATTCACCAAGCTAACAAAGATTTTGGTTCTGCCTCACATACCTCCAATAGACCAACGTTTCTAGACTTCCCAAAAACCTCCCAAGGCATACGTGTCTTCTATCTTGGCAACTCAGCCTCAATTCGTTGCCTCAGACTTGGCTCAAACTTGTTCTCTGGAAATCTCTTTCCCAAATTCTTACCTTCCTCGGTTGTGTGCCCTCCTGCTTTTATGAGGACTCCAAGGGTAAATTGTGATTTCTTTTGGTGTGTCGTGTCGCTTTATGAAACCACACTCAAATGACTCATCATGCGCTCATGTGGACTCAATGCACCCATCCAAGCCCGTGCACCCATCAACCATCATGTCTCCTTGACAATCTCACCCCATCCTTGAGCGTGTTCCCCTTGCCTTGTGCTCTCTCGTGTCGATTGTCATGACTCTTCATGGGTGTGTCGATGGGGTCATCTAACCTCTCCGATGCACCCATGTTGTCGAGGGCAGATGGGTCCACTCGTTGGACATGCTCCAAATTTGCATCGCCCTTGCCCAAACAAAACCCAAGTCTCCGTCAATCATTATAAGGCAAGTATGGTGTGTGCCCCTTGGTGCAGCACATGATATTGTGTGCCCAAGGTGTCCGTTCTCACACCCAAACATCCTCGTTCACCCAACTGATCGCTTCTTCCTTTTTCTCTTCGTGTGTTAAATCACTGAATCTACCCAAATGGGTGTCGTGGGAGACCTTACACCACCCTTGATCAAAGAACATAACCATTGAAGAAGGTATGCCATCTCTTGGCCAAAATGATGGGAGCGGAGAACAAGCTCTAGCCATATCATGGGCATTGTGGAAATACCTGCGATGTAATGGTGTGGGCGTGGAGATACGAGTCAAATACATAGTGTAGAGTGAGATGAAAACAATGGCCTTGAACCGAAATTTGAAGATAAAGGGATGAAAACTCAGCTGCTAACCCAAAACCTATAGGTAAAGGGGTAAAAACTCGGTTTTCACTAATGGGATGGTAGATCATTAAATTATTTTGGCTCATAGCACAAATAACTAGTGGGAAACACAGTGTAGAGTGACATGAAAACGATGGTCGTGAACCAAAATCTGCAGATAAAGAAATGAAAACTCAACTGCGAACCCATAACCTACAGGTAAAAGGGATGAAAGCTCGGTTTTCGGTTTGCAATTGTTATGGTAATTGAAGAATCTAAATATTTGATTACATATTCTATGGATGAGTTTGTTGGCTCCTTGAAAAATTACGAAGACAGGTTGAGGAATGACAATACCTCATTGGAGCATGCATTCAAAACAAAAATGACTTTTGAAATAGGAAGAGGAGGAGGAAATCCAAGAAGAAGAGGAAGAAGAAGAGGAAGAAATAATTTTCAAAGAGAAGAAGGAAAGATTCCAAATCCAAGAGGAAGGAGAAATCAAAATTTCATATCAAACGGAAGAAATAACAATCAGGAATAAAAAAGGTATGACAAATCAAATATTCAATGTTATTATTGCTAGAATTATGGTCACTTTGCAAATGAATGCCAAAAGAAACAAGCATATATGAGAAAGCACATTGCAAATTTCTCTTAGAGTAGTTTTGAGACATTGTTTATTACATGTCATGTAGCTCAAGAAAATGCAAGTAACATCTGGTTTCTTGATATTGGTTGTAGGAATCATATGAAAGGAAATAAAGAGTTTTTTGAGAATTTGGATACATCAGTTAAATCATAAATTAAATTGGGTAATGATAACATTGTAGAAGTCACGGGAAAAGGTGCAATTACTGTAATAACAAAGACTGGAAAGAAAACTATTCTTGATGTTTATTTTGTACCTGGTTTGAAGCATAATCTCATAAGTGTGGGACGACTTACTCAAAAGGGTTATAAAGTTTCTTTTGAAAATAATGTATGCACTATATTTGATATTCCTCCTAGTAAAAATGTGATTGAAAAAATTGAAATGACAAACAATAGAATGTTCCCACTTCGGATGAAAAGTGATTCAATGATGGAGAAAATTGGAGCAAGTTTCAAGGCATCAAATCAAGATCAAGAATGGGTATGGAACTTGAGGTATGGCCATATAAACTTCAAAGGATTGTGTTTTTTGCAAAGAAATGAAATGGTAAGAGGTTTACCACCTATTCAATCACCAATAATTTCATGTGAAAGTTGTATTTTGGGCATGCTACATAGGAAAATATTTCCAAAAGAAATTTCATAGAGAGCTTGGGCACCCTTAGAAATTGTGCATACAAATTTATGTTGTCCAATGAAAACACCATCATTAGGGGGGAGCATATATTTTCTAACATTCATTGATGATTATAGTAGAAAAAAATGGGTTTATTTCCTTAAACAAAAATATGAAACATTTGACAAGTTTAAGGAATTCAAGGCATTGGTTGAGAGACAAAAATATTTTCTAACATTCATTGACGATTATAGTAGAAAAACATGGGTTTATTTCCTCAAACAGAAATCTGAAAAATTTGACAAGTTGAAGGAATTCAAAGCATTGGTTGAGAAACAGAGTGGCATGTCCATTAAGATATTGATATCATATAGAGGAGGATAATACAAGTCAAATGTGTTTTTGGAGTATTGCAGGT
This sequence comes from Picea mariana, assembly GCA_032191745.1. NCBI lineage: Eukaryota > Viridiplantae > Streptophyta > Pinopsida > Pinales > Pinaceae > Picea > Picea mariana. The sequence continues at coordinate 37,283 of JASDQU010104452.1, read as the reverse complement.
ATCATGGAATAAAGAAACAGTTCGCTACAAGCTATAAACCTCAACAAAATGGTGTTGCAGAATGGAAGAATCATACAATAATGGAGATGGAAAGAAACATGTTGAAAGGAAAGAATCTATCTAACGAATATTGGGTTGAAGGATTAGCTTGTGTAGTTTATATATTGAACAGGAATCCAACAAATATTTTGAGGGACAGGATTCCTCAATAAGCATGGAGTGGTAAGCATCATAGTGTCTCTCATTTTAAAGTATTTGGTTGTATTGCATATGCACATTTTCCTAAAGAAACAAGGAACAAATTGGATGATAAAAGTGAAAAATGCATTTTTATTGGTTCTAATGAACAATCCAAGGCATATAAGTTGTTTAATCCTATCACCAAGAAATTTGTTGTAAGTAGAGATGTTGTATTCAAAGAGGAAGAATCATGGGATGGAAATATAAAAAAGATAATTAAAGGTACAACAACAATACCATATGAAGAACGAGAAGAAAAAGGTCAAGGAGAACAAGGAAAACAATCAAATGAGAAAAGAGGAATACCCTCAAGAATTCTACAAGAAGAAAACTCACAAAGGAAAGTTGAGCAAGGAGAATCATCAAGTCCACAAGTAAGTTATGACTCAAATCCTTCACTTGAATCATTAAGAAAAAGATTAAGAGGCAAAAATGCTAGAAGCTTGCAAGAAATATATGATCAAGGAGACATGATAGATTTGTAATCTATTTTTTCTTTATTTACCCAAGATCCTATATATTTTGAAGATGCAAGTAAGGAAGAACATTGGATTAATGTAATGAATTATGAAATGGAATCTATAAAACAAATGATTCATGGGATCTAGTTGATTTACCTAAGGATAAAAAATGTATAGGTGTGAAATGGGTTTATAAAACTAAATATAAGGCAAATGGAGAAGTTGACAAATATAAGGCACGATTAGTAGCTAAAGGATTTGCACAAGAATATGGAGTTGATTACAATGAAACAGTTGCACCCGTAGTAAGACTTGGCACATTTAGGATGGTACTAGCTATTGCAGCTCAGTCCAATTGGAAAGTTTATCAAATGGATGTCAAATCAACCTTCTTAAATGAATATTTTGCAGAAGAAGTCTATGTGCAACAACCACCAGGATATGAAGTAAAAGGACAAGAAGACAAGGTTTAGAGGTTGAACAAGGAACTTTATGGATTGAAGCAAGCACCAAGAGCTTGGTATAGAAGGATAGATTCATACATGATAAAAAATGAACTCATAAGAAGAACTAGTGAGCCTACATTATACACCAAAGTCAATGAACAAGGTTGGATCTTAATTGTTTGCCTATATGTTGATGATTTGATCTATACATGTAATCTCTCTATTCATATGTTTAAAACATCAATGAAGAAGGAATTTGAGATGACATACTTGGGGTTAATGAAATATTTTCTTGGCATTGAAGTCACACAAAATGATAAGTACATTTTCATTTGTCAAAGTAAATATGGAAAAGATGTTTTAAAAAGGTTTAGAATGATAAATTGCAGTCTAGTTTCTACACCTATCGCAATTGGCACAAAACTAAGGGTGAAATCATGAAGATGGGTTACACTTTTGCTTGTTTTATGAGAAAAAAAACTGTATTTTCACAAGTTATTCAACTTCTGACATACAAAGTATTTTTTTTATTTAGAATTTCACTTTACAGTAAAAACAAAACTTGTGAAGAATTGTGTTATCTTTCCAATGACTATTTTTCAATTTTTTTTTATCACAATTTGATATGTCAATTTGACAATTGTTTAACAGTATGTTCCTTAAACATGAAATGAATAATAATGAGTTACTTATTTCTACAACAATGTATCTATTATTAAACTTATGTTTTTAATAAACAAAATATACTGCAACAATCTACAAAGACTCTATTTTATTATGACTATTATTTTGAATTTAACGGATGAATATTATAATTTCTAGAATTTTTTGAAGTTGACTAAGCTGAAAACGTTGCAGATTTTAAACACATATTTTTCTACACATTGTATCTATCTTAATTTTTACTTAAAACTAAAATCTAAATATACCCTTTTGAAAAGAACAGTTTAAGGATTATGAATATATTTTTTTCCGAATTTTTCACTGTATATTTTTTGAGATACCGATATTTCATTTCACCGAATCATAATGTATGCTGGAAATATTATGTAGTGACTTTTTTAAAAAATTAAATAAAATTAGATAAAAATAAAGAAAATGAAAACAAATTATAAGAATTGAAAGTAGATTCAATTTTGGAAATGCTGGTGTCATTTTCAAAACCAAATTCTCAATGTTTGCAGGAGTCCGCAACCTCTAAAGTTTAGTTATGCTTGGGGCAATTCTTTGGTTTTAGTTTTCAGTTCCAATTTCATTTTTTCGGCCAAAATAATATTTCGGCCGAAAAAATAATGTTTCGGCCGAAAGACTAAAATCTAACAGAATCCATCAAAACTGAACAATTTCCAAGTCTTTCGGCCAAAAAAAAATTCTTTCGGCCGAAAGACTGTCGAACGAATTCCGTCTGTCGGAAAAAAATGAAATGACACGTCGTATGGTTTTCTTTCGCGCCAAATTGTATAAATAGGATTTCGGCCGAACACATTTAACACAATCCATCAAATGAACAAAGAGATATAAGCTCGAGGATAGGGATTTCAAAGCATTTATATTACTGATTGCAGCTGTATTCTTTTCTTTCTTTATTTCTTCCCTCTATTCCATAGGCTTAATCGGAGGATCGATATCGATACATGGTGGTTTTTTAGAACACTTAAACAATGTTTCGAATCATCTTTTTGATTTTTGTTGAATAAGGTAAATGATGTTTGTTCAAGTTTTTATTGGAATAACAATTTATATGTTGAAAGATAAATGT
>JASDQU010104452.1:13020-34357 GCA_032191745.1 Picea mariana | reverse complement strand
GGATTTACCTGTGACTATCCTTGTTGTTGATCTTGCTACTGGTTGATGCCACTATTTAGGCCAATATTTGATTATCTAGCCCACTTCCTCTTTGGTTACACAATACTGCATCTCTATCCATGCCTTCCTTGGATCCCTTGCTTCTTGGATTCACATGTGATGTTTGGATGCCTTGAAATTGGCTATCCCATCTGTCTCTTGGACTACCTCCATAGGTATGCACCACACATTCATTGTGTGTTGTTACATCTCTTCTAGCAACATTGCAAAAAATGGTGTTTTGTTTCCTATTGCATTTTGTTTTCCTTGGCCTGCCATAGGGAATAATATCTTGTCGCATAAAATTTCCCTTTCCTATCTAGGAAAGCTGATAAATTTATCTCTTGTCACCCTTCCAAAGAGATAAGGATTATCATCCAAGAGTAATGGAACTCATTTCCATTGTCTTACATGTCTCTACAATCTATTAAACATCGGTTCAACATGTATGGTGCCCAACTGAACATGACCCCCTTCGTGCACTACACAACTACTGCAATAACGCCTGATGGAACCTTCTCTTCGTGACATTTACTCAAAATTTTGCAAGCCATAAGCTTGATGGAGAACCTTGTTGCATTATCATTGATATCCTTGATGAAAATTCCCCTATTGCCCCAAGTGGTGTCGAACTATTCTTTAACCAGTTCTACGATTTATTTCTCACATGCCTTTTTATCCAAGTATTTCTATGGTTGCATGCCAAATGTGGGGAGCCTTGTAATCTTGGAAATCAGTTCCATATCTATCTATATCGGCATGTGCATCGAAAGGATTCATCCATGTACATGAGCGACTAGTTGTTTCACGTAGAGTCTGACATTCTTATGACACCCAAAATGTGGTATATCCCACAGGTTCATGATGCCTGAGTTATAGAGCCTCATTATCCACTACGCGAGCTCCAGTATGGGTTTATAGAGGGGTCGAACTTCCCCTGTGTTTATTAAATAAGTGTCCTTGGCCAAATATGGGAATTTGGCAGCATCGCATAGATCATGGTCTACGTACCTTAGTTTTGGTACCTTCCCCAACATATCCTCCACAATAATCACTACATATGGGAGATATGGGAGTGTAACCTCCATGGGGTATAAAACCTTTCTTTTCTATCCTTCAATAGATGGGACTACCTTTTTTTTGTTTGTGCCTTCTCCATCCCTTTTGAACTCTGGCTAGTTAGTGATATATTCGACCAACAATTCCTTGTGTTCATGGGATTGTCGCGGTCCCACTTTTTTTTAGGCTTTGCAGGCATCTCAGGGTTAGGGTTTAGAATACCATTATGGGGTGTGGAGATCTGCCCTATTTCTCCTTATTACACTCTCTGATTGATTATGTGTCTGAGGTGGTAACATCCTCCAGCTTGACCACGTTCTTAGGCTATGGCATTCTTTCCTTACACCTTTGGCCCTACCGAGTAACCTAGATGTACTGGTCTGGCACGCCAAACTTTGGTGGGGTCATTCTTCTCTCGAATTCATGAACTTTCTTTCTTCTACATAAAATGGTAGCTATGGAGCACACTCTGTTTCTCTCTCTCTGTGCTAAAAAATTGATAAATGTTGAATAAACGTGTTCTTTCCACCTTTTATAGACCCGCTCTTATTTATTTTGACTTTTCACGTCCATTTGCGCCGAGTGTAATTTTTCCTGTGCATTGTCATCTGATGTTTGTCATGGTAAATACTGCGTGCACCATTTTTCTGCAGTTTCTTATGGTTCAACCAACTTCTGTGTCTTTTTGTGTTTTTCTCCCATTTTCTATTTTTGTATTTCTTTTTTCTTTTTTTTCTCCTTTTTATTTATTTTATTATTTTTCTGTCCTAATATCTTCTATCGTGCACTATATACATGCTTTTCTCACTGCGTTGTGACTTTTAGGGGTTAGGAGGTCGACTTTCCCTGTAAATCTTCAGTCAAATCCTATTGATCATTCCTTTCAATTATGTTCCTCCCAAGTCTTTTATCTGCACAGATCCCTCATCCGTGACATTGTTTACTTCATATGTCCCTAGCAAGTGCATTCTAGATTCACGAGGATGTTGAAAAAATGTACTGTCATATAGTAGGACTAGGTCTCTCTCCTTAAAACTCTTATTCTTAATATGTTTGTCATTCCAGGATTTGTCTCTTGCTTTATGTACTTCCTGGTGAAATCCAACCAAAATGTTGTCCTCTTCCATTTCCATTAGTTGGTTTAACCTTTCCTATACTGTGCCTCTTTCTGTCATGTTGGTAATTGTTGCTATGCACAGACTAGGTACCTGAAATTTTAATGGCACCACTACATCCTGCCCATACACTAATCTTAATGGTGTATGTCCTGCTAGCTTCTTACATGTGATCATGTATGCCCATAGTACTCCTGGTATTTTCAAGTGCCAATCATCCCTATTGACATTGTAGATCTTTGTTAGAGCATTTTCCAAGATCTTATTGAAGGCTTCTACTGTTCCATTTTCCTAAGGATGGTATGGTGTAATATTCTGGTGATAAACTTCAAACACCTCAGTCATAGCCCTAATGGTATTGTTGATAAAGTGAGTGCCTTGGTCACTCATCAAAATCCTTGGACATCCAAATATGGTGATCAATTTCTCAAACAAGAAGTGTCTTGTTATTTCTGTGCTACAGTCTTTTACTCGTGTTGCTTCTTCGCTTCTTGTTAAGTATCTAGTTGTAGTAATGATATATATATCTACTGACCATTTTGTTGGTGGATGGATTGGTCCAACAAAGTCTATTTCCCATTTTTCAAATATCTTCAAATTTACTTGTGGTGTTAGAGGCATCTCATCCTTTCTGTTGTTTTTTCCAACCCTCTGACAGACATCACATTTCTGGAAATATTCCTTGGCATCTCTATTGATTGTTGGCGAGCATAATCATGCACACAATACCTTTTGCGTGGTATATTTTCCTACATAGTGTCCTCCATCTATACCTTCATGAAACTCTGCCAAAATTCTAGGCCTTTCGTGCTCTAATACACACCCATATTTTCCTTCCACATAGTGCTAAACTCTTGTGGCACAATCCGTGTACTTATGTATTTAATGATATCAACAAAGTATTTGTCAACTACCTAGACTAAAAATATTTGCACATTACGGAAGTTGTCTTCCAAGTTGGTAGGTTCTTTTGCATTAGCTACCCTTGACAGACGATTAGGTCTTGCGTTTAACTTCCCTAGTTTAACTATAGCTTCGAAATCAAATTCTTGAAATAATAATATCCATCTACAAATTCTCCCCCCAAACACTGGCTTGTTGAATAAATATTTGACGGAAGAATGGTTTGTGAACATCTTAAAGTGTTTACCCAGTAAGTAGTTCCTAAAAGTATGCAGTGGATATACCATGGCTAGGCCTTGTCTTTCCATGGTGTTGTAATTCTACTCATATTTTGGCAATTTTCTTATTACAAAGGCTATAGGGTGGTATAAGTCCCCTATTCCTTGTTGCACCAAAATCGTTCCAAGTTCTATGGTTGATGCATCTACATGCACATGAAATTTCTTTTCCGAATCTGGGAATACTAGGATAGGTGTTGTGACCATATTTTCTTTTAAGGTATCCAACACTTGTTAACAGTCCTCATTCCACTAGAATCTGACATCCTTCTTTAATAGTTTTTTCATTGGCATAGTAATCTACACGTACCCCTTTATAAATTTCATGTAACAACATGTATGTCCGAGTGTTGCTCTCAACTGACATACTGATTTTGGTGGTGGTAAATTCACAATGACTACAATCTTGGTAGGATCTACTAGTAAGCCTTGTTTAGACACTATATATCTTAACAATATTCCAAAATGTATCCCAAAAATGCACTTCTTTATGTTTAATGATATTTGACCTTGCCTGCATCTTTCTAACATTATCCTTAATACTTCTACATGGTCCTTTGACAAAATATATACAGTCCAGTCATCCATATATACTTCTAGAAACTGATGTATGAATTCTTTAAAAGAAGTTATGAATACTCTTTAAAAAATGGTTGGTGCATTCTTTAGCCCAAAAGACATGACTTTGTATTAGTAGGATCCCCATTCAGTAGAAAAAGTAATCTTCTACCTATCCTTTGGAGTTATTTCGATCTAATGGTAACCTGAGAATCCATCTGTAAATGAATATGCTTCCCGACCTCCAACATTCTCTAAGACCTCATCTGTAAAAGGGGTAGGAAAAGGGTCATGTAAGAAAGAATCATTGAGTTTTCTCAAATCTACTCAAATCCTTATCCCCCCTTATTTATTTTCTTGGACTACCATAGGACTTATCCATTCAGATTCCTCTGTTGGTTCTATGATACCAACTTCCAACATTCTGTCAATTTATGCCTTCAATTTCCACTTATATACTGAATTTAGTCTATAAGGTATCTTCCTGATAGGTCTTGCCTCAAGTTTTAGAGGTATTTTCATCTCTCCTAGCTCTCCTTCTATGCCTTTCATCTCTGTAAAATTTATTGGTAATAGGTCACTGTATTCGCACAGTAACTCTGTTATTCTTTCTATTGTTTGTTCATCCCAATAGTCTCCAATACTTTCCATTTTAGGATTTTCAATTGTCCCAATGTTGACTTTCTTCACTTTGATTGGTGCAACAAATACTTCTAACTCTAGAGATGGACTTTCCACCTCTCTTTCTCCTTCAATTTCTGTAATTTGAATTTTGTGCGGGTCATCTTCATCCAATGCTTCCTCTTCAACATGATAGAATGAAAGTAGTTATTTGACTATATGTTTATTTTGGTGTTGATATTCTATCATGATTTTAATCTCTGGTTCATCAATAAATATCACACCTCTTATCTGATTCAGAAATGAATCAAAGTTGGCATTCTCACATTCAAATGAAAAGGTTACAACAAAGTTTTGTTGTAAGTTTTTCCATTCTATAGTGCCTCTACACATCTCTTGGTATACATACTAGGTCTATGGGATTCCTTCCAATGTATGGATGAACTGATGAGGCCATTCTTTGGGTGGTATCATCCTCCATTACATTATGCACTTCTCCAAATGTTATGTTGGCGTTCCTTTCCCATCATACCTCTACGTTTTATTTCTTCTTTGTTCTGCATCAAATCTAATGCACAATAATGGTTTACATTCGTACCAATCCTGAATTGTTTATTTGTGCGCACCCCACCATATTGCAGGTGTGGCCTTGAGTGAAATATCTAAGGATAAGACTCTCTGATTTTCCAACACTTCTTCCTCATATTTTTTCATAAATTCCTCTAAGTCATTTATTCCATGAAAAATGGGAGGTTATCTTATCTCTGTACCAACCCATATTACTACGCGGTCTATTCTTGCGTACCTTCTTGTGGAAACTTGATGTAATTGTTGTTTTCAATTCTACAAACATGTATCTGATTGGGAAGCACATGATGTGATGCTTCTCCAACTGAGTACCCCATCTACAATTTGGTTGACATAATATTCTTCTCACATAGTGGTTCTATACAACCAGCTTATTTATTTCAAATCCAAACAAGTGGTTTCTACAAACCTTTCTCCTTCTCAAGGATCTAATGGTACAATGACTCTATATTCACCTAATTCAAACATCATTTTCCTTGTCTTCAAGTTGATTATGGCCTAGGTATCAAATGCCCAATCCAATACAAGAAATGTTGGATAAGGTGTTGTTTCATCTACTATCTCTATTACTTCAAAGTATTCCATAGTGTGCACTCCATACAAATCTATTGTCACACCTTTAAGCCTTCCAATTAGTAAAACTATTTGTTGATTTTCTAATTTCAACTGGAGAGGTGAATAGCCTAGTGTGGGTTAACCCATACACTTCCATGTCTTCTAAGGTAACAAATTTACTTCAGAGCCCAAGTCCAATGTAATATCACTCATATTGAAGTCCCCAATGTTAGAATTTAGTCTGAATTCCCTGCTTTTCCTTCTTCTTGTGTGGAGGTGATTGACTATTTCTACTCTAATTTCCCTTGTGCCTCTATGTTACATCCTTCTAGCAAATTTTGTAAGATCTTGACAGATGATGGATCCTTTAATAACTTAACATGGGATTGCATAATTTTTTTTGTGTTACTTACTTTCTCTAAAGGTTGTGCTTCACTAGTGTCATCCATTGAGGAGGGAATTTCATACATTGGTACGTCCTGAGTGTGTTGCGCGACTGATGTAGACACAATATTTTGATTGAGAAACTCTTATCTTTCCTTCTTCAATTTTCCTTTTCTTTCCTTGTATCAAACTTCTTTTGTGGGTCAATATTCTTCTTCACCCATTGGTGCTGCGTTGGACCTTGTATTACTGCATCAGTTCCTATCTTATCTCCTCCTCGTGTGGTCACTATGTTGATGTTTCTTCCATCATCCCTGGATTCTACAGAAATCCACTGTACATTCTGGTTGTTTTGGTTCCTCTTTTCTTGGATCTTTCCCAAGAGTGTTGGACAGTGTTCTATATCATGGTCTGTTGTGCGAAAGTACATACATGTCATACATGGAAGTGGGAATTTCCTTGCATAATGTCCTGGCGGTTGGTAGTTGTGGCACACTATTGGGCCTCTACCTCGTCCAAATCCTTCTATACCTCATCCTCCACCTTTGTATCCAACTCGATCTCCTTACGGTGCATTGTACTAAGGTACCTAGTTGTACTGCACGGGGTTATATTGTGGCTGTGGATTATTGTATTGTGGATGCACATTATTATACTGTTGCTACACGTTACTACATGAATGTGGTATATGGTTGAACTAAGGTGAAGCTTTTCCTGTCATCATTTCTTCTTGCACCCTATAAGTATCTAAAGTTCATTGTGTCATCAACTCCATTGTTGTACAACCTTTATCATCATGACCCATTGGCTTGCAAAAATTGCAATATGAACTATTGGGTAATGTCTGATACTTATGCATCATTGGAAAATGATATGGATCATGCCCATGCATTTCCAGATCTCACACCATGGTCCTCCTGTTTGCAAAGGGTTTGGTACTCCTATTTCCATGTACTGCATGAATGTTGTGCATTCAGTCTTATGGTGTCCTCCTGTCCTGCATGTGGTACACCAACAAATTATATTTTCTCTTTTCCCTTATTCTAGTTAAGTTGAAATGTTAGGTTCTTCAGATCCTCCTTCATCTCCTCTATTGTTGGATCGATCTTTTTATATTGGTTCTCTTCCATTTGTAAGGCTACCTGTCGAACCTCTACCTAAGTTTGGAACTTTTGTTATCTTAAAGGGTATTTCAAATGTGGTACCATTGAGTTCACAAACAAGTGCCTATGTTACATGTCAGTAATTGCATACTTCAACTTACCTTTCAATTTTTTTAACCTTTGATCAATCTCCCAAAAAGACTCACCTAGTTTTTTCCTAATTTCAATCATTTCATTCATATACTGATCTTTTGATCTGGGCTTCTAAAAGTCATTTAGCAGTATTATTTTCATGTCTGGAATAGTCCTTGTTACTCCTGGTGGATTGTTTACATCTAGGCTCATGTACCAGTCCAGTGCGGGGTCTCTTAGCATGATAGCTAACTGCGCAATTTTTGTATCCTCGTCTGTGATCTTCTTTGCATCCCATATTTTCTCATAGATGAATAGGTGTTTTTCAGGGTCCTCTGATGCCTCTCTCTAAAATTCTGGTAACCTGATCATAGGATCATGTCCTACCATTTTGAACTGTGTTGAACTACAACCTCCTCGCGGTGTATATATTTGACTGTTACTACCTGAAATGGCTCCCCCAGTTGATGCTCCTTGACTGGATCCTTTTCCTATCATTCTTCTGCCACTAAAATTCAGTTGTCTAGATGTTGGTATTCTTTATGGTGTACTAGTCGCACATGGGGTTAGAGATTCCACACTGACGTTGATCTAGATTGGAGTTCTTCCTTATTTCCTGCCCTTGGACCTTATTTTTTCCTTTCATATGTTGCGTGTAGGATTTACTCAACCTTATCCATAGCCTAGAGATTCTCTAACTCTTCTCCATCACTTTCTAAGCCCTATCTATCAACTATGGTTCTCTTCTTATTATTCATCTTATTTTGGTAGGGTGCTCCACTGCCTGTGTTTCTAGTTGTTGTAATGATATTCTTTCTCTGGTCTTCCTCCATCATGATTAGGTCCATGGCCTCCTTATTCTTTCCCTTATCCATTTCTTCCTCCATTTCCCCACCTTTTGTCAGTGCTTCCCACCTTCCCCCATGCACACAGGAAAATTTAGAAGTCTCATTCCATGGTCATCACACCATTTTTATACAATAAGATCTTTATTGAAGTATACAACGATATGATATACCTACCTCTTTTTCCTTTTAGAAAATCCTTCTCTGCTGCACTGTAAGACTTCATGGTATCTACTGCAAATTCGGTGATAAACCTTGCAACAATACTGTCTAACCAGAAATCTACCGTGCACGTAAATTTGTTGTTAACTTGTTGTAACTGCAAGATCTCCACAGGATTCCACTCTAGTTTTCTAATTTGATTTGTTGGGTGGTTTTGTTTTAACCTCAATAACCACTCATGCAACGAATGTAGGAAATCATAGAAAAATACCTCATGCAAGTTGCTAAACAGATATTTGTCAAGATATTTGCGTGGTGTTAACCTAGGTTTTATGTTATCCTTCTGCGCAAACTCAAGTTCCTTTGTTTTCAACCATCTTTCAATATCCGCCTTCCTTGGGTTCCATGGCTTGAACATTCCCTTATATTGCGTGATTCGTCCATGGATCTCGTCCACTCAATCCTATGCAGTTCCAGCCGGAAATGAAACGATTTGTTGGTTTATTTTTCCTCTTTCTCTTTTGGGGTTGACCCACATTTGGACCTCAATAGGTTTCTAACAAAATCCTCTGAAACTACCGGCCCTCCTGGTAAACCAAAAGGAAACACAGTGCATAGAGTGCATTATGTAGTCTCACCCGAGATAGCTTTATGGGTGAATGCAATGCTGAAGTGCTTGCAGTCTAGGAATGAGTGGGGTTTTGGGGTTGTATTTTATATTCTTCATACATTCATCTTGTTATTCATTCAAGTATTCCTAGGGTTCATTCCTTGTTTAATCCATGTATTCATTCTAATATATCTAGCTTAACCATTCATTCATAACAAATCATTGATAGAAAGTAAACATGCAAGAAACATCTCATATACATGTTTTAACGTGGTTCACCCCCTCCTGGGATATGTCCACAAAGATTTGGCTTCTCTACTCTTTTATTTACTCTGCTGCAAAATATAGTGTTGCACACATTACATATTCCATCATACAATCATGAAGAGGTTCAATAACCTCTTTGAGGCAGACTATATCACACCAAGATCCTCATCATGTGGCTTAACCCTCAAAGTATGTCTTACTTGATTCTTTTATCACCTTATTACCATCATAACAACTACTGAATTGATCACTTTCTCCCAAAAATCAACCAACTCACTGAACAACAACTGAACCGCTAACCTAGACCTCCTAGGTTCTTATTTATACTATTTTTTAGGTTTATAGTCATTACAATCTTTATCAAAAACCCTAACCCTATCATGGTCAGGTTCGTCTTCTTCCACGTCATGTTTCTTTTCCTCTTGCATGTTTCTTTTCCTTCTTTTTCTGCATGATTCTTTCTTACCATCGATTGCACACATTCCAAAATTAGGTCTTCTTTCCAAAATTAGGTCTTTCCCAAAATAGACCTTCTTCTCCAAAATTGTGCCTACACCAAAAATAGTCTTCCTTCCCAAGATAGGCATGCACCCAACACCTTCTATATTGGGATTAAGTTAGATCTAATAACAACTTGTGAAATCTATATAATAGAGTCACAATCTATTGTAAGTAAATCAATTATTCAATACATTTTTGTTTGTGTGTGTAATAATGTCTCATCTCTGATATTTTATCTTCGTATCAGAGCATGTCTGGACTCAACTCGATCATGAGAAGGCCCAAGAATATGAGAGAGATGTGAGTTATAATCCATTGTAAATATCTGGGATTAATGTTAGTGTAGGTGAGACTATATTATTTGTTTTATGAGTGATTGATGGAGTGTGTGTTTCGTGTGAAGCGTTTTATGTGCCTGTGTGAGATATATTTCCACATATTTCCTTTCCATTAGAGGTCACAGTGTAAGATTGACTAAGATACATTCTATATCTAGATTATTTTCCTAGAGAACTCGTGAGCACCATAGTTTCATACCTAGGTGTCTCAGTAGATGGAAGTATGTCCATAGTATGGCCAGTTGTTAAGTATTTGCAGTTGAATTCGAATTGATTTTTGGTATGAAGAAATTGTATTTCCAAATTTAGAAGGGATCAAGTGCAGGTAAAAGATAAGTATAGATGGGTGTCCAGTTAGTTCTAGAGTTGTGGATCTATGGAAAATACCTTATTAGTTGTTAAAGGCATGTGAGTGGTTCGCTAATTAGGTTACACAACATGTCTAAGTTGTTTTTTAGTAACTTCATAAGTTCCATGATTTGGGAGTTTAGGAATGGAACTCTAAAATTCAACTCAGGAGATACATCTTTATGAGGGTTTAGAGAAAACTTGATGTAGTTAGTATCCTAGAATATTTCAAAATGATTAAGAAATTCTTATGAAGACAAAGATCTAGATAAGTACTCGTTATGGGAGGGTGTTGGACTAATCAACTCCTACTTGTATTATTTTTATTGTGAGTTTCTTCATAATATGGTTTGTTAATGTATTGTTTGTTGTAATGTATAAATTATCATCTATGTGAGTTGTTTGGGTTTATTATTTAGGAGGTTGTTAGTTAGTTGGTTGTGAGAGATATTCTCTCCAACTAAGTCTCCTATTTTGGTGTGTGGTTGAGATATTCTCTCAACATGTCCAAGTTACATCTGATAACAACTTGTGAACTCTATATAATGAAGTCACAATGTATTGTAAATAATTCAATTATTTAATAGAGTTTTGTTTGTTAAAGTCTAAAAATATGTAGATACTATACCCTTGTGGATTTGTACCCTACTAAACACATGTTCTTAACCATTAAAGTCACTATATATATATATATATATATGGTGTGTGTTATCAAAATATTATATTACATTGAATTTGATGTGAAGGATATAGAAGTACCTATATGCAAAATATTAAATGATGTACTTTATATCAGAAGAATAAGCAATGACATTGAAATATTTTATTTATGATCGATATTAAAATATTTTTGAAGATTAATATTTTTTTAAATACCATATATTAACTTCATATTAAACATGGAAAAAATTACATAGCATTCATTACTATAAAAAAACACCTTTAAATATAATAATAAACAACAACACTATTAGTTAAAATAACAAAACAACCATAAATTAAAAAAAAATAAAAATAATTAAAATCTGAAATTACTAATGCCATATAACTAAAATCCCTAAAACCTAGACCTAGTTAGCTAGTCAACTTTGAAATGTATAAATAATGTCCATTTAAATACAATTAATATGAATTTATTTATATCAAAATTTGTGTTGCATGGGGTTTTGATCTTTGTTTTTCTCTCTTCTGCTCCATTCCCGTCATATTTTGAATGCTACATGATAAAAACTTATTTCACTTTAAAACTTAATTCAAACTAACAAAATAATTATTTAGGTCACATATGAAGTGGCCTGTGTTTTTCACTATCCTATATGAATGCAATTTTGTCAATTTTTTTCATTTTTTTTTTAACTTTTAGGTATAAATGTTTAACATAATTTGATTCAAACTAACAAAATAATTATTTAGGTCACATATGAAGTGGCGTGTGTTTTTCACTATCCTATATGAATGCAATTTTGTCAATTTTTTTCATTTTTTTTTTAACTTTTGGGGATAAATGTTTAACATAATTTGATTCAATTTTGTGATCCCAAGCCTCCTCAACTATCTATTTCTTGCAATTTAAGATGATGTTGCCAATTTTATGGATGAATAGGGTTGGAAAAGGAAAAAAAAAGTATTTGTCTTTTAACTTAACATATAATTATTTTTAATTTATTTCACAATAAGTTTATTTGAATTTATTTTCATTTATTTTTAGTTAATCTAATAATAAGTTTATTAAAATTATAAAATTGGTGTACTCTTGGATTCCATATTCATTAGATTTGATAATAATAAGAATCTTACAATAGTTTTCTTTTTGTTTTCTTATACAAAATTCTTATTTTATTATTATTATTTTTTTTAAATAATTCTTAATCAACATAAGATAAAATGAGAAATATTCATCAATTGAGATTCTTTACAGCAAATAAAATTTCCATGATTACTCTATTATTTACATACACATCCCTACATACATCCATTTCATTTAATGTAGTTTTGCTAATGCTAAGATAGCTGATATTAAAATAGCAATTTCCCCAAAAGGTACAAAAACACATTTATAAAAGAGACAACCTATTATATATATTTATATATATATATATATATATATAAATCATCAACTATATATGGAAAAGGAAATTCAGATATAGAACATCAAATTAAGCAAAAAAAAAAATCAATTTCTAACTAGAAAAATCAAAACTAAAATCTTATAGGGTACATGCTTGCTTAAAATTGTTGTCTCTCAAATCAATTAAATCAATAATCAATTAAATCAATGGAGAGCATGAAGAACCCACTGAAGAGGCCATGACACCTAAGGTTTAATTGGCATGACAAGGAAGCCAAAAACACGTTAGAAACAATGGAAATTTGTATCACTATTTTTTGGGGGAACATGCCATATATTAGATTCTATAGACAATATATATCCTAGAATCGAAGGGAGAAGTTCATCGGAATGAGATAAACGTATTTTTGTATCACTTCACACCCACCTCACGGTCGTTACACTCTACACACCCATATTCAAATATCGGTTTCCTTGTCTTGTCCATTTTCCTCTATCTTCTCATTTTTGGTTGCCTCTTTCTTTTCTTTTGTCATTGAGCTAGTGATTGTTTATAAATAAAACACCCATTTTCATTAATTTTTCTCTATTTGAGAATATGGTGTCAATGTTAAATACTCAAATTCAAACATACTTTAGAAATAACCAAGAATAAACCAAACCATTCACCAATAATGAGCACAAGAATGTAGACAAAACCCTTGAGGTAGGGTAACCCCATATATTAATACTTAAGGAATGATAACACTCCTCAAGAAATACTTGCTTGTTACAAACACAATATACTTCATTATGCTTGAATACATTTCTTACACTTATTTATATATCATTCTCTCTCTTCTAGGAATCTTCTAGAGAAAGAATCTTCTAGAAAGTATAATTGTTATATTTAACTACCATATTGTGCCTTATTTAATAATATAGTGTACCTAGTCCACCTTACATTGAATGGTATCCACTAATAATACATAACCACATTCTCATTGGGTACCTCTCATATTAACTCCATAGGTATACAACATTCCACCCCCTAAGAATGTTTATTCCTCAAAACATGAGAATAGGCCATACAATAGGACCAACTAAGAATTGTAGCCAGCTTCTACCAAGTACGACCATCCATCCATCGTGATTGAATATGAATATGATGTCTAATTGATGCCTTGCCACCCTAATATTGCTTCACATCATACCAGAGTTTCCATGGGGTTGTTTCTCTAGACCGATGTCTTGTTGTAGTGTTGGTAGTCCTCCACACGCTTCTTGATTGGTTTCCTTTTTGGTTCCATGTTGGTGCATAAGTGTGTTGACACTCGCACCATTTCCTTAATGAATATTGTTTCTCGATATGATGTGGATGGGTATATAAAACAACTGTAGGAATTGGTCCTTTTTTGTTCAATTTTGCCACTCGGTGTCCCTTTGACTCAATTATCTCCTTGGATTCTTTATTGTGTCCTTCATGTGGCTTTGATTCATGTCTTTATGTAGACTCTTCCTCTGATTAAAATTCAGACTCTACAATAACTTATTTTCTTAACATCGTGGGCCCTTCTGTCTTACTAAGAGATAGATCCTACAATGTGATTTTATTTTTCTTGTATTGGAACTTCAAAAAATTATTTTGCACATTAATATTAATTGTACCCATTGATTCTATCCAAGGATATCCCAAAAAATTATCCAATCATCCATATCTATAGCATGAAAATGTTAATGCAACACATATTTATCCATAGTGATCTTCAAATCTTTAAAAATTCGAACATTTTCACCGACAACCTGTGTGCTTTGAATATTCTTTGCAGGAACTTACAATCTATTAGTCTATTAGCCAACTGAACATTGATAAAATTGTGTTGGCAACTAGGGTTAATAGAAACACCCACATTTTCTTTGTGAATACAACCATGAACCTATAATATAGAGTTCCCACATGAAACAAAACCCTTGGTGCGTTAGTTTTGCTTAATCTTGGAACACAACCACTTGTATAAAATCAATTTTTCCATTTCTCCATTAGAAATTCCCTTCATCTTGTCACGATCCAGTGATTCCTACCATGTTCTAGCATCATCTATGAAACTTTTCTCTATCATAAATTTCCATTTTTCTTTCCAAAATGGATTTTGGTTCTTATGAATGCTTCAATACTAGGGCCATCATCTTTTCTAGTCAAAATGATCACGCTTGGAAAAATCTTCAATGAAAAATAGGATTTATAAAAGAACTTACTCTACAAATCGCGTTGATTTTTCCAAAAAAAACATGAAAAATGGTCGAATTTGAAATGCTCATAAATTTACTTCCCGGACTCCGTTCTGGTTAATTGTTTTTTTGAAATTGGATATTTTTCGGACGGGAATTCAAATATGAAATTATTTAATGCAAATTCTGAGAATTTTTTTTAGAATTGAGAATGAAGTGCCCCGCCACTTTTTCTCCTTTGAAAAAATCTGCAAAATGACCCAAAAATTTATTTCCTTCTTTGGCCAATGAAAGAGCTCTGATACCAAATGTTAAATACCTAAATAGATCTGCAAATATACCTCAGAAATAACCAAGAATAAACCAAACCATTCACCAGTAGTGAACACAAGAATGTAGACAAAATCCATGCTTGCTTGTTACAAACACAATATGATTCATTATGCTTCAATACATTGCTTACACTTCTTTATATATCATTCTCTGTCTTCTAGGAACATTCTAGAAATCCTATTTATTATTTCTCACTACCATATTGGGCCTTATTTAATAATATAGTTGACCTATTCAGCCTTACATTCAATGACGTCCACTAAGAATACATAACCACATTCTCATTGGGTACCTCCCATATTACCTCCCTAGGTATACTACACATGTTGTCCAACCCAATTTAGACTTCCTTTATCTTGCTTGGTCTTTCCTATATCTCACTTGGTCTTTATGATTTCCATTTTTTTCACTTATCGGAAAAGAAAATATGAAAATACACAGTAAGAGTTGTTGTTTTCAACTTATTGGGGATTTGTAAATACTAGCTCTGCAATGAGTTGAACTTGTGACATTCCTGCATCTGTCTACCTTTCCCAAGTGCTCGGTTCACTCATGGACCTTTGTGTTTGGCCTGCTCAAGGGGTGCGCCCAAGTTTGCACAAAAATCACAACTTCATCCACAACTTGGCCCTTCACTTTCTGTCACTGAGCATCAAGTCTAGACTCGGGTTCCTATATGATGGGTTAGTACGTCGAACCTTCACTAAGCTTGCNCCCCCCCCCCCCCCCTCCATGAGTGTTCTAACTACAGTAGTGGTGAAGACCACCAAACTTTTTCCAAAAGTTCCCTCGAATCCCACCTATTATTGGGATAGTGGTGAAGAGATCACCAACCCTTCTTCAAAATATTCAATGAATCGACTCTAGTACCACACTTTACAACCCCATAGGACGCTTGTTCAAATCTTGTGATCATTCACTTTCTGAGGGCATGCGACACCATGACGGTTATTGTTTGGTTTTTTGATAGACCAAGAATGGTTAGTCCGAACTATGCCTCTTCACTTAGAGCATACCCATACTTCGTTCTAGGCTACCAGTGAGTCACACTCCTAGTCTAGTGAAAATCTTGTATACTTAGACAATTGTTAACTATTTAAACACTTAATGATATATAAGCATACATCCCTGAACATGAGAAACCAAGAGAACAATTGTGCAACAAACAAAGACATGCACATAAATAGTGTGGGTGGAACGAATCATGGCTAACACTTCGCAAAGTATTTTTTATTGCAAAATCGTTATCATATGAGCACTATTGGTTGGCCTTACACATTTCATGGAGTCACACAATTCACCTGACCTCACCAACACACTCATAAATAGATTCATCACACTAAGAAGATTTGTTGCAACTATCTTCGCAACCTGCTCCAATGCACCTCGTATGTGCCCACAATGGGACACTTTTTATCCCTTCAACACGCAAACATTCACCAAGCTAACAAAGATTTTGGTTCTGCCTCACATACCTCCAATAGACCAGCATTTCTAGACTTCCCAAAAACCTCCCAAGGCATATGTGTCTTCTATCTTGGCAACTTTGCCTCAGACTTGGCTCAGACTTGTTCTCTGGAAATCTCTTTCCCAAATTCTTACCTTCCTTGGTTGTCTGCCCTTCTACTTTTATGAGGACTCCAAGGGTAACTTGTGATTTCTTTTGGTGTGTCGTGCCACTTCACGAAACCACACTCAAATGACTCGTCATGCCCTCCTGTGGACTCAATGCACCCATCCAAGCCCGTGCACCCATCAACCATCATGTCTCCTTGACAAGCTCATCCCATCCTTGAGCGTGTTCCCCTTGCCTTGTGCTCTCTCGTGTCGATTGTCGTGACTCTTCATGGGTGTGTTGATGGGGTTATCTAACCTCTTCGATGCACCCATGTTGTCGAGGGCAGACGGGTCCACTCGTTGGACATGCTCCAAAGTTGCATCGCCCTTGCCCAAACAAAACCCAAGTCTCCATCAATCATTATAAGGCAAGTATGGTGTGTGCTGCTTGGTGCCACACATGATATTGTGCACCCAAGGTGTCCATGCTCACACCCAAACATCCTAGTTCACCCAACTGATCGCTTCTTCCTTGTGCTCTTCGTGTGTTCAATCACCGAGTCTACCCAAATGGGTGTCGTGGGAGACCTTACACCACCCTTGATGAAAGAACATAACCGTCGAAGATGGTATGCCATCTCTTGGCCAGAATGGTGGGAGCGGAGAACAAGCTCTAGCCATATCATGGGCATTGTGGAAATACCTGCGATGTAATGGTGCGGGCGTGGAGATACGAGTCGAAGACATAGTGTAGAGTGAGATGAAAACAATGGCCTTGAACCGAAATCTGAAGATAAAGGGATGAAAACTCAGCTGCTAACCCAAAACCTATAGGTAAAGGGGTAAAAACTCGGTTTTCACTAATGGGATGGTAGATCATTAAATTATTTTGGCTCATAGCACAAATAACTAGTGGGAAACACAGTGTAGAGTGACATGAAAACGATGGCCGTGAACCAAAATCTGCAGGTAAAGAAATGAAAACTCACCTGCGAACCGATAACCTACAGGTAAAAGGGATGAAAGCTCGGTTTTCAGTAATGGGATGGTATATCCTTAAATTATTGTCGCTCATAGCTCAAATGGTATATCCGACAACCTCATGATGTATGCAACGTTGTACGCATACCTGGCTCCATCTCAGACATGGATAATTTTAGAGTACTTTGGGAATGGATCTGATAATTTCAACCGCCTAGATTCAGTTACAAAGCTATATATGTCTGATAATTGGGAATGGGTCTGATAATTTCCATCGGGCGTTGAATCTGAGAGATGGATAATTTTAGAATTCTTTGCGGCTTGGAATAATTTCATTCCCCTAGATTCAGTTACAAAGCTATTTATGGTATAAAAATGGGATAATTTCATTCCCCTAGATTCAGTTACAAAGCTATTTATGGTATAAAAATGAATTCTAGTTGAGATGAAAGAGCAGAACTACCATATACGGGGAAGAAAAGAGGAGCGAATGTGTCATCTACATTGATTTTTTCGAGTATACGAGAGACATGGAAGAATATAATGTATGGAAGATAAACGGAACGATCCATAGCTCAAACCAGATTTATATCTAGTCTGTTCTATATGTATCTTGAACAAGTGGAACATATCTTTATACTTCAACACACAGGTGGAACATATCTTTATACTTCAACACAAATAATAACCCTCTCTTACTGGCTCATACAACAAACGAAAGCAGACGAAGTTGGAAAAAAACATATTGGAATCAGAAATACTGAAAAGAATGCCACCCAGGATAAAATGATAATGAATGGCGCATAGAACTGACCTCCATATTGATTTCCTGTCCAACTCCTCCTTCTGTTCCTCGGTGTCCAAAGTTCATCTTGTGTCGGTTCAAATGTCCAACTATATACACTATGCTATCTGTCTAAATGCATTCACAATTATTGAATCTGAGATTCCACTTAATTTCGTTGATTAACAATTACAGACATAGCAGGTTTAAACCGCTCTCATTCTCTATTCCAACGATAAAGTCCGTTTGGTGATTACGACTAGCCAATCAGAGATAACCAGCGCACAACACTTTTGTCTACATCCAATAAAATACAAACACTTATTTTTCCAAGAGATAATCGAAAGTAACCATCTGCAGGCCCATCGTCCAATTATTGAATATATGTGGTGTATATTTTCTATCATCCAATTATTGAATATATGTGGTGTATATTTTCTATCACGTCTAATCTAAACATTAGATTTTTTTTAAAATTCAAATAAAATAATGTATGGATTTAAAAAACAAACAGAATATACTAAATCTCCGAGAAAAACAAACGAATTAGAAAAAACAATCTATTCAATCTCCAAGAAAAAGCAATCTATTCAATCACCAGAATTTTTTTTTTTCTTGAAGTGTTTCTAATGAATGTGCTGTACGCACACCTTTTGCATGAAGAATCATATATAACCAGCTGGAAACCTTCTTGTTTATAACCAAGAAATTCCACATTTCTTTCCCAAGGCAGTTCTAGATAGGGAAATGGCAACCACCTGCAGGTCCAGAATACCTACATATATGTGGTGTATATAATCCACCATGGAAGCCCGTGGGAGGTGGTCCAGTTAGTTGGTATATGAAAAGTCCATCCCGAAATGTTTGTTCGCCATACGTTCAGCTTATTCAAACAAATTTCAAGTATTTCCTTTGGCTTTAAACGTATCAGTGGTCGTTTATCTTAACCTATATACTTTTTACCGTCCGTCACAGAAAGGGCCCCAATCTGCTGTACTTGTCAGAAAGGGTCTTTTTCCTGTGAAGTTTTACAATAATCCGTCTAGGTTCAGCTTATTCAAATAAATTTCAAGTATTTTTTTTGGCTTTAAACTTGTGAGTGGTCATTTATCTTAACCTATATACTTTCTGCCGTGATAGAAAGGGCCCCAATCTGATGTACTTGTCAGAAAGGGCCCTTTTCCTGTGAAGTTTTACAATAACCAATTCTCGACAAACTCTTTACTGAATAAATTATCCCAAGAACTAGCTGCCAGAATACCTACATATATGTGGTGTATATAATCCACCATGAAAGCCCGTGGGAGGTGGTCCAGTTAGTTGGTATATGAAAAGTCCATTCCAAAATGTTTGTTTGCCATAAGTTCAGCTTATTCAAACAAATTTCAAGTATTTCCTTTGGCTTTAAACGTGTCAGTGGTCGTTTATCGTAACCTATATACTTTCTGCAGTGATATAAAGGGCCCCAATCTGTTGTACTTGTCAGAAAGGGCAACTTCTCGACAAACTCTTTGCTGAATAAATTATCCCAAAAACTAGCTGCCAAAATACCTACATATGTATAATGTATATAATCCTCTTCCATAAGAGGTGGTCCATTTAGTTGGTATATGAAAAGTCCATCCCGAAATGTTTGTTTGCCATACGTTGAGCTTATTCAAACAAATTTCAAGTATTTCCTTTGGCTTTAAACGTGTCAGTGGTCGTTTATCTTAACCTATATACTTTCTGCCGTGACAGAAAGGGCCCCAATCTGTTTATCTTAACCTATAGAGGAGATCAGATCTACTTATTTTTTGGTCGTGAAGAGGAACAGTCCACATCAAAAATTTTATGTATGAAATATATCCAAAAGAATAAAAAAATATTAATACTTAATGTTATTGGAAGATTTTTATCATTTTTAATTAAAAATAAATAAAAATATATATTTTAAAATTAAAGTTTAAACGCTTTTTTCATTTTTAACTATTAAAAATTAAAAATAGATAAAAACTGAGTTTTTATCATTTTCAATTATTAAAAAAAAACTATAAATTTTGAATCTTTAAAAAATTATATGTTTTAAATATATTAAAAATTAAAAATAGATAAAAACTAATCTTTTATCATTTTCAATTATTAAAAAAAACTATAAATTTTGAATATTTAAAAAAAACTATAAATTTTGAATATATTCCATGATAAAAATGTAGGTTGAGGCATCATAAATGAATGGTAATCACTACAAATGAAGTTGGCACTCTTTGCTATCATTGGGCCTAGTCATATGAAGATTTTAATATAGTGATATCAAAGTAGTTTATAAATGTTTTTCAAATAATACAAAAGAAATCTTAATTTCTTATTTCATAAATTAGAAAAAATATATATTTTGCAAATGTTAAAAAACATTTTATAAAAGTTGGAAAGATGGTTTTACCTTAAAAAATATATAATGATAATATTACAAATTAATGAACATTTAGTTGCTATCTTTATGAAAAATAGCCTTACTTTTTTCATTTTTTAACATCTTGCTACTCAATGCAGCAAAAACTAAATTACAAATATAACTATTTAGGTGCTAAGGAAAAATCAAATGGTTAGTGTTTAAAAGCTATCTGAAATCTTCATGAAAACAAAAAATTTTAGATTCATATATTCTCATCATCTCCTTAATGGAGCATCATTTCTAATTACATTCTGAACTATAAATTTTTATCTTATTCATTTTTCAAATTCAGTGATTCACATTCTTACTATCTTTTCCATAAAACATACATAATGATTTTTTTCTGAGCAATTTTAAATTAAGTCGCATAATTTATTGGGTTTCTTTCTTTCATGGACTAGATCTTATTCAACAACCCTATAATATCAAGTTCCAATGGTGTTGGTTGGATTAATTTCTACCAACCGCATTTAAAACTGAAGCTTCCATCAATCACCAGTTATTGTTCATCCACCGACACCTCTAGATATTTCCCACTACATGAAATCTTTGGATCTTCGATATCC
>JASDQU010104451.1:252383-270686 GCA_032191745.1 Picea mariana | reverse complement strand
AACCCAAGTTTAAATTAGATGGTAGTATAGATAAGTATAAGGATAGACTGGTTGCAAAGGGGTATTCACAAACAAAATGTATTGATTATGCTGAAACATTTACACTAGTAGCTAAATTGAATACTATCAGAATGTTAATTGCTTTAGCTACACAGTATCATTGGAAGCTGCATCAGTTAGATGTTAAATCTACATTTTTGAATGGTGAGTTAAAGGAAGAGGTTTACCTTGCTCAACTTGAAGGGTTTGTTGAAAAGGGGAAAGAACACTTAGTGTTTAATTTGAAGAAAGCATTTTATGGACTAAAATAGGCACCTAGGTCATGGTATGAGAAGATAGACTCTTTCTTTCTTCAACAGGGTTTTATGAGGAGCAAAAGTGATCCAAATCTGTATACCAAATTTGATGAAAAGGGGTATATAGTATTGATTTCATTATATGTTGATGATTTAATAATTACAGGAAATGCATAGAAGTTAATTGATGAAATCAAGGAGCAATTATCAAAGGTATTTGAAATGAAATATCTTGGTGAGTCACATTACTACCTAGGTCTTGAAGTTTGGAGAAATGCAGGCCAAACTTTTGTTTGTCAGAGTAAGTATATCAGAGAAATACTTAGAAGATTTAAAATGGATCAGTGTAAGTCTTCTACTATTCCCATGCAACAAAATGTGAAACTTTCTTGTGATGATGGTTCGAAGGAGGTAAATGGCACTGTGTATAGAAAGATGGTGGGTAGTTTGAATTATCTCACCACAACCAGACTTGATATTTCATATTTTGTGAGTGTGTTAAGTCAGTTCATGGTGAAACCTCATGAAATCCATTGGAATGCAACAAAGGCAGTGCTCAGGTATCTAAAAGGTACACTTGATTATGGTATTAAATATATTGATGCATCTGATGTTGAGTTGATAGGTTATTCAGATTCTGATTGGGATGGCAATCTGGATGATCGAAGATCAACCACGGGATATGCGTTCAGCATTGGATCCGGGGTTGTTTCATGGGGAAGTAAAAAGTAGCCCACTGTATCTTTTTCTTCTACTGAAGCAGAATATAAAGCCTTGCGTGCAACAACTTGTGAAGTTGTTTGGTTAAGAAGACTTCTTCAAGATGTTGGAGAAGAACAAAAGGAACCTACGATGATCAGATGTGATAATAAAATTTCAATCAATATTGCGAAAAATCTGATTTTTCATGCAAGGACATAGCATGTTGAAGCTCAATATCATTTTGTTCAAGAAAAGTTGCAGTCAAATGAAATAACTCTTGTGTATTGTAATACTAGTGAAAACGTTGTTGATATTTTCACTAAGCCTCTTGGAAAGATTAAGTTTGAGCAGTTTAGGGAAATGTTAGGTGTAGATGTCAATCCATTCTCCATTAAGGGGGAGAGTTGGAAATAATGGAGTAAGCGCCAGTTGTAAGCGCTAGTTGTAAGCATTAGTTATAAGCTTCAGTTGTAAGAGTCAGTTCTCAGTTAAGAGTCTAGTTGTCTTTGGTTTGCATGTAACTGACGCAGTAGAGTCTTTTCCTATATAAATATGTAATCCATATTCATTGAATAATACAGAAGTGAGCATAGCCTCACCATGTGTTTTGTTCGTATATTTTATCTAAAGAGAAGTATTTTCCAAGGCAATCGACTGTCTGCACAGTTTCTTGTTGTTCCCCTTTATAATTCGTTGTTCCTACCTTTTTTTGTCTCCCCTGTAGATTATCACTAAATTTGTAGGTTTGTATATCTGACCAAACGGTTGAAATGTGGATTGGGAGGGGAGCTCAGGGCTCTGTATGAATAAGATTGGCGCAGAAAGTGGGCTCTGCATCAACGTAAATCCTCAAAAAGAATTGGCATAAAAGAAAAAGTGCCACACTATCAGTTTTTCTGAAATGAAATCAGCATATAAAGGGAAACATATGCATACAAAGTTCCAACGACTCTTGTGCTGATGTGAGTCTGGTCTTTAGGAAAAAGTCTTGCTGAGCCGAAATCTGCAATCTTAGGATTCATTTTTTCGTCCAACAAAATATTGCTTGATTTAATATCCTGATGAATAATTCACAATTGAAAATCCTCGTGCAAATAGAGAAGCACCCGAGACACTCCCACTATGATGTTGCAACGCTTCTGCCAATCAAGCTGGTAGCATTTGTTTGGATCTGTATCCATACATATGCAGTGCACTAACTAATTATCATGTCTGAACTAAATATTTTGAAACAATAATGCTTTTTATGGACCTACAAAATCGAATGGTACTGACTCAACGAATATGATTCTATCTAGGATCTTATTCCATAAGTACTCGTAAACAAGCAACCTTTTTTATCCCTCTACGCAACAACCAAGTAGGTTTACAAGATTTCGATGTTGAATTTTCGCCACAAGTTTAACTTCATTCAAAAATTATTTCTTTCCTTAAATAGATTTTATGGACAAATTCTTCACAACGATTTCTTTTCCATCTTGAGTAGTTCCCTAAAATATTCATTTAAAAATTATTCGGATGGTGATTTTTCCATGGGCGCGATTTCTTTTCCATCTTGAGTAGGTCCCTGAAATATTCATATAAATTTTTTCGGATGGTGATTTTTCCATGGGCGTGGTGAGAGCAGCCCACCGACTACTATAATTCAAGATTTCTATAAACTAGTGGAAGGTTTCTTAGCCTATTGTATCAAAACCATGAGAAGCCCCATGGAGAAAGCTCACAGGAATGCAGGCTTACAAATAATTTCCAAATGATGAATATCGGTGTCGAATGTCAAGTGTGTGTCCATCTTAGAATGAACACATGAAGAGGTGAAACCCTAATGTGCACATATGTCTAAGGAATGCCCAAGTCATAAGTTGTTGATTTTGAATAGACGTTGTTGTCTATTTTCAACAAATATTAAAGGCAAAGGATGCATAACTTAGTGAAAAATAATGGAAACATTCTAGGTGTAAATTGCATTCACATAGGCCAAATAACATTTGCATACAATGGTTTGAATTCTAGCATAACTTCAGGGTTATTCATTTTTTTTAAAAGCCAGTTTTTATTTTGACTAAAGACTCACGAAGGAGACAAAAAAGAGCATCCAATTTCAAAATTTTAATTCCAATATCACATAGATGGGGTGATAGGTTTTGATTGTTATAAGCCATTATCTGTGCAGATTTGATAATAGATGCAAATACAACTGCAATGATGATGATTATATGGAAGATTTCTTATGAATATGGGCGTGTGTCCAGGTGAAAGACTAAATGCTATGAAGTTTTATATTGCTAAAATAAATGTTATTTTCTTGGGGGAAATCACAAATATCCAAAAGTATTTCAAGCATACAAGATATTATTTCTTCTGGTGATTCAAGATATCATTTCTTCTGGTGATTATGAGGTCTCAATTCCAATTCTACCTGGAGATTTCATTGCATGTTGGTGTCACCAATGGAGACAAAATGATATAAAGTTCAAATCATTACAACTTTCAAATTAGCACTCAATGTCAAGATATACGAGTTACAAAGGGAGGAGCATGTTGCACAACTGTAACATCTTATTTTCAAGTAGCAAAGGAAGATTTTCTTGTCAAGTTTTGAGTGGGTGAGCCTTGATGATGCTACAAAATGTTTCATCCGAGGAGATTTAGAGAAATTTTACCATCATCGGGTGGTGGAGTTCCAATGGATTCGATCCATTTGATCCATTTTTGGAATCAATGGGTAGATGCATGAGTTGAGAATGCCAAACAACATGCATTTTTTGGAAATAAGTGGCTTGTATAACTTGTCCATGCTTTCCATTAGTCATTACTTGGGATAAACTGTTGTGATTATTTGAATACTTTAGCAGAGATCATGGTTGTAACTTATTGCACAAGATTTGGGGTAACTTCCATGGGTAATATCAGACATCTCAGCTAATGCCCACACGCCAAGATTCTGAATATCAAAGCATGCCAATTGTAGCATTAAAAACACCATAATAAGCATTCTGCCTTTAAGTCCAGAAAAAGAAATGTTTGGAGGAAATCACATTAATTTTTGAGTTTCTGGAAACAAGAGATCCCTTATTTGGAACATTTGTATCAAAATATGAAGACTGTGAAATACTGTCATGCATTTCACAACTCACCTAATGCAAGGAGAAACTCATAAAATATTCAGGGCCAACATTTGTAATCATTGTTCTTCAGGAAAGTTGGGCCATCATATTTTTGTGGAATGGCTACTTTCAGTTTTGACAAATGTTGTAAATTTAACATCCCTGATATCAAGTGCAGTTATTCCAACATCTTATGAAGGATTTGAAACTGCCATATAGCAGACATTTCAGAAAAGAAATTTGTTCAGAAAGGGAAGATTGATATTACACTTAATGTTAAGCCTCCTACTATAAGTGAAGATATGAATATAACAATTGAGAGTGGCAAAGTGAGGGCTCCTACTCATATTATTTCAACAAATTGATTTCGATGTGATGGCACTCAAGCACAAAATCAGTGATAGTTTTGAATAGTCAAACACAAATGAAAACAAGGAGACAAATGTCAACAGAATCCTATTTTTTTTTAGCAGATGTGGGACACCTATATTCTGATGTGTCGAGCTCTCTCAAGCAGTCGTCTTCATTCTATTTTCAAGAGATTAGCTCCACAAATGAATGGGGTAGTTGAACATTCAAAGGGCACCTAGAAGTAATGATTTTCCAGTAGCCTTTCAGTTATTCGAAGTATCAAAGCAACATTTCCCAGATTTAAGTTGCTTTGATTTACCATTAGCATTTTTCTCCTAAAATTAGTAGTTAGTTTACAAGTGTCATTTCTTTTTTGAAAATGATTCTTTTTCTAGCATAATGAGGTTTCAAACTCCCTATTTCATGTAATTTGATGATGTAACATTTTTCGATATATTTCCATGAGAAAGTCTGAGACGGGGTTGAGTCTTGGAGGCTCGAGAGAGCTTGAGGAGAAAATAGAGAAACATGTTATTCTGATCATACCCCAGTGGAAACCCTATGAAAAGAAAGAGAAATCAACCTACAACAGTATTCATTTTTGCAGAACAATGAGACCAGAAGAAGTAGTAAAGAAGAGGATTTTCAGAGGCAATCTAATTTTCAGTTGAAGCAGAAAAAGGAGGTGTTCATTGAGGTATTCTCTCATGTTTTCTATGATCCAGTCGCTGCTCATTTGGAGTCTTTTATTAGTTCAAGGTATGCATTATTATTCAGCTATGAGTATGGGTTTTGGTTTTATGATGATTCTCCATTGTATAGAATTTTCTTTTTTCTGATCAATGGAATTGAAGAAATCGAGTGTATCATACAGTTGTTGGCATGGTTACACTGGAAGTTTGATATTACTTGATCAAAGAGTTGAGCTAGGTATATTAGTGTAGGTTTATGTACATAAATAATCTCCCTCCATGAGCATGTGATTTTTAGTTTGAGTTTTCCTACAGAATGAGTTCAGTTTGTAGCTTATGTGATCTTCCCAAGAAGGCAATCTATAGGAGAAGGTGACTGCAAAAGCCATAATCTGGCTTCTGACCAAAAACTCCTTAGGGGCGCACCATTGGTTTGGGTGACCAAGCAATTGGGGATCCAAACCGGGATGATTCGAGAGTGGCTAAGAGACTTTGGCTATCTTAGAGTGACCTCTGGGGATCAGTGGGAGAAGCCCAGTGCAACCATAGAAGAGAGCACACTCATTTCATCCCAAAAAAGGAGAAACCAATAAGGGCGCAAACCCCAGTTGGTGCGCCCTCCCTTCTGCCTTGGAAAGCTTGAAGGAAACAATTTTCTCCCTAAGAGAGTGGATAGATAATGGGATAAGCTTGCTCTTAGAGGTGGAATCATGGAAAACGGAGTCACCAGGAGCTAGCCATGAAGGGAGGTGCACTGGTTATTCTTCAGAAACAATAAAAATGAAATTGTCGTAAATGTAAAATGCAAACTCATAAAATAAAACAAACAAGACACATAGCTTCATAAGAAAAGGTAAGAATGCTTTAATTGAGTCCTGCTTCACCTTATATATTAATAGAACCATTTATTTACATATATTTAATTAATCATCAAAAGGTGAAGATGTGTTGTGCCTAGGTGATTGACTTGTGCGCCCCAGGTGGGCATTCCCCTAGGTGGCCTTCTTGGCCCAATTCCTCCTTGTTTAGATCTGGAAGCATCCCAAATTCCATGAGAAGATGAGGAAAAGTGACCAGACAATGCTTAGAAACTAAGAGGCGAAGGCCACCCTTCTAGACCCATCTAAGTTGATAGGGTTGCAGATGTGGAGTAATAACCAGATTAAGGTGGTTGAGAAGGTCTTGAGACACAAAATTCTTCTATCTTCCATTGTTCATAATCAGTAAAGCCAAGGCATTTTTGATTTGGCAGTTATGGGTGAAGAGGGGTTGGGTGGATGAGTTCGAATCTTCATGCATCATTAGAATCAGTGAGGGATCTACTTTTGTGGGATTGCCCAAAGGAAATTCTTCGGTATCTTCTACTTGGGAGGGCGAAATGATCTTAGTGAGTAGGGTTTTGTTGGTTTTTAGATTTTGGAGGATTCGACAATCTGATGAATTGTGTGAAGTAGTTTTGTGGAATGAGCACTAAGGTGTCCTTGTATTTGTATTGGGTGTGGGGTTTTGAGCCTGAGGAGGTGGAAAGCGGGAGCTGGATGGTTGACAGGGGGGGTTGGTGTAGGGGTGAGACTAAGGAGTACGACCTCTAGGAGGACTTTCCTTTCTATAGCCAAAGATCTCTAAAATGTTTTGTCTAAAGTTGGATTTTCAAACAGCTCTACTTCTCGACGGAATTGAATTAATAAACAAGCCAAAAATTTTAATATGAGTACCTCTT
Organism: Picea mariana; assembly: GCA_032191745.1. Classification (NCBI taxonomy): domain Eukaryota; kingdom Viridiplantae; phylum Streptophyta; class Pinopsida; order Pinales; family Pinaceae; genus Picea; species Picea mariana. Next base: position 263,818 of record JASDQU010104451.1, on the reverse strand, counting down.
CCAGATCTGGAATATGAAGCAAGAGGCGCATCTTGTAGAAGAAGTCTATGTAGCCTTGCACTCCTTGTGAAGGGAGTTGTCGAAGTTGGTGTCATTTGATCCATAAGGATTGCACATACCGGGTGGGTAGAATCGATTTCTCAAAGCTTCAGAAAGTTGAGCCCAGGTTCTGATGGGTTTGGAAGTAGAGGATTCTGGAGCATCCCCAATCTCTATCACAAATATGGTCTTCTCTTTCTCTGTATCCCACCAAGTTTGTGCCAGTCCTAATTGCAAGGAGACAATTTGGAGCTTTCTTTCCTCGATAAGGCCTGGACATGTATTGAAATAGGTGGAGAGGCTATGGATCCAAGAATCCACAATTTCTCCATTGGTTTGACCAGCAAATTTGGGTAGTTGGATTCCAGTGTCCAACCAGAAGGGGTCTGGATTGTTTTGTTGTTGCATTCTGAGAAGCTCATTAAGGATGGAGGCGAGATCTTGGATGGGCTTTGATGTGTTGGAATCTGATTTGATTGCAAAAGGATCTTTGCATGGAGGCATTTTCAGGCCAAATGAAGATCAAAGGCACCCCTAGTTTGCAATGTTGAAAAAAAAAATGGGTCAGACTCTGTTTTGAGAACAGAGGACGCAAAACCCTGAAGGAACGGAGATGAACTGGTCTAGAGGGAGATATCTATGTTGTTTTAAATATGTGGAACTCCTCTCTATTGAAATGGAGATCTAGGCTCCCTTGGGGTTTATGAGATCTGTTGAGTTGCTTGCATGAAAATGGAAACCCTGGAATGGGCAAAATCTGGACTATTTTATGAAAACCTCAAAACAATTTGGCTCAATCTTCAAGATCAGAAGCTTTTCCATGGATATTGAGGCTATGATACCAATTGATCTACCCAAGAAGGATATCTATAGGATAAGGTTACCACGAAATCCATAATCCGACTTCTAACCAAAAACTCTTCAGGGGCGCACCATTAGTTTGGGTGACCAAGCAATGGGGATCCAAATCAGGATGATCTGAGAGTGGTGAAGAGACTTTGGATATCTTAGAGTGACCTCCAGGGATTAGTGGGATAATCCCAATGCATCCATAGAAGAGGACGTGTTCACTTCATCCCAACAAAGGAGAAACTAGTAAGGGCACAAACCCCAATTGGTGCGCCCTCCCTTCTGCCTTGGAAATCTTGAAGGAAACAATTTTCTCCCTGAGAGAGTGGCTATATAATGGGATAAGCTTGCTCTCAGAGCTGGAAGCATGGAAAATAGAGTCACCTGGAGACAGCCATGAAGGGAGGCACACTGGTTATTCTTCAGAAACCCTAAAAATGAAATTGTTGTAAATGTAAAATGAAAACTCAAAAAATAAAACAAACGAGACACATAACTTCAGAAGAAAAGGTAAGAATGCTTTATTTGAGTCCCAGTTCACCTTATATACTGAGGGAACCATTTATTTACATATATTTAATTAATCATCAAAAGGTGAAGATGTGTTGTGCCTAGGTGATTGACTTCTGTGCCCCAGGTGGGCATTCCCCTAGGTGGCCTCCTTGGCCCATTATGATAGTGTTGTCATATTTCAATAAGGAGCAGAGGTGCTCTTAGGAATACAATATGTGGGGATCAATTGGATAAGGCATTGGGTCTACAGGTTCTTGGTAGCTCACAGGGAGCATGCCGTACCCCGTGGAGCCAATGTTAGCACTTATATGTTCATGATCAAATTGTGGCCTTAAAGGTGCTACAGGGAGTTCTAGATCCCAGTAGCGGTTTTATCATTTTCTATTGTGTCATTTTCTAACTGTGACAATTCATCATATTAGATTTTGTACAGCTAGAGAATAGAGATGCATTCTTGGCGCCATAAGGGTTGTGGTGATTTGCATTGGATATGGACAGTAGAATCACATATCCATAAGGTTTGATCAGATGCACCACTTGCTTTGCGGTTGGGGTGAATATGATCAAATCCCTCATCCTAGACAAGGTGTTTTGTTACAACAAAAAAGAAAGGCTAATTTGTTTGTTCTACCAGTTCATATAATCAAATTAAATACCTTCGCATCCCCTTCAAAATATGGCTTACTTCAATCTTCTCCCCTTTTCCCATAGTCATGCCAATATGTTCATAGGACAATGGAGAGCTTACACCAGTTAAAGAACATTCCAATGATTCTCCCCTAAATTTTACTCTACTCTGCACAGATATGAAAATGATATAATCATATGCTTAATCAATAGACTCATAGACAATATTTTTTTAAGTTTCAACCCCAATTTGATGATCTTAATTTCATCGATGATTCTATGTCATGTCCAGATATGAATTATTCCTCCTCCTCCCAGGCGGTTGGGATTCACAAGCTGTTGGGATTCCAGAAAAGAGGGTTTGGAATTGGAAGAAATGGTGTATTTCAAAATTGGAGTGTTCCTGCTGAAGCTTGGATTGTATTTCGAATGAGTTCTTCAAGACAGTGACAGTAGTTGAAGATAGATCCAAGAGAATGAAGCTAGTTTTGAGTCTAATAACCAATTCTCACTCTGGATGAAGATTGCAAAGAGAGAGGAAGGAAGTGGTGTAGCAGTTGGAGACCCATGCACGGTATTCTCTGCTCATTAGAGCCATTGTAATCGGTAATTTTCTTATTTTCAAGAGTCAATAAAGCATAGACGAAGCCATCCCATTGCTGGAGTTGTCCCGTAGTGGATTTCTCCCGGGTAAATCTGTGTGTCAAATTGTTCATGGTTGAATGCAATGTCCACTTAATTTCTGTTGTTTCATTTTTCTATAATTGGACAACAGAAACACATTTACTAAGTTCCATCAAACAATAATAAAAGTTAATCTAGTATCTGTTGTGATGAACTGGTTAGCAGGATACCTATTACAGTTTATAGATTAGACTCCCCAAGAAGAAGATCGCATCAGAAAGGATTTAAATTTTTATCGGCTTTCCTATTTACTTTTTCTCTACCATCACACTCTAATGTGTACTCGTAAGTTACTTTAAGGGCATGGATGCAATCATAACATCATGAAAGACAGGATAAACCACTTAACTTGCAATATATTCCATTCAAGGATGAATCGAAAACAATGTACTGAAGTTTGCCTCCCAGGGATAATAAGAGGGAGCAACATTGGAATTTTCCTTTCGTCAATCCATTTTTCTCTTTTACATTTTTAGTTTCTATATCCCTTGTCATAGAACATTTTTACTAAACATGTTCCCTTCAACATTTTGTTAAAAGATTTACTCTCCAATGGTTTTTTTAATATTTTAACCTTCAAAATAAATAAAAGGTAGTTTTGGATGTTTTAGTCCATCTGCTTCATACACATTATACCAATTTATTACATATATTACAAAATTAAAGCATATGGATAAAGCAATTCTGCATTTTTATCAGAGAGTTTTAGCATGTGTACACAGGGTGGGAAACAAAAACTGTCTCAATGCACATAAGAGTTTTTCTACACAGTACCCTATCAAATCAAGGGTATAGTACCTCACGTCAAAGGATTAGTGCTATTGCAAAATTCTGCAAATGCTTCAGCAAGTAGTTCTATTTCTGGCAGGATCTAAAATGCAGGGCATTACTATGGTGAAGGACTGACACACTGCATTCAGAGAAACCTGTTTAGTTGAAAAGCATACCTTCCTGTCAAATTTGATTATTTGATATCATCAACAAGACTGACTAAAATCCTGCAAGATGAAGAAGAGTGGAGATGGAAAGTCCCATTCTTGGTGGTGGAACAATGTCACAGTCATATCAGTCCCAAAAATTCAAGATGGCTGGAAGAAAATTTGGAAGGTATGCATTCTGGTTTTGCCTGGGATTTTTGGATTATTTGTGCAATTACAATTGCCTTTTCTATATTTTCATTTTCTTGTCATTCTGCCAAGTTCATGTTAATTGAATTGATACATGAAACATTTTTTTTTATAGGCATGGATAAGCATGTGAAGACAATGTTGAAACTGATTGAAGAAGATGTAGATTCATTTGCCAAGAAGGCAGAGATGTATTACAAGAAAAGGCCCACACTCCTCAACCATGTTGAAGAATTCTATAGAATGTATCGTTCATTGGCAGAGCGCTATGATCACCTTACAGGCAAGATTAGAAAAAATATTCCAACAAATCTCAAAAAGAACTATAATTTATATACATTCTACCTACAATGCCACTTGGTGTCACCTCAGCTTACACCGGCACTGGCAACTGCATCTCTAGAGAAGAGACTCGTTTCTAGCTCCTAAGGAATCTCACTTTTCTAAAAAGCATATCCACATTTTTTAAACCCCATATTGAAGCATGCTATACACAACTCATTACAACCCTTGAAAACACATACTAAAATTTTATGCCTTATGGCCACCAGATCGAATCCCAGCAGACAGATTTTACTTATGATTTGAAACTGGGCCACAAAATAGAATCCCCCCATTACCCTAAATTCTCATTTCAAGAACAATGGGACCAATGTGGTGGACTGGAGAACCAGCGCATAAAAGTATAAATGTTTATAAAAATGCGCCCTCTGCTATAATTCACAATTCTCTGATATTTTCTAGTAAATCGAACTCCAAATTTTCTTCAAAAACTTAAACAGAAATAATTAATATCTTCACAGAAAATGCTACACTTTTTTTTTCATGGAAATCCCTTGCCCTATTCCTGCATTCGATTCATTCTTACCAGGAAATCTCGGAGAGATCATGACAGATTTCCAGTTATTTTGACTGGAATTCTCTCGATCATGGAAGGATTGAGAATTCCATTGTCAAATTGATTAGATGAACTCTTCTTTTCTTTGCCATTGATGAACCCAATTAAAGCCTTCAGATAGTCAGCTACCTACTTGTATAGTCCGGCCACATCATAGCCTTCGGCCTTGGCAAGAATAGTTGCAGGCTCCATGGTATAGGAGGACAGAGGGGTTCAAATATTTCTCAGGTCCTCCTTTTATTTGTTTTCTTTGGTCGCTTCTTCTGGTGTTTGCATCGCTGGCGTTAGTGTGAATGAATCATCCTCTCCCATGGAAAAGGCAGGATTTTTTTGTGGATTTCAAACTCTCCTCTCCCTCTCACATGCAAAAGAGCCCAAATCACTCGGTTTTTAATATGTTTAGGGATTTCCATTGACCATGGTGTTTTTTAAGCTTACTTAAAAGAAAAATCATCTTCTCAACTGTTTATATAGTTGGATTTCAATCTTCAACTTAGGGGAATTTTAAATTTTTTTATAGTGTAAAGTTTCAACAATTTAAGGAAAGCATATGTTTTCTCTACTCTTACTTCCCTCCCATTTTTACAAGATTAAATAGTTCCTTTTAACCTATCTTTAATGATTATATGTGAAATTATGAAACTATGTTTCACTTTTTTATTTATTACTAACAATTTGGGATAAAAGCCAATTTTACCCTACACCTCCATCATGGCAACATAATGGTATGCTTGACAATGTTCTTGAGTTCTAAATAAATCATGTCCACATTATGTATGTATATCCTTAATGTGTAAGATCTCTCATGGAAAACACATGTTAAAGGATGTACTTAGCTAAGTCAATTAAGTCAAGACATAGAACACCACCATAAACTTGTTAAGTAAATTAAACCAAGATATATGACATAGGCATAAACTAATAACCAAATATGTGTGTTAAACTAGAGTGATGAAGAAATCATTATTAAACTAGAATGGTAAATAAATCACTATGTTAATTTAAATACTTGTAAAAAACTAATCACTTGCATAACACACAAATATATTTAGCTGCACAAGAAGATAATAAAAATGTTATTGCAATCTAGATTCAAATGCATGTTGTCGCCTAATTGCCTTTGGCTTAACAATCACAAGTATAAATACAGTTAACTATTCAAAGTCACTTTACTTGGGCCAATGGTTTATGCCCTCATATATATATTGCATGAGCTAATAAACTACAATATAAAGGTGTGTAGAAAGTGCATGAATGTTTCAATTGATATTACATAAACTAGAGATGTAATGGACTTTTATCCTGGCATGTATCCTAACTCAACATTATTGTTTCTAAAATAATGCATTGCCTCGAAGCATATGCGACTCAACACTATTTAGTTTTAAAGTGAGGAACATTAAAAAGATGAAGAGATACATTGGAGTGATTTAAAGTTGATGTTATGAGTTTGGTGATCGAAAATGGTTCAAAAGAAGTTGGCATGGTGAGCAAAAAGTTGTAGACCGACTTAAAAGACACAAAATGAAATTTCTTACATAAAGAAGTTGGTGTTGACGAAAACCAATTGTCCACTCATTAGTACTAACACTAGTGTGGTAGAATAATGTTGAAGATGGCGAACAAAATTATAACATGCAATGCTTTCTTGGAGTCACTTTGCTAATGTGTTCATGAGAGTGTTGCTTGTGATTCTACAATTTGTATTCGAAGGGATACCTTTAATGATTCTAGAAGTAGTGAATTTTAGAGTGAGGAATGGGATAATAAGGGGGTGAGAGGATGCAATCACAGTAGGTGGTGTGATCATGTGATTGAACCTACCTTTAATTTTGGTGTGATCATTTGTTTGAATCCCCTTCCCTTCTCTCAACCATCCAATGGTATTAGGAATAGTATTCCTTCCCAAGGCAAACCCACCCCTCTCTCTTTTTCTCAGGGAATTCGAACGACAACAAACCCTCTCACTTATTTCCCATTGAAAACATGTTTTTCAGTAGTACGATACCTATGGTTCTTAGGGAGGAGGTGCCTATACTCATCAAACATCACCTATCTTCCTTTCTAACCTATCTTCCTTTCTAACAAATTTTGTCATAAATGCACAAAAAAAATGTTAGGAATGAATGTCCTCTTAATACTAAAGAAATATATGGAATTTATAAAGAGGAACATCAAAATAACAAAAAACAATCTTACCATGTATTAAGGATACTTACCAGATATCTTAAGAGAATATGGAGCCACTATGCTTCATCAACCAAAGGAGGAAAGGAATAGCTCGACCATTTCAAATATGTATTCCTTATTCCCATCCTCAATATTTTTCTAGATATAATGAAAAAAATCATACTCAACCTTATTATCATTCCAATCAACCTTTCTACCTAGTGAAAAATCAATGGTAGTACCAAAACCATCCTTAACCATTCCAACATTTCTTTCAATCATTTGCATCTCAACCTCGAAGGTAAAACTACCAATGGAGTAAATATCCAGAAGGGTGGAGACCCCAAACCCAACAAAAACAATAATTTTTCCTACCTCCACCACAATAAATGAATTCTTCAACACGAAGTAACCAACAAATCCCAAAAAAACCCTAGTTTCTTACCCATCCAACACCCAATCCAAACAATAGCCAGGTCCAACAAGTATACAATAATGAGATGACCACCTACCAAACCTACTATATGGATCTTCAAGAGATCATTCTAATATCGTGGAAGGTACTAACAACCCCTCCCATTTTTTACATCCCATGGAGGATAAGGGATTTAAGGAGGAGGAATATTTTCCACAAGAACAACCTATTCCTAAACTATAACCACATTGTCCTAAAAGGCTAGAAGATAAGAAGACTTACACCATCTAAGATAATTACCTCTTAGATAAACTCAAAAAATTATGTGTCAAAATCCCTATCCTCCAAGATATTAAGGATATTCTTGTCTACAATAAGTACATAAAAGAAGAATTCATTCAGAATATAGGAAGAAAAAGAATATATTCTCCTATAGTAAATGTAATAGGGTAACTTGCAAATCTTATGTTAGGAAAAATATTTGTTCCTAAATACATAGATCCAAGTAGTCTAGTTTTATATGTTTACATCAACAAAAAAATGATTTAGAATACTCTAATAGATCTAGGGCCAACCATCAATGTTGAAAAGGGATATTACGTATTCTAGACCATAGGTAACTATTGATACACACACCTACTATACTCTAAATAGCATATCGATTAACTGTAAATAATGAAGGAGTATTAGAGGATGTAACACATTGATTCATGTGAGTAACTAATAGATTTTATACTACTTTAAACCAAATCCAACATGAATGGGTATTTCCTCATTTTAGGAAGAGATTGGTTGGATATAGTTGAAGCATATATCAATTGTATTGAAGGAAAGATGACCATTGCAAATGGTCAACCTCAAAACAAAATTTTTCTCTACCCCTTGCCAATCCACTCATTAATACTAAAATACCTATGTGGGTAAGACACGAAGAAGGAGAAGTGAGATAGTCTAAGGTTCCTATTTATTTGATAGATATTCCTTGGAAATATTTACTTGGAAATCTTCCCCTCTAAAACTCTTAAAATAAACACTAAGTTGATTGTTGTCCAAGAATTATAGTCACTAACTATTCTTAGAAACGACACAACAATATTATCATGGGAATAAAAATACAAGTACGGTTTTCATCCAAATATTTATACACACTGCATCTACATCAAGGATGAATCTACACCGATTAAGCATTGTTAAAGAAGAATTAACCCTATATTAAAAGATATAATCAAAGTAGAATTAGTAAAACATTTAGATGAAGGATTCCTCTACCCAATATATGATAGACCCAATATATGAAAGTTAAAGGGTTTCACCATTGATTATAGTTCCCAATAAAAATGGAAAATGGAGGGTGTGTTTATATTACAAAGAGATCATTAAGGCCAAAATAATGACCACTTTCCCTTACCTTTCATTTATCAGTACTAGATTCTTTAGTAAGTAAAAGGTACTTTTAATTTTTATATAGGTTTAGTGGATACAACCATATACATATCGCCTTAAGGACTGAGACAATTTTTTTTTAACTTTCCCAGGGGAACATTTTCCTACAAGGTCCTTCCCTTTTTTCTATGTAATTCTCTTGCAACCTTCCAATGAGTTGTCCTCGCCATATGCTCATATCTAGTCCATGACACTATAGAAATAAACATGTATGATTTCACCACCTTAACATTCATAACTTCCAATTCAACCACCAAAAATGTCATGCACCAACCCCGCATAGTGAGCAGTGACTGGGGCCAATGTTGAAATTTCTTCAATATGTGCTTGTATGCATCGAAATTTGACATGGTTAGACTAGACACATGCCTTGACGATATGGGAAGTTTTCAAGACTCAAGGATGTATTATTTCATACAAAAAAAGTTTGAAAAAAAATCAACGTTGGCCCCATTCACATGTCACCATTGTCCATCATGTACTCTAGCCCTAGTACAATGTCTTTTAATAGTTTTTTCCTTTAAAATTCGATCGATCAAAAAATTAAAACAAAACGAGGACGAGATGAGATATAGAGTGGGTCTATGAGTTATCTTTGAGTATACAATAAAATATCTCTTGCATGCCATACACAACACAAGGGAAAGTGTTTCCTTTCTCTACTCAACAATCCCTCAAGCATCTCCTTCATTTTCAGTGCCCTCATGTAGGCAGAAATAGTACAATCCATTGATTGCTTTNTAGTGGAGTATTTCCTTAGCTCTTAAATAATTAATAAGTAATTAGTTCATTGGAATGGGGTTAAAGGTTTTCTAATTTTCCTTGCCTCTATGCTTATCTACAACCATCTATCTCTCTTCCAAGGTTTTAGAATATCTATTGTCTTAGGATTGATGGTGGACATGAATATATTAGCAATGCTTTCCACTCATTTCTCATAACTCAAGGCATCTCTTACCAAATAACTATTCCTTACACTCCACAACAAAATGTAATAGAACATAAGAATAAGGTTATTATGGAGATGGCTCACTGTATGCATCACTCCAAGAAAATGAATCTTACATTCTGGGGAGAGGGAATTGTTTGCATAGTTCATATAATCAATACAACACATACTCATGCTTTCACATGTACAACTCCCTGTGAAAAATGTTATGGAAACAAACCTTCGATCTATTTCAAATTTCAAAATTTTTGGATCTAGTGCATGGACTGATGCTCCTAATGAAGGCGAAACACATCAACATCTCCAAACTCATACTACAATGCTATGATTCACTTCAACCAAATATTTTATGGTTATTTCCTTTATGATTCCACCACTCATAGGGTGGTTGAATATAGAGAGGCACCCTTTCATGAGTTCCTACTCACAGTCTACTAGGATCTCTCCCAATACTCCTTTCAAACGATTCTCGATGTGATTTCATGGATTGTGCCTCCTCATATTATGATGCATGTCTTCCTTTGTATGAATTCTTCCATGTGTTCATGTATCTCTCACCTTCATAGTGTGATGTTCCTACTTCTTAGCAAGCTCCTTAGAGCAATCCATCTATAGTGTCTGGAAAAATGACTGGGGCTAATGAGATTGATGATTCATCTAGCCTCATACCAACCATCGTTTATTCTTAGAATGCTCCTTTCAATTCTCCATCCAATGAGAAAATCAATGATGATGACCATGATGGTGATGATGATGATGACTTCTTGGGAGGCCCATCTATTAGTAACTCTCCATTTGTCTCACCCAAATCCTCTACCTAAGTGGGATATCTTCACCATTATTTATGCAACTAAGTTTCTTATTGGTCCCAAGAGTTATCAAGGGAATTTTCTAACTCCACCTCAAACTATTATTACTTATGTGGTTGACATTCCTGCAAAATACCAAGATATTTCCCTCAAGTCACTCTAGAGCATGATTTATATTGTTGAGGAATCTGGTGGATTTTTGAGGGAGCCATGTGGATTTCACGGGGGTAATACCCTTGTTCTTCATTGAGGACAGAATACAAATCTTGTGATATAATGATTTCCCTCTACGGCCTTAGTTCAAATTAAGAAGAGTTGTTAGAATTATTGGTGTAATATTCACATGTGGCCATGACAAACTCATATGTATCGTTAATGTATTTGTGATCATAGATAAGACCATCCTTTAATCAATTATTATCATTTATTCTAATACTATGAATTGGTTAAGTCCAACCTAGTCAAACTTGTACACATAGGCTCATCAACCCCTCATAGGGGTAGCAACCTACTTGAGTTGTGTATAAATACACCATAGCTCTCATTTGTACATCATCATCTTGTGATATTCTTGATCTCTCTTAAGTGCTTTATGCCTAAAGGCATCAATAACAAATCTCGTATTTGTTACTTAACAATGTACTTTACTCTCAATTTCTCTCAATGTGTTCGTCTATATTACGACATTCTATGACGCCACATGTCATCATGAATTTGATTTTTCAACCCCCATTATGTTCTCAGACACACTATGTAAGTATACATAGTCACCCCTTTATCCCCTTACACACTATAATCCCAACCCCTTTGACCCAAGACATGACAATTGAACCCTGAAGCACTTCAAGCCTTGACTACTTACTCATCATTTTTGGCTCCACATCTGATCGTTGTTCATGCATAAGTACTTCAT
>JASDQU010104451.1:222168-246946 GCA_032191745.1 Picea mariana | reverse complement strand
TTCATTCTGATCTGATGATACCCTAACGGAGATCCAATTTTGTGAAATAGATTGCTCCATGTAGTTCATCTAACAATTCATCAATCACAGGAATGGGAAACTTATCTTTAATAGTGATCTTGTTGAGCTCTCTATAATCTGGACACATACGCCATTAGTTATCTTTCTTGAATACCATTACCACTGGTGCAGAGTAAGAACTTTGGCTAGGTCTAATAATGCCAGCCTCTAGCATTTCTTCAACCGTGCGCTCAATTTCACTCTTCTGGGCATAAGGGTATCTGTATGGCCTAATGTTAGGAGGAACACTACCAGGATTTTGCGACTTATGAAGATGAGGGGTCTTGCCCTCTGGTTTCCCAGGTGCCGAAATGCTGAAACTTATTCACGCTAAACCGATTCGGGGTTTCGTATACCAGGATTTTGCGACTTGCGAAGATGAGGGGTCTTGCCCTTTGGTTTCCTGGGTTCCAAAATGATGAAACTTATTCACACTAAACCAATTAGGGGTTTCATATACCAGGATTTCATGACTTGCGAAGATGAGGGTCTTACCCTTTGGTTTCCCGGGTGCCGAAACGCCGAAACTTATTCACATTAAACTGATTCAGGGTTTTGTATACTGGGGTTTAGTGACTTGTGAAGACGAGGGGTCTTTCCCTTTGGTTTCCTGGGTGATGAAATGCCGAAACTTATTCATGCTAAACCGATTCAGGGTTTCGTATACCGGGATTTCGCGACTTGCGAAAACGAGGGGTCTTGCCCTTTGGTTTCCTGGGTGCAGAAATGCCAAAACTTATTCATTCTAAAATGATGGTCCAGATCACTCATGGATCAATGACCATGATCACGTCATGATTTCACTAATAATGAGTTCGTGCAGTCCTACCCTTTGACCACTCCAAGTCGGGAGTTAGCGAAATTCTACCCGACTACCACGTGTCCTGCGCTGATGGACAGTTTTGAATACTTCGAGACTTTCAGGATGTTTTTCAAGTCCACTCTCCTACCTATGCAAAGGTTAAGATTGATGGTCAATAGAACTCCGATAGATCCTTGGATCTACAATCCTAGATCCCATCACTACTTGCAAAGGCTGAAGGGGTCAAGGTGTTAACGCCTGCGCTCCTCCTCTAGATCTGTCGGTCTTGACTGATCTGGGGTATTTTCGAAAGGATTCCAACTGTTCGTCTACCAAATGATGGAGTATTCTCTTTCGATAAGTGGACTCACTGTCTATTTTGAGCTTGGATCACAAGATTCAACCTCTCGGAGCTTCGAACTCCCACGAATTCGAAACCTGAGAGAACTACTCTTTCTTGTACAAGGTTTCCAGACTCAGATCACATGATCCTTTAGAGAGTTCTTGGGTAATTATCCCTAGGCTTGGTGACCTGACTGAAAATCCTTCCTAATTCACCGAGCTATGAACTCTATGACAGGGGTAAAGTAAACTCGTGGGTTTACTATAATGGTAGTCTTTTCAAGGAACTCACTCCGGCTCTGGAATGCGAGGAAACTTCTCGGGAGGAGGTGCCTTCGAGAAATCAAACCAAGACATAGCATGAGTCAAGTAGATGGGACAAATATAAAGGAAATGGACTCGTCTTCTGAACTTATTCATTCTATACATAAACCAATTATGGTCATATATAAGTATAGGCATGCATCCAATATTCCCAATCAAAACTCAAGGCAATCACTTCTATACAGAAACCATTTATGAGCGTATAAACATGAGCATGCATCTAGGATATTCAATTCAAAATACAAGACATAAACACTTATCAGAAAAATTAGGCGTGACGCGACTGCTGAGAGGGGTGCTCGTTTCCACCCAACCGTAGGCTCAGTGACTCTAGACGGATTTACCACTAGCCACCCCCGAGCTAGACCATGATGCTTTAGGATTCAGTCTCCTACTTCCAGCTCAACGACGGTCAAGGACGAAGGTTACTCTCCTTCTCCTCTGTTCAGAACTCCCCCGTATTTCCAGAGTTCCTCCGATTTTTCTTCTGCGATCCCTATCGCACGTGTTCCCTCCTCCCTTCCCACACTTCCTTTCTTGCCTTTTTCTGCAAGATTGCATGTGGCGTGAATTCCCCCATCTGTGGTCAAGTATGAGAGCTTCTACGGATGGGCGGTTCACCCCCATCCCCTCATTAACTCTTGAGGAGCCTCCCCACCTACCATCCTAGCGGGTAATTCATTCTAGGATCAGAGAGTTGCTTTGGTCTTTGAGCAAGTAAAAACCAGTACGGTATTGGTTCGGTGGGAGTTAACGCAACCATTCCAGGTCCCTTCCACCACCTATCATTAGCCATCGTGGTCTCTTTTAGCACATCCCCCCCTCCCAGCAGTCACGCAACACATAATCATAACATAATTTACATTCATCGACCTCGTATACAAAGTTCCATCAAATCAAACATTCACATCTTTGAGTTCGCCATAGTTCTTGGCCAATATAGTTATTTTTACAGACTGGGGGAAACAGGGTGTTACATCACCCTTACTGCCTTAAAGGAGATTCCAACACAACAAGGGAAAGACAAGTGTGAACCATTTTTTAAGGCATTTGGTCACTATTCAATACCTCATTTCTATATTATTTTGTATGGTAGATCTATTTCCATATATTGCATGTTCGTTGGAGATCGGGTACAAGTATGTGTTGCAAGAGGATTGAGTTGCACGTGTAGGTTCATTCCAAACATGGAGCACTCTCTTGGGGATCTATATGATTCTCATTGTCATCCTAGGTAGCTTTAAGATATACAACAAAGTTCTTCTAAGTGATTTCCTTCCATTTCTCCTCTCCTTCATCTCCAATGCTCAAGCTAATTAACTCAACAAAGGAGATCAATAAAGTAAATATAAGTTAGTTTGGTTTCCTTTGTTAATTTTTTATTTACTTGTTGGAAAGATTAATCAAATTACACTAATTAACCTACAACGCTAAATAACTAATTAAGAGTAAAACCTTAATTAATATAATGTTATCATCTCTTCCCTTCTCGTACAGTTTCTTAATTTTTCCTTAAAAGTGAGTAGTGATTCCACTCTATATGTTATGCACCAAACAACCAAAATAATATATATAGAGAGAGATAGAGAGAAGTAACTCCACGCCTTAATAAAGAGAGAATAAACCAAAGGAATGAGGGCTTATCTAATGCATTTTACCTTGAATGTTTAGTAGCTTAACGGAAGCCATCAGGGCTCATGTGAACATGCATCATCGTACTACCTGGTTGTAGGCATGCCAACTTGCAATGAAAGCTAAAAACATCCTTCGAGCCCCACCCATGAAGGCTCCAGTTCTCATCCATCCTCACCTTGGGGCTCACCCAACTCCAACATAAACATTGAAGGTCCAAAAGGTATCTCTAGCAGAAATGGTGGAACGTCGAAAACAAGGAATCTCCTACTATTGTGATGAAAAGTATTCACCAAGGCATAAATGTAGAGAAGAAAATTTCTTCCAGATTGATGCATCAACTTCCTCTCCTTCTGAATACATCCTATTAGATGAGGCTCTTGACCAAGATGAGGCTCCACCAAGTGATCACGTTGAAGCTCTAGTTGTCACCCTTGTGGAACCAGAGGAACCCATCATATCGCTTCATTCTCTCTTGGGTATTTCAGCTCCACAGACATTAAGCTCAAGGGCTATATCAAACATCATCCAGTGGTAGTGTTGATTGATAGTGGTAACATCGTCCGGTGGTGGATTTTTGAGGGAGCCATGTGGATTTCATGGGGGTAATACCCTTGTTCTTCATTGAGGACAGAATACAAATCTTGTGATATAATGATTTCCCTCTATGGCCCCAGTTCAAATTAAGAAGAGGTGTTAGAATTATTGGTGTAATATTCACATGTGGCCACGAAAAACTCATATGTATCGTTAATTTATTTGTGATCATAGATAAGACCATCCTTTAATCAATTATTATCATTTATTCTAATACTATGGATTGGTTAAGTCCAACCTAGTCAAACTTGTACACGTAGGTTTTTCAACCCCTCATAGGGGTAGAAACCTACTTGATTTGTGTATAAATACACCATAACTCTCATTTTTACATCATCGTCTTGTGATATTCTTGATCTCTCTTAAGTGCTTTATGCCTAAAGGCATCAATAAAAAATCTCGTATTTGTTACTTAACAATGTACTTTACTCTCAATTTCTCTCAATGTGTTCATCTATATTACGACGTTCTATGATGCCACATGTCATCATGAATTCGATTGTTCAACCCCCATTATGGTCTCAGACACACTATGTAAGTATACATAGTCACCCCTATCCCCTTACACACTATAATCCCAACCCCTTTGACCCAAGACATGACAATTGAACCCTGAAGCACTTCAAGCCTTGAATACTTACTCATCATTTTTGGCTCCACATATGATCGTTGTTCATGCATAAGTACTTCATCCTTTTTTTATTGTTACATCTATGTCCATTTTAGGTTTCATGTTGTCAAAAATTTTACTTCTTGTCTTTGTTATGGTGAATTCCTACGCTTTCATAAGTCATGTTCTGAGTTCCTGCAATTGTCTACATTCAAGACATTAATTAATTTTACCATCATCTCATTGGAATAATAATAATGAAATTAAGAATATTTATACCAATGGTTGAAATAATTCTTGCATATATTATTCATCAACTATCATAAGATTATTGAAAGTGTCGAGTTTACTCTACAATGAAAACACTGTATTCACTAAAACATGTAATGTATCCTTCTATTACAACACGTCTCAAATAATATCATACATCAAGACAAACATTGCATATTTGGTTGTCTAAGTAGGGTTGAATTAAATTTTGATGATGATGAGTATTTTGGACAATAGATTGAGTAAAATTTGAAGTAGTAAAAATTCATTCATGTTGGATAAAACATTGGTCGCAGAGCAATACCATTCAAAATGTTGCAATTGCGACATAAATCTTCACAAATGTGGCAACAATGATGTATATGTCACAAATGTGGCAAGAGAGACGCACTATCCCCATATCATTGTGACCATGAACACAACAAACCCTTAATACACTATGATCCCTGATGCAATCACGCCTAACATATTACGACCCTGAATGCACTAATCCTCTAATACACTATGGTTAGCATTAACCCATTTGAGTCCTAACACAATCATGATTTAATATATTGACCCAATCCCATGAACCTAGTAACCCACTAGTCATATTTGACAATCGTTAACTATATTGACCATGGTTGATGCATGACCCCATGAACCTCCTAACTATTTAATCCCACTGAACCCATCTCATAACCCCTTGACCCACTACCTTCATCGAAACATACCCACTAATCCATTAACTATGTAACTTACTAATCCCTTAATCCATGACCCTCCTATTACATTCACTCTAGTAACCAACTAACCCTTCACCCTTATTGACGATATTGATCTCCATTGACCATTGTTGACCATGATTGAGAATAATTCATCATGTTTGACTATAGTTGACCATATTTAATGTGGTTGACTCATATTGACCATCCTAATAACCTACACTTGTTCTAAACCTGCAACTAGCACACTAGTTTCCATTAAGGCTTAAGGAAGCTTTTCTCATGATACCATTTTACTACTCACTTGGCATCCAACCTCTCAAGTACTCAATTCTCTGACACTGAAATTTTCATGATGGTCCCAAATAGATTCTAACCCTTTACACACTATAATCATTTACCCCTATAACTCATGACATGAAAATCACACCCTAAAACATTCTAACCACTAACTACTATGACCCCAAAGCGTCGTTATTATAGCAAACTTGTCGCAACATCTGTCAAATGCAACATATTTATAGATTTTGAAACGTTGCAATTACGACGTAAAAAAAACCTAAGTGACCATTAGTATTTTGACTTGGTCAACATACTAAGCTGACCATTGGAGGGGAAAACCTAGTTTCCAAAACGTCGCAATTGCGACATCAATCTTCACAAATGTGGCAAGAACAACGTCTATGTCACAAACGTGGCAAGAGAGACGTTCTAGTGGAAAACATGGCAAGAGAGACGTTAACGTGGCAAGAGAGACGTCAACGTGGCAAGACCAACACTATCGGGCAATATGAATTTATTTTTTTTAAATTTCCTCTATTTTGCGACAATATGGACAATTTTGTCCATAACGCTGCAAATAAAACATTGGAATTTTTACAATATGTACTAGTGTAGGTCAGGCATGAATTCCTAAGCTTTGATGGCAGAAGTAAAAATTCCATCACCATGAAAACAAATTTTTTGAAGGAAACAAACATGTCAAAGTGGGATTGCTCATCAAATAAAGAAGCAGTGAGTGAAGGTGTCATCTCGACACCACCTTAGATTTATGGTAGATTGAAGGAAATAAGAGATAAGGAGAGTTTGTATACTCATCCCACACATGCAATCAGAGACAGAAACACACTAATCAATGAAATAAATAAGAATAAGAAGACCAGGAGGTCCACGTCAAACAAGATATTTCTTGTTTGTCACTGCTAAAATAAGAGAGGCCATAGCATAGAATAATGTTGGTATGCAGAGAGATGTTCCTTTTGTGAAAAGAAAGGCCATTGTGAGGCATCCTGCTGAAAGAAGAAATCCATGTTCCATAGGAATGATTGCTTTCAAAAGTTTAATGGAAAGAAGGCTTCTCCAATTCAACAACATACACAGAGGAACATGGAGAGGAGGAGTATGTCAAGAAGTCCTTCGAGAAGAAACAAGAATTTTTTCCATTGTTGTAATATGAGTGGTCACTAGGAAGAAAATTGTTGGTGACTTCATCCAGAGCTTCATCCTAGACACCTCACATCTAGAAGAAGGGTGTGGAGAGTGAAGATTGAGGAATATGAAGAGATACTTGCATCTCCAGTCCAAGTGACAAAAATTTTCCAAGGAGAGATAGCAGCACAGAAGAGCAGAAAAACAAAAGAGAAGGAAAACATGTTGGTGTCGAGAGAAGACACAATCTAATTCATGTTTCTGGTATTGCATCCGAAGAACCCCATGTTGGAGTTGTGTCATAGAATGGTGCATAGAGTTCAATGACCTTAGAGTATTTCTTGAGAACTCCATGGTGTGCGTACAAGCATGGGTTGGAATTTCTTCCATTGCATGCTAGTTGAAGAATTCCTTGTTAGAGGATGGAATAGCTCCTACAACCAACATGTAGGGGTATGCATATTGGTCATTAGAGTGTCATGGGTGTGAAGGTTTTTTTTTGTGATGAGAATAAATTGATCCTAACAGAATAATGCAACCACACTTCCCTTGAGGATTTTTTATGTGATAGAAGCTTGTTGGGGTCACACTAGACATAGATCAACATTTGAATTGGCTTCATTATTGTTGAGATGGATTATCTTCACTATTGAGAGGAAGATGGGAATAAGTGTTGGGTATAGAGTTTGGATCTAGATATTGTGGAGCTGAGAATCAATGAGCAGACTTATGCAATGAAGAAACAATCGAACCATGTCTAGAGCTAGAGACATATCTAGGGACCAAATCCATGAGCCAGAGATATAGATTGATTCATAGTTATTGTCATGAGCCAGAGTTAGAGAAACATTCCAGAAAAGAAGACAAAAGTACACTAATCAAGATTGGTTTTCTTGAGCTTTTGGGGACCAAAATAATCTCAATGGGAAAGTGTGATCTGAAATGGATTCAGACCGACGAATGGGTGTAAGACTCTGTACTTGTAATATTAAAATTATGATTAATGAAGGCCAGTGAATCAATGTAAATTTGAAAGTCTAATAATATAAAAAAAAATAGAACATGAGAGAAAAATGAAAAATTAAATAGAGGAAAAGGTTGAGGAAGGGGAAACAAAGGGTTAGTTATGTTGGGATTCCCCCTACCCTCCCCCACAAAAAAAATATCATTATTTATTTCCTCACTCTCATTTGCAATGGGTATTTTGGCTAAGAGAGAAAAAGGCATTGAATCCATGAGTGCATTGTAAACAAAGATTACCATAATGAAAAGTCTGAGCCCCATTCGAAGTTGGTTTTTCCCATTTGGGTTTCCAATGAAAAACGTCTAAGTTCATTAGTGGTTGATTGTGTTTGATTTCATTATGTTTAGCACTATTTTGTTGTTTATTTCACTTCTAATATGAGATATGGATTCCCATGTGTTTAATTTCTACCTATAATTGGGTTTTAATGAAAATGAAGAACCATGAACGCTCTCGAATGTCCATCGTCCATTTCCCATCAAATCGAAGACCAATGGATATTGAAATTAGTTTTTTGGATGAGTTACATTGACTAGGAATGTAAACTAATTTCTAAGGTGTTTTTTTTATCTATAGGGACTATAATTGTCTCTCCTTGGGAGGTTGAATTGTTTGTTGGCTGATTAACTTCACTTTTCAGTGATAAACTTTCTCGGGATAACCTAAATACCATTGAGCCAATTATTTGGTGTTGGGGAATTTTATTTTGTTTATAGTGGACTGAATGTTCTCTTGATTTGTTTTATTCCTCTCCAAGTCAAACAGAATATGCTAGTCGATTTTATTTAATAGGGGCAACTTAATTCTTGTTATCAGTCAAATTTATTTTGTTGAGTCGATTGTTCACCTCTATGGTCGACTCAGTTTCTTTGATAAAGTTTATTTTCATTGCTATTCCCTTTATGTTATAGTATTGGTAGACTTTCATGTCCCTTATTGACTCGTCTCCTTATCGATCATATTATTTCTATTGATGGTCGGCTTGATTTTCAACAGGTCAAATTTACTCAGTCGATTAACTTCCTTTTGATTGGGATGAACCACAACATTGATTGGGTGAATTCATACATCCATGGGTGTATTTGGAAGATGTTGGGCGTAATTAGAAGTGGATGAGTGTTTTTAAATTATGTTGGGTGGATTCCTACTTGAAGGGGCATTTTTAGAGGCTGTTGGTTGAATTTAGAAGTTCTTGGGTGAATTTAGATATTGTCGGATGTGTTTAGATGTTTTTTGGATGTATTTATAATTTGTTGGGAGAAATTAGATGTTGTTGGATATGTTTAGATGTTTCCTGGGTGTTTTTTAGATGTTGTGGGTTGTCCAATTCTCCCTTTAGATATTTGTCTTCATCGATGGTTTCCAATTCACCCTATAAGATTTTATTTCCACTGCAAGTTGACCTAAATTATCCATTGAGTACTTTTCTTTATGGTTGATCAACTCATTCCATCAGGATATTTTCCCCTTCCTTATTCGACCGACTTCACTTCTGCTTGACTAGAATTCTGCTCTAGTGGGTTAGGATTTTCTCTTGGTTGATTCATCTTATTTTGTGAACATGGGCTTAGTAACTGAGTTATGAGAATAATTATAAGCCATTGTACAAAATTTTATTTAGAGACCCGATATTGGATATCTTTTTAAGAACAAATAATTTTCACTTCATCGACATCTAGTTTCTTGTGTGTGGACAGTACAAGAACAAAGAAATGGTTGTGTTCTACAGGGTATAAGTAGGGAAAGGATTTGCAACAGACAGAGAAGAGATATTATAGAAGAGCACAAAGGAACAGAGGCCTAGTGGCTTTTGTGTAGATAGAGATCTATATATAAGGCTAAGACTGAGAACAAATTTTAAATTTCCGCATAGTATCTATGTTGGTGAAGCGAGTGGGCTATAAGACTCCTTGATCACGAATCATTGTTCCACCATTTTTCTTAAATGAATATTCATAATTTGTTATGCTCACTCCATCCAATTTATTACTAGCATTGAATCCTCATAAACATGTAGGATTTTGAATTTTTTTTTCCTTTATTGCCTTTAGCAAGAGCCTATGTGTCATTTACTCTACATAATTGTTTGATCATTTACCTAGTGTAGCCTTAATTTTGACACTATGACTTTCATAGAGGAGTAAGACACATCCAACACTACTTTTATTTTCTAAGTCTTGTCTTGAACCATTAAAAAGTCCCCAAGTTTTATCTTTGTTAATATTCAAGTCATGCATCTCCCTTCACTTTTCTATACAACTAGTATTATATATGCACATGATTTTTCTCTAGTCTGACAAGATATCAAAAAAGTACAGATCCCTTTCTCTTCAAATAATAAATAATTATGTGCTAACCATACCCCCCGATAGGTAATAAAATGGATTGGTCACCATTATTTAAGATCCTTCTTGCACCACCAACTCCTAAAATGTTGTTCTATAATTTCCTCTATCTATACCTCCCTTATCTCTATTATCTTCTCAACTTGCATCTATAGTTTTCTGGCATATGGACACCTTACTATAAAATGGAATGTGTATTCCCCATATTTTATGCACAAAATGCACAATCCTAGTCCCTCCTTGGTAATTTTTGCATGTTTTCCCATGCTATGATCTTATCCTTGATAGCTAGCCACTTAAACACCTTAGATATCTTTGGATCTCTAACCTTCCACAACTTATTCCACCACCAATACTTGTTGGCTTCCTCCAATTAGATGTTTTATTGATATCCCAACCTTGTTGAAGAGTATCCAAGTGTTTGATTCTTTTACGATATTACTATGTCTTCTTCCTCATATATTTCAACATGTGATTTCTTTGTAGGGTTCCAACATAATCATTCCAAATGACAACATTCTCATCTATTAAACCTAAATGTTTTTCCTTTTCCAACCCTGTATCCATATGATAGTATTTTCCTAATTTGATGCTTGATTCAAAGTGAAAATGTCTTCATCCTATAGACTTTAAATTAACCTACCAGGTAGCCTATATACATTTATGCACCCCACCTAAGGATCCAATCCCACCCTTACCTACACCCCAAACCCTACCTTCCATATTAACCATATCCCCATAAAAGGAAATTTCCATACCAATTCTTTCCAATGGGTAGAGACATTACTAATGGACTTCCTTTGATTCCTAATCCAATCTACTATTGTTCTTGTACTTGTGTATTTTTATACAATATCTCTTTCCATATAATTTTTTTAGTAATAACTCTCCATAAACTTTTCAATGATGGATCTTTATCGAAGAAATGGATATTCTTCAACCCCCCATTCATATTCTTCTTTTGGCTTAGTTATTTCCTCCTATTTGGCCAATTGAAACCCATTAATTGGATTATTTCATGTCCACATAAATGTGAATAGCATTTTCGTAATTTTGTCTACGTTAGGAATAGGATCATGGAGAAAGAATAAAAACACATCAAAATGAATGCAAAAATAAAACATAGAAGAACACAATACAAGAGAGAGACATCGATATATGTGGTTCACCATATATGGGCTACATCCAATGAGAAACAACCAATCCTTCCTTTATTTTGTCCAAAACAATGAAGGGATAAGACCTACAACACATAGGTTGCAACCTCCTCTTAAATATCTCACATTGTCCTCTCTCATGCCCATAATATTCTCTCTTAACCACACAGTCTTTAAATAGGATTCATTACATATAATGCTTTGGGAAAATACCATAGGTTACCCAATCATTGACCATAATAAAATCCCCCCATAAAGGAGGGTTTACTTGTAGGGGAAAAAAACACCAACATAAATTATACCGTCATATACGAGACCTAATAATGAATGGTCTAGATTGACTATGAAATTACAATATTTTACAAGGAAAATTTCAAAAAAAAAATCTCTTTGAGGGTGATTCCTTTGAACCCCACCAGGGGGGGGCTCCAAAAATATTGGAATCTCCCACCCTGGACCCCCTAGAGACAATATTGGGGGGGGAATACCACCTACCCCTCCCCTATCAATAACTAGGATCCAAACGTGACTGAAACAAGACCTCTAAATTAAGAAGATAATCAGGCTCCACAACCAAGAATCTCTGACTTGGAGATTGATTACAACAACTACACAATTACTACACTTGTTCAAATATGCTCCAACTTTGGACCAGACAAGTTTCTCATCTTCATATTCATGCTTCAAGGCCAATTAACTGAGAAGGAAATTATTTTATCCTTGGTTACTACCTTCATTAACATGTCTACAAGATTCTAGCTAGGGTGCATCTTTTCCAGCTTCAACTATAAAATTGGTTGGATGAAATGGTACTTGAGATTTATATGTTTGGTCCTAGAATGGAAGGAAAAATTCTTTTAAATATGAATGGCATGGTGGTTGTCACTATACAACCTTCTATTCTCTTGTTTTTTTCCCAATTCCTCCATAAAACCTATGTAACCATATAATTTCTTTACTTGCTTCTATAGAAAAAAAATACTATGCTTCCATTGTTGAAAGTGAAACAACCTTTTGCAATTTCAAAATCCAACTTACTGATGTTCCACCTAAAGTAAAAACATACCCTATGGTGCTCCTCCTTCCATCTATATCACTTTCCATGTATGAATCAACATATCCATGTAGAATAGTGTTTGAACCTCCAAAACATAATGCTTGAGTAGTAATACGTAACTCTCAAATACCTGAGAATCCACTTTACTGTCTTCTAATTCTCTTTACCTGGATTGTTCATATACTTTCTCATAACTCCCATTACATGTGAAATATCTAGCCTTTTGCACACCATCGCATACAACAAACTGCCAACTTTTGATTAGTACAAAACCTTGGGCATGTAGTCTATATGATCATGTGTCTTGGGACACATCTCCTTAGTCAGTTGAAATGGTTCAAGGCCAAAGGTGTAATAACTAGTTTTTCAATCTACATTTTAAATCCTTCCAACACCTTCTCTATATATTCACCCTGAGACAATGTTAATTTCTTATTTTTCTTGTCTCTTGTTATTCTCATACAAAGGATTTTATTTACAACACCCAAATCCATCATCAGAAATGAAGTGGATAATTTTATTTTGATCAAATGTGTATCTTGCATGTTAGACCCTACAAAAAGCATGTCATCTGCATACAATAACAAGATAATATAGTTGCCATTATCTAGTCTCTTAAAATAAAAACAGTGGTCAGAATGACATCTACTATAAGATTGTTTTTTCATAAACCTATCAAATTTCAAATACCACTACCTTGGAGATTGCTTTAGGCCATACAAGTTCTTCTTCAACCTCTATACTAATTTCTATTTCTCTTTGACTTCATACCCTATGAATGTTGCATACAAATCTCTTCCTCCAAATCCCCATGGAGAAAATATATCATTACATCTAATTGTTCAAGATGTAAATATTCTACTACCACTAGACTTATAATTCTAATTGAAGTCATTTAACAAAAAGAGAAAAAAATTCATCAAATCTATACCTTTCTTCTATGCAAACCCCTTTACAACAAGTTTGTCCTTGTACCTCGTTTTAAATCCATCTTCTTCCTCCAACCTATAAACCCATTTATTCTGTAATGATATTTTACTTGCATGCAACTAAACCAAGTCCCAAGTATGGTTATGTACCAAGGAGTCCATCTTCTCTTTCATGCCTTGCTCCCACTTCTTTCTGGTTTCTACCTACATTGCTTCTTCATATCTTTCTAGTTCACCAAAATCGATCAACAATAAATAATACGTTGAAGGAGAGTATCATTCAGGGGGTCTACTTAACCTAGTAGATATTCTAACAGAACTTGCAGGAGTTTGAGATACATGTTGCTACTATTGTTGTTGAACATTTTGATTGTATGCCACCTTTGGAATTCCACTTTCTGTGATTTCATTAAGCACTGTGTATTCCATGTTTTCCTTTTCTTCTTTGTTTCTTGCAATTGATCTTTGTACATGACCTTCTCATTGAAAATACCACATCTCTACTCCTTATGATTTTCAAAATCCCATAAGCGATAACCAAAATTATTAACTCCATATCCAATAAAAGTACACTTCTTGGATTTTGCATCAAGCTTTGTTCTCTTTTCTCTATCAATATGGACAAATGATTCACAACCAAAAGTATTTAGAAATGCGTAACTTAACGTTTTACCTATCCATGCCTCCTTTGGAATGCCACCATCCAAGGAACTTGAAGGACCTCTATTTATAAAGTAAATAGAAGTATCCATGTCTTATGCCCAAAACTATAATGGAAATCTTGCATCCAATATCATACTCCTTGCATGCTCCATGATTGTCCTATTCATCCTTTAAGACACACCATTTTCTTATGGTTCTCTTGGAATTGTCTTCTCTCTACAAATCCCATGGTATGAACAGTAACTATCAAACTCCTTACTGCAGTGTTCACCTCTGCTATCTAATCTGAGACATTTCCACTTATTTTTTATCTCATTATCAACCAAAGGTTTCCATTTCTTAAAAGTATCAAAAACATCAATTTTTTTCCGAATGCAATAAACCCAAGTTTTCCTAGTCACATCATCAATAAAATTAACATAATAATAAGATCCATCAAGATATGATACCTAAGCAAGTCCCCATACATTTGTGTGCAACCTCTAACTTTTTACTCTTCTTTTCCTTCCCAACTCCGAGAAACATGACTCTCTTCTATTTTCCATAAACATAGTGCTCACAAAAATCCAAATCAACCTACTTCAAATATGGCAACAAATTTCTTGAGTGGAGAATCTACATCCCCTTCTCACTCATGTGCCCAAGCCTATGATGGCACAATGTTGTATCCTCTCTTGTAGAATATAAAGAAATATAAAAGTCAACATTACCAGTTCATAAATACAACACACCTACCTTTTCTCCATTTTCTATTATTAGTGATCCTTTTGTGACCTTATATGAATTTCTCGTAAATGTAACTGTACATCCTTTACTATCCAACTACCCTATTGAAATTAGATTCCTTATTAAATAAGTAACATGCTTCACCTCTTTCAACAACCATTGGTTTCCATTTTGTAATTGTATATGTATCTTACCCTTTCCAACAATTTTACATGGTTTATCATCACCCAAATAAACCTATCTAAAATCACCTTGAACATAATCTTGAAAATATTTCCTATGGGGTGTGGCATGAAATGAAGCCCCCGAGTCCTCCACCCAATAATAAATAATATTATCTAATGAAATGATCAAATAATATTGCAACACATCACCTGCTACATTTGCTTCTTGATTATTCTCTTATTGTCCATCACCTTGTTTTCCTCTTTGAGACCAACAATATTTCTTCAAGTGTCCTTTATTCCTAGAATTCCAACACTCCAACCTCCCTCTTGATTTGGAGATTCCCTTATTATACTTCCCATGATTCCCTAGGATCTTTCCTCTCCCCCTTTATGTTCTCTTATTATCCACATTCAAAGCATTACTTGATGTCTCACGGTTCACCTGTGATTTTTCGTCACATTTACTCACTAAGGAAAACACCAACAACATTATAAAAATTTAAATTTTTTGAACCAAAGACATAATTACTCACAACCATGACCAAGACATTCCATATTTTTGTAAATGAGCACAAAATAAAAAATATCCCTAACCTCATCATCAAATTTTACTCCTACATAACTTAATTAACTGGTGACCATGTTAAACTCATTTAAATTGTCAACAGTAGACCCACCTTCTAACATCTTCATATTAAATAAACACTTCCTAAGAAATAACTTGTTGGATGTTGAGGGTTTTTCATATAGTTTAGTCAATTCCTTCATCAAGTCTTCCATTGTCTTTTCTTTTGAAATGTTGAAATCCATCGACACTGCCCGAAACATATGTATTCTTCCTAGTGCCTTTCTGTTAAGAACATCTGATGCAGGAGCATCGTAAGAAAGCGCATGTGGAGGATAGTTGGATACGCACCAGCACATATTTTGAAGAGATTTTGAATTTAAAAAGATGAAACATTGATTTAATATCTGGAGAGACATAAGTGCTCTTAAATGTTTTGGAGATTGTAACATGGATCTTGAGCGATTTCTCTCATCTGTCAGTTGTAGACATTTAATGTAATGAATGTAAAGTAGATGTAGGCTTTAATTCGATAAGATAGATTAGAGTTGTAGGAGGGAAAACTCGAGACAGATCCCTCATATGTATTGTATTGTATCATTATTCCCATAGGAAGGTAAGTAAGTAAGAGTTAGAAGTTGTAGAGAAAGAGATCATAGCAGAGGAGAGTAGAACAGAGGTTGTAAAAGGTGGTTGAGCAGATATATTTTATTGTAAAAACCCATGTACATATGCACTTGGATTAATATAAGAATACTTTGATCCAATTTCATGGTGTTGTTATGATTATTGTTTACATCTATTGAATGGTATGTTTACATTTTTATTATATACTCTGTTATGCATTTGTTTCAATAATTTATGTGTTTGATTTCATGTTGAATGTATGAGATCTGTGAGAGAGAGAGTATGAGTTTCAATTGTTTCTCTTCCTGATAATTCCTACAAGGAGTGCAGTGAAGGTCCGCAAGGAGTGCGTTGACAAGATTTTGAGTTTTATCTCAGAAAATATCAAGAGGGATAGAGTTATTATCATACCCACAAAAGTGCGAGAATAGCACAAAGTTGTGCAAGGTGTGCGCAGGCTAGGTTGAAGTCCTAGACTTTTCCAACCCAAGGGAGTGGTTGAAGAACTTCTGTTGCAAGGAGTGCGCAGAGTTAGAAGATTTCATGTAATCAATGATTATCGTGAAGGTAGCAAGGAGTGCATGCAAGATTCCCTAGGATCCTTGAGTTTGCAGCGAGAATCAAGCTCAGGAGGGATAGAGACTTCAAAGAGTTTGAAGGAAGGACGAGGTTTGGAGTCACCTCGCAGAAATCAATCTTAGGAGGAGGGGCAACGAGTTATTTGGCCAGGAAGTATCAAGAAATTGAATGGATGGTTGAAGTTTCTTGGAGGGAGAAACATTGATTTTTCGTGGACCATTGGATCCAGTGGATCAGCGGGGAAGTTAAGGCTAAGTATCTTTTAACACTAGCAAGTTTGAAGGATTAGCAGTCATCAGATATGGATCAACGAGAACCGTTGATCTTGTGGTTTTGAAATTTGACATTTCAGGAGTCGGGAGTGTGGAGGAATCAACTACACGGAAGTCCCGATACATGAAATCCCCATGCAATCTGGACCGTCAGATCGTGGAAGAATCTGGACCGTTAATCTGTGGCGAAGAAATATCATGATTTCAGATATTGGGCGAAGGGAGGAAAGCTACATCACGGACCCATGATACATGAAATCCCGACGTGCCCTAAGGTTTGGCCCCAAGTCACAGTTGAGGGTCACATCAAGAGAATTTAAGGGAGGAGCTAAAGACCCGTTAGCCTTTTCAGGGTTTCGAGTATCGAAGGAGTTAGGGGGACTCGTAATAGAAATCGCGAAGTCGTAAAATCTGAAATACCTTTTGGGTTAAGTCAATGGTCATGTCAGTGGTCACGTGGAAGTGGAGGTTAACGCCTAGTGCTTGTTTGCACAGGTGTAACTTCTAATAAGGACCTGTGGTTATATGTGTTGAATATTCCAGTTGGGAGTTAAAGAGATATTTTAGCTCATAGGAATTTGAAGATCCAAATACCGGGACGTCAAGCAGACCCTGTTGAGGTAGGGGTGTTGCGTCAGGTGGTATCAGAGATAACAAATTTTGTCTTCTGTAGAGGGAATATAGAGGACAGTTGTGATTTGAATTCTGCGTGGATAGATTGAAACAATGCTGCAAAGAATACTTCAAGAGAGACCTATGCCTGATCCATCCGTGGAAAGGGAGATGAGAGAACTTCTTGCTCGATTGAATGCCATGGAGACAACACAGAGGAGAACACCTAATACTGGAGATGTCAGTGAAGCCAAAAATGAGAACGAGGTTGGAGCCAAAGAAGAAATTGTAGCTAGAGATGTTG
This sequence comes from Picea mariana, assembly GCA_032191745.1. Classification (NCBI taxonomy): domain Eukaryota; kingdom Viridiplantae; phylum Streptophyta; class Pinopsida; order Pinales; family Pinaceae; genus Picea; species Picea mariana. The sequence goes on along the minus strand of JASDQU010104451.1, from coordinate 229,150 downwards.
TAGAGGAATGTATATTCAAGGCTGTTGCAAGAATAGGGGCCAGATAAAAATTGGATATCCCGATGTATGAAGGCAAATTAGACATTGAGGAGTTTCTAGATTGGTTTAGAGATCTGGATAAATATTTCGATTATGAAGATATTGAAGAATAAAGGAAAGTAAAACATGTTGTCACTAGACTAAAATGGCATGCAGCACTGTGGTGGGATGAACTGCAGGCAAAAAGGCATTGCAAAGGAAAACAAAGAATTAAAATCTAATACAGGATGGTCGCCAATATGAAAGCCAAATTCATACCCAGATATTACCAAATCAATTTGTTCCGAAGAATGCAGAATTTGAGAAAGAAAGGGATGACAGTGAAGGAATACAATGAAGAGTTTTACAGGATAAACATTAGAGTCGGTCATCATGAAAGTGATGATGAAAAGGTTTATAGATATATGAATGGCCTGAGATATGAGATTCAGGATGAGATGAGCATGGTAACAATCAGGAATGTGGAAGATGCTTATCAGATTACTTTGAAGGTAGAAGAGAAATTGGCCAGAAAGCAAGGTAAAATGGGCAAAGTTGGAAGTCAGAGAAGAGGAAAAGAAATTTCCCAGGATAGAGTAAAGAAGCCCAAGGATGAAGAAAAGAAACCTCATAACCACCCAGAAAGGGGAGGAAGCTCATAGGGAAGACACTATGTCGACAGGAACACTTTTCCTCGAGAAAGAGGAAGAGGAAGAGGCAGAGGTGGTGAAATAAAGTGTTTTTTCTATGGAAAGATTAAACACAAATATTGGGAATGTCCTGATAGAAAAAGATATGGAGGAGGTGAAGCTCACATTTCAAAAGAGCAAAGGTGAAATGTTGAGGCAAAATATGTAGAAGGAGGAATATCCTTAATGATGAGGAAAATTCTCTTGAAGCCAGAGAAGGAAGTAGAGAATCTAGGCCAGAGGAACATTTTGTTTAGAACTTCTTTCAAGACCAAGGATAGGGTATGAAAGGTGATAGTGGACAGTGGAAGCATAGATAATATAGTATCCATAGAGATGGTGGAAAATATGGAATTGGAGACAATCACACATCCAAGCAAATACAAAGTCTCTTGGTTGCAAAAGGGACATCACGTAACAGTCACTAAACAATGTTTAGTTGAATTTAAGATAGGGGGTTATAGAGATGAGATATTATGTGATGTCATTCCCATGGATGTATGTCATATTTTTTGGGGGAGGCCTTCGCAATATGACAGAAATTTTGTTCATGACGGAAGAAAGAACACCTATACCTTAGAGAATAATGGTAGGACACATATGTTGCTGCCAATTGAAGACAAGAAGGTGAAAGAAGAATCAATCAATACTATACTTCTCATGAGTGGAAAGGAACTTATGGATGAAGTCAATAAAGATGAGTAAATGTAGTTTGTTGTGGTAATAAAACCTAGAGTTATCTTGACCGGTACTTTGATAGATGATCTACCTGAGGAAATCCAAGAACAACCGGAGAATTTCACTGATATAGTGGTGGACAATTTACCTTGTTCATTTTTGCCCATCAGAAGTATAAGCCATCACATCGACCTTATACCAAGAGTGAGTTTACCAAACAAAACAGTGTATAGACTAACGCCGCAGAAGAATGAAGAGGTTAAGAAGCAAGTCCAGGATTTGATGGACAAAGGGTTGATTAGAGAAAGCTTGAGTCCATGCACTGTGCCAACAATGTTAAGTCTGTAGAAATATGGTGGATGGAGGATGTGTACAGACTCAAGGGCTATAAACAAAATCACCATCAGGTATAGATTTCCTTTACCCAGGATGGATAACTTGATGGATTTCTTGAGTGGAGAAAAGTTTTTTTCAAAAATTGATTTGAAAAGTGGATATCATCAGATTCGAATGAGGGAAGGTGATAAATGGAAGACAAAATTCAAGATAAATGAAGGAATGTATGAATGGCTTGTCATGTCATTTGGTTTGACGAATGCACTGAATACTTTCATGAGATTGATGAATGAGGTCTTGAAATATTTCATTGGAAAATTTGTAATTGTGTATCTGGATGATATACTGATCTTCAATAAGACTGATGAAGAACATTTGAGACATCTAACTCTAGTGATGGGGAGGTTGCAGCAAGAGAAGTTGTTGATAAATCTGAAGAAGTCATCTTTCATGAAGAAAGAACTCATTTATTTGGGTTTTGTGATCTATTTGAATGAGTTGAAGATGGATCCTGAGAAGGTAAAAGTGATCAAAGAATGGTTGTCGCCCAGGAATATCTTTGAAGTTAGAATCTTTCATGGACTAGCCTGTTGTTACAAGAATTTCATTAGAAATTTTAGTGGGATTAGTGCACCAATGATGGACACAGTCAAGAAAATACATAAATCTTTTCATTGGATAGAGGAAGTAGAGAAAATTTTTAAGTTTTTGAAAGAAAAGATAACCGAACAGCCAGTTTTGGTTCTGCGAGATTTCAGAAAAACATTTCAAGTCCGATGTGACGCAAGTGGATTTGCGATTGGAGTAGTCTTAAATCAAGAAAATAGAACAATAGCATACTTTAGTGAGAAGATGAACGAGACCAAGGTGAAATATTCCATGTATGATAGAGAGTTTGATGCAATCATACAGGCATTGAAGAAATGGAGGCACTACTTGGTTCCGAAAGAGTTCATTTTGTATAGTGACAATCATGCTTTACAATTTGTAACCAGACAGGATAAATTGAACCAAAAACATGTGAAATGGGTTGATTTTATGCATAACTTTACTTTTGTTATAAATCACATTTCTGGAACTGCTAACAAGGTTGTTGATGCATTGAGCAGGAAATGTTTGATTCCGTAGGAGTTTCATGTGAAGACCTTAGGTTTTGATAGCCTTAAGGATATGTACAAAGGTGATTCAAATTTCAAGGACGCTTATGAAGCATGTGAGAATCCTATTCTTAGAGACAGGAGCCAATGGATTTAAAATTTAATTCAGGATGGATTATTATTCAAAGGAATCAGTTGTGTATCCCAAAGAGTTATATGAGAGAAAACCTTTTAAAGGAAAAACATAGTGGGGGATTGGTTGGACATTTTGGCCATGAAAAAACATATGCGCAACTAAATAATTTGTATTATTGTCCAGGAATGAGGACAGATGTCAAGAAATTTGTCAATAGATGTAGAATTTTCCAACATGCAAAGGGGAAAAGACAAAATATAGGATTGTACCAACCATTGTCGATACCAAAGAGACCATGGGATGTGGTAAGCATGGATTTTGTGTTAGGACTGTTGAGGACACAAAGAGGTTGTGATTCTATATTCATGGTAGTCGACAGATTCTCAAAAATGGCACATTTTATTCCATGTCAGAAAACCAGTGATGCAACACACATTGAAAATATTATTTTCAAAGAAGTTGTTCGACTTCATGGTTTACCCAATAGTATTATTTCGGACAGGGATACCAAATTTCTTGGTCATTTATGGAGGACACTATGGAAGAAGATGGGGATAGATTTATCTTTTATCTCAACATATCACCCTCAGATGGATGCACAAACTGAGGTAGTAAATCGAAGTTTAGGAGACTTATTGAGGAGTTTAGTAGTTGAACATCACAGTCAGTGGGATCGGATTCCACCGCAAAAAAATAATTCATATAATGATTCACCTAACAGAAGCATAAGACAGAGCCCATTTTAGATAATGTATGGAATGCATCCAAGAGGAGTATCTGAGTTGAGAGACTTGGAGCAGAATGAGTTCAGAAGTGCTAGAGAGGAAGATTTTGCAGCAAAGATGTAGGAGCTCCACAGTAAGATTAAAGAGAGGTTGCAGAATTCCAACCGGGAATACAAGCGTAGAGCAGATCAACACAGAAGAGAGCTTTAGTTCGAAGTGGGAGATTTAGTATTGTCACATCTAAGAAAATAAAGGTTCACAATGGGAACATATAATAACCTGAAGATGAAAAATATAGGACCATGTAAGATTTTATGGAAATTTGAGGCAAATTCTTATAAGATAGAATTTCCAGATGGTGTGGGCATATCACCCATATTCAATGTAGTGGATCGGTATCCTTACAAAAAAGATGAAGCAGGAGGAGAAGAGAATCAAAAGGAAGTTCAGTGGGTCAAATAGATGTCTGTAGATAAAAAGTCGCAGATGGAAAATATCATGATCAGAGAGTTAGCAAGAAGACCCAAAGAAGGATATATTTTGAATATTTGGTAAAATAGAAAGGACACCCAATTGAAGATGCCAGTTGGGAAAGTGAAGCAAATATCCAAAAACATGGACAAACGGTGGAAGAGCTCATGGACAAGATTCCATGAATTTTTCAGCCAAAGGAGTATGATGCAGGAGCATCGTAAGTAAGCGCAAGTGGAGGACAGTTGGATATGCACCGTGCATATTTTGAAGAGATTTTGAATTTAAAAAGATAAAACATTAATGCAATATCTGGAGAGACATAAGTGCTCTTAAATGTTTTGGAGATTGTAACGCATATATTGAGCGATTGCTCTCATCTGTTGGTTGTATACATTTAATGTAATGAATGTAAAGTAAATGTAGGCTTTAATTTGATAAGATAGCTTACAGTTGAAGGATGGAAAACTTGAGAAATATCCCTCGTATGTATTGTATTGTATCATTATTCCCATAGGAAGGTAAGTAAGTAAGAGTTAGAAGTTGTAGAGAAAGAGAGCATAGGAGAGCAGAGTGGAACAGAGGTTGTAAAAGGTGGTTGCGCAGATAGTTGTTATCGTAAAAACCCATGTACAGATGCACTTGGATTAATATAAGAATGCTTTGATCCAATTTCATGGTGTTGTTATGATTACTGTTTACATCTATTGAATGGTATGTTTACAGTTTGTTTATATACTATGTTATTCATTTGTTTCAATGCTTTACGTGTTTGATTTCATGTTGAATGTATGATATCTATGAGAGGGAGAGTATGAGTTTCAATTGTTTCTCTTCTTGATAATTCCTGCAAGAAGTGCAGTGAAGGTCCGCAAGGAGTGCGTTGACAAGATTCAAATTTTTATCTCAAAAAAGGTCAGGAGGGATAGAGTTATTCTCATACCCATAGAAGTGCGAGAATAGCACAGAGCCGTGCAAGGTGTGCCCAGGCCAGGTTGAAGTCCTATAATTTTTCAACCCAAGGAGTGGTTGAAGAACTTCTGTTGCAAGGAGTGAGCATAGTTGGAAGATTTCAGATAATCAATGATTATCGTGAAGGCCGCAAGGAGTGCATGCAGGATTCCATAGGATCCTTGAGTTTGCAGCCAGAATCAAGCTCAGGAGGGATAGAGACTTCAAAGAGTTCGAAGGAAGGACAAGGTTTGGAGTCACCTCACAGAAATCAAGCTCATGAGGAGGGGCGTTGATTTATTTAGCCAGGAAGTATCAAGAAATTGAAGGGACGGCTGAAGTTTCTCGGAGGGAGAAATACCAATTTTTCATGGACCGTTGGATCCAGTGGACCAGCGGGGAAGTTAAGGCTAAGTGTATTTTAATACTAGCAAGTTTAGAAGGATTAGAAGCCGTAATATATAGATCAACGAGATCTGTTGATCTTGTGGTTTTGAATTTCAGCATTTCGAGAGTCAGGAGTGTGGAGGAGACAACTACTTGGAAGTCGCGCTATGCGAAACCCTGATGCATTCTGGACTGTCAGATCATGGAATAATCTAGACCATTGATCTGTGGCAAAGAAATATCATGATTTTGGATATCGGGCGAAGGGAAGAAAGATACATCCCAGACCCTCGATACACGAAATCCCAATGTGCCCAGAGGTTGGGCCCCAGGTCACAGCCAAGGGTCACATTAGGAGAATTTAAGGGAGGAGCCAAAGACCTGTTAACCTTTTTGGGGTTTCAGGGATCGAAGGAGTCAAGGGGACTTGTAATAGAAATCTCTAAGTCGCGAAATCTGAAATACCTTTTGGGTTAAGTTAGTGGTCGTGTCAGTGGTCACGTGGAAGTGTAGGTTTGTGCCTAGTGGTTGTTCGCACATGCATAACTTCTAATAAGGAAATGTGGTTATATGTGTTGAATATTCCAATTGGGATTCAATGAGCTATTTCATCTCGTAGGAATTCGAAGATCCAAATACCGGGAGGTGAAGAAGACCCTGGTGAGGTAGGGGTGTTGCATCAACATCCCATTCTTCATCCTTCAAAGTCACCAACTTCTTTTCTATTACACCCAATGGTAGGAAAATATTCTTATGATATAGATAGTCCTCCATTTGCATCTTACATATATGGTAGTGTTGGCCTTTAAATTTCTCGAACCTAAAATTTCCTTCTTCGACCATTTCTCCCAATTGAACCAAGAACCCTCATTTCTTGCTAGTTTATTAGACAAATAGACCTTCATCTTTGATACTAGTTGTTATGAATAGAATAATGGAGAAATAATAAAAACAAATAAAAATGAATGTGGAAATAAAACACAAAATAACATAATACAAGAGAGAGACATCGATATACATGTTTCACCCAATATGGGCTACGTCCCTGGAGAAACATCTAGCCCTTCATTTATTCCATATAACACATATTTTTCAACCTCATCTTCACTCTCACACAATCTCCTCTCTCAAACACATAATACTCTCTCTCAACCACACAACCTTTAAATAGGCTTCATTACATATAATCATGTGGGAAAACGCCATGGGTTTCCCAATACCATGGGCCCATAAACCACTAATGGTAAACCCATCATTAATCATAATACAATTCCCCCATAAAGGAGGGTTTCCTTGTAGGGAAAAGGGCACCAAAATAAATTCTAATGTTATATCTATGACCTAATAATGAATGTTCCATATTGAATACTAAATTACAATATTTTACAAGTAATTTTTCAAAAGAAAAATTTATCTTCTGGGGCATTGACCCCAAACTCTCGCCAAGGGGGGATCCAAATATATTGTCAACCCCCCCCCCACCCTAGACCCCTT
>JASDQU010104451.1:172551-182684 GCA_032191745.1 Picea mariana | reverse complement strand
AAGACAAGGTGTAATTCAGCCTTTTCAATTGCTTTAATGAGCTTTTAATGCTGCATCTAATGGCTGTAGCTTACTTTAGTAACAACAACAATATTGTTAGTATGTTAGGCTATTCTAGGGTTAGAAAGTGTTAGTAGGTTGCTCAAAGAGTAGGTTTTGAAAGTTTTACTGATCAGTCACTCAAGAGAGGACTTGGACTAGTGTTTTTTAGGGTAAATGGAGTCAATAATGCAACAAAAAATGTTGAAGAAAAATGATAATGGAGATTCAAAGACAAGAGAGAATGATAGTATGGAGTGTTGGTAACCCAAGGCTCCGATTATCAAACCCTAGGGGAAACTAGCTACTAAGGTGTAGGTAACCCTAGGCCTTAGTAGATTTCCTCCCTCTTTAACTCAATGATGAAGAAAAATCGACTAAGATGAAGAAATGGATACTAAGGTGTTGCAATGGAAAGGCCTTATCTCATGCTTCAAGAAAACTTGTCATTTTGACAATATCTAGTAGGTGAAATCTTTTGAAGCTAGGACAATATCATATGCTAGTCTTCTTAGGGTTTAATCAAGAAATTTCATAATCTTGAATGTAAATGCAATATAAATTAAACTATAACCATTCAATTAAGAATATTTGCAGAAACATCACTTACATACATTAAGAATAATCAAGAAAATCCCTAGTTGAACACATCCACAAAGAAGCAGGCCGAAATACACCAAATTCAGCCTCCTTCAACAAGTGCGCCTAAAATTTCAGCCAAGAAACCCTAAGGAGGGCACAAATTTCAGTCCTCACAAGTGTGAGTGAAATATGATGAATAATAAGAGTGATTTTCCTCTTATTTATACAATACTAATGACCAGAATTAGGCCAAAAAGGATGACATGGCCAGTTACAAACAATATCCAGTTTTTACATTAAATGTCATAATTAAACCCTAAAACAAGCTTTAAAGGTGATGTCATGCCCTTTTAGGGTGCCGTTAGGCCCTTTTTTGGCGATGTTGGCCTCCTGGAGCAAAATGTTAGGCCTCCTTGGGCCTTAGGAACTTTCCACACGTGCCACTTGGCACACAACTACCTCCAAAACATCCCAAAATGCTGGATGATGTCATGGGTGACCTGGGCAACATCATGGGCCTTCTAAGAACTAAATCATGGTGGAAAGGGAACAACCCCCCTGGGTCCAGGCCTACTAGGCTGTCCCTGGTGAAACATCCTCCTCTCTCTTTGGTGCAATCCTATGATTTGTCTCTTCCCCTAGCTGGGATCTCAGAATCCATGTGGCAGGATTTTATCCCCATGGAGGTCTGAACTAATCATCTCCCCATGTGTACCTGTCCATCGGGTGTGGCCTTTTAACATCAACATATACTTCCTCCATGGGATCATAAGTCACATGAATTATAGCAATGCTAATCACATTTAATAATCAAGTTACAAAATATGTGCATGAAACCCCCTTTACCCGGACAAGTGGTCAAAGACGTTATGCTATTCTACAATCCAAGTTTGGAGGGGATGCTAGAAAGTCCTATTGGGCTAGTTCTCATTGGATGTGGGATGTCCCTGGATGAAGAAAAAATCTAGGCCATGTGAGTGGATGAGGTGGTAAGGGATGTCTGGGCAAGGGGTGCAATGATAGAAGGGAAATGTATGGCTTACCTATGGGTTCCTCTGAAGAGGGTGAGTTGCACCTTGTCATGGATGCAAGTGTTTCTAAGCCCATTCATGCCTTTTATCTTTGTTCTTTTTTCTTTTTCTTTCAAGAGGCTAGTTAGGGGACACTACCCTGGCGTGGTGACCAGAGGTGGAAATGTTACCCACAAGCATTTCACAGAAATGAGAAGGATGGCTCGTGATGAGAGCCCCTTTCTCTTGTCTATGCCACCAAGATCCACTACGTTGGCATGGTGAACAACTGCTAGTAGTTTCATAACGCTACATTCCAATGGACCTAATAGGCTAGCTCATGATGAGACCCCCTATCCTCCAACTAGGTCCTGATTTATTATTTATATGGGTCACTCTGTTTCTTGCTGAGAATATTTTTATTGCTTTCTCAGGGATCCCTAGACGAAGCATCTCAAGGTTTCATTCTTTTGTCTTTTGTCTTTTTCCAGCTACTTTTACCCTTTGGGCCTTAGCCCCTTCTTCCCATAAGGCAAGGTACAACCCTTATATATTTGGCCAACCCAATGCCCAAACCAGTGTAATGGGATGGATGAGTGGGAAAAAGATGAAAAGTGGTAAGTATGGTGGGAACAGATGATGACCTTTCATGAATCCCCCCAGTGGAAACTCAAACACTATGGGAACCAACTTACTAGGGCATCCTGTCATTCCCCCCAGGTGTGCTCAAGTGGAAAGGAATAAGGTCCAAGCACATGTTAGAAGAAAAAAAAATCAAATGCACATATTCAAAAGTTTTGAGGATCAGAGTGACACATACCATGATACCTAGACTCATTACCTCATGGAGCAAGACCCATTTCTGTTGCGAGACTAGGCCGATGTTATGGATGTTGCTGCTACTAAAAAAGTGGAGGCACCGAAGAATAAAAGGATGGGCCCTCCAGGTCCATGCTCAAGTCGATCTGGCTCTCGGTACTCCATGTCTAGGACATGTGGGCCTCAAGACATAATATATTTAGTTATCCCTAGGCTAGGGGATAACATTTGGCTCCAACTCAGGGACATGTGCTCATCATAGAGTGCATGCAAATCTCAACATCTCTGGCATAACCTGTGACCTGCTTGATCTCAACATAAGACTGTTAGCAATCATTTGGGGTGGTGATCTCACCCCCAACTCACACACACACACACACACACACACACACACACACACACACACACACACATATATATATATATATATATATATTACAAAAAATGAAAGCAAGCATATATATACAGATGGAAATACAAACTATTCTAGCATGAAATGAAAATGGTATATACAATGAATGCAAATACCTACCTACTTACCTGTTGGTTGAAAGCTAGGTGTAATCAAACAACCAATGAAACCACCCTAGCAATGTCTCATATTACCTGCCTCTGTGCTTCATCATAAACCAAAACAATGATAAGTTAAGAACACAAATAACATGAGCTAGAGAATGTACCATATCATTGGAAATCATAAAGTCTAGCTCATGGAGGTGGGAGGGAGGAACAAAATCATGCCAAGTCTTACTCTCAGGAGAGTGTTGAATCCATCTCAGAAAGGGATCGTGAAAATTCAGAGGTCCAATAGACTGATTCAAAGATTCTAAATGTTGGCTACCTTAGACATCTTTGAATCTTGAGGCCTAGGAAGGGATTAGCAAGAACCAAAAGGATGACCAACAACTTATTAAGGGGAAGCTGAAAGACTATGATAATAAAATTCTTCTTGAGGTACTCAATCTTCCCCTAAAATCCAAACGAAGGCTTTGTCCTACAAAAGACTTGGGCTAAAGGACATGTTTCCAAACCACACCTTTAGTGACATAGCAAGGTAAAGTAATCAAAGGGAGGTGGAAAGTCTTATCACAAATATCCTGCTTCAGGAAAGTAACTTCCTCACTCTCTGATAAAAACGATGGTTGAAAATTTTCTTCATAGAATAAATCCAAATTCTTAGAGGAGTACTCATCAAAATACTCAAGGTATGACTGAAAATCATCAGGAGGATATGGGACTAGGTCAACCCTGGGTGTTTGGATAGTATTGGTAATTATATCATCTCCTTGTTACCACTGGTCAAAATTAAGAGTAACTTGTTGTGATAATTGTAAATGAAATACTTGGAAATTATTCTCAATGTCGTAAATGGGATCCCCATAATATCCAATCATATCCCATTTACACTTCCTGATATGTATGAATTCATCAATATTATCAACAAAGTCATCATTTTCATCATAAAATGAAGGGGTTAAAACATCCAATACTTCTTCACTCTCCACATCATAAGATAAATAATCGTTAAAAATTTGGAAGGGGAAATAACTCACCTTGCTTAATCCTTCCCATGCAGGAGATTCAAGTATTTGGATAACTTCATCAAATGGAAGATCTGCCTCTACATAATCAACCTTGAGATATAGAGGATCTATCTTGTCCAGGGGTTCCATTTCTTATTCACTCTCTAAATAATAGAACAAGGTATAATAAAAAAACTAGAAAGGAAAATGACTCACCTCATTCTCTTCGTCTTGTGCAGGCGAGATAGGATCTTGGAGAGCTTCATTGGGATGAGGAGCGGTTACCGGTGCTTCATCCTCATAATTCACTTCTCTAGTTACATCTTCACTACATTCTATTGAATCATGGGAGAAATCTTGCTCCTCTTCAAGGGGTTGATGATGTTCTTCATAAATCTCTTCTTTATATCAAAATGTTCTTGGCATTGAACATGATATACATCCCTGAGGTCTTCTACAATTTCAGTGGTGAATCCTTCATTCTCTAAGGCTGTTGTGAAATTTTGAAGGGCATCTTCATATGTCTGGAATTGTGGTCTGACAAAGTCAATAAACCTACTGATGAGGTGTACGAAAGATGATATACCCCTATCTTCGCAACAACCCCTAAACCAATATTGCAAAAAGGATGGTAGGGAAAGTATGAATAATTTTACCAGAACATCCTCCCCTCCCAATTCTATATCGCTTATATACTTCAAGAATTCTACAACGTGAGCAATTGGGAGGCCCCCTTCACATCTTGGAGGGTTACTTGACCATTTTGTATCAAAGCAAGTCGGATATCCTTGAATACTTTTGAAATCAATAGTCGGATATACTTGTTCCCAGGATGCCATGATCCCATAACTTGGAAATGTCACATAATTGAGAGTAAGGTGGCACCTAGGAAAAGGTTAGTGGAGTCACTAGATAATTTTCATGAAACTTTAAAAGGATGAGGGGATCACCCTCAGTGGAGTCGCCAGGTAAGCTTTGTGAAGTAAAGGCTTTGGATAAAGGCTTACCGAAAAAGTGTCGATTGAGGAATATTGACTTAGTGTTCTTCGACAACGGCACCAAAATGTTATCGCGCAATTTGTACTTTGATAGAAGAAAAGGTTAAAGGAGAGCAAATTGGCGTAACGAGAGACTATCCTATAACTGCACCTCAATAGGATATCTCTTTCTATTTAGGGTGGTAGGCCTAAGGGAGACGTCCCCGATGACCTGGGGATTTGAGAAAGAAAATTCAAAATGGATAGATAAATATCCCCTCTCACAAGTCACCACCAATCAGAAAGTTTGGTTTTATAACCAATGAAAAGACAATATGTCATGTGTACCTTCCTGGAACAAAGCAACAAGAAACTAGATATATTTGCAAGTATACTTGCTGGTCAACACTTCATAAAACCATGGACTTTCTTGATAAAAGAAATTTGTTGAATATGATGAAGTAAACAAAAAAATCATAACAACTATCTTTATAGAGAAATACTTCACGTTAAATGCCTTGAAAATAACTTCAAAATGACTAAGAATCATTAACCATTGAAATCATAATACTAGCATTTGGCACATAAGACAAGGTATAATTTAGCCTTTTCAATTTCTTTAATGAGATTTTAATGCTGCATATATTGGTTGTAGCTTACTTTAGTAACAACAACAATATTGTTATTAGGTTATGCTATTCTAGGGTTAGAAAGTGTTAGTAGGTTGCTCAAAGAGTAGGTTTTGAAAGTTGTGTTGATCAATCACTCAAGAGAGGACTTGGACTAGTGCTTTTTAGGGTAATTGGAGTCAACAATGCAACAACAAATGTTGAAGGAAAATGATAATGGAGAGTAAAAGACAAGAGATAATGATAGGTTGGAGTGTTGATAACCCAAGGCTCCAATTATCAAACCCTAGGGGAAACTAGCTACTAAGGTGTAGGTAACCCTAGGCCTTAGTAGATTTCCTCCCTCTTTAACTCAATGATGAAGCAAAATCGACTAAGATGAAGCAATGGATACTAAGGTGTTTCAATGGCAAGGACTTATCTCATGCTTTAAGAAAACTTGGCCTTTTGACAATATCTAGTAGGTGAAAGCTTTTGAAGCTAGGACAATAACATGTGATAGTCTTCCTAGGGTTTAATCAAGCAATTTCATAATCTTGAATGTAAATGCAAGATGAATTAAAATGTAATCATTCAATTACGAATAATTATAGAAAAATCACTTACATACATCAAGAATAATCAAGAAAATCCCTAGTTGAACACATCCACCAAGAAGCTTGCCAAAATACACCAAATTTAGCCTCCTTCAACAAGTGCGCCTAAAATTTCAGCTAAAAAACCCTAAGGAGGGCACAAATTTCAGTCCTCACAAGTGTGAGTGAAAGATGATGAATAATAAGAGTGATTTTCCTCTTATTTATACAATACTAATGACCATAATTAGGTCAAAAAGGCCAACATGGCCAGTTACAAATAATATCCAGTTTTTACATTAAATTTCACAATTAAACCCTAAAACAAGTTGTAAAGGTGACATCATTCCCTTTTAGGGTGATGTTAGGCCCTTTTTGGGCAACGTTGGCCTCCTGGAGAAAAATTTTAGGCCTCCTTGGGCCTTAGGAACTTGCCACACATGCCACTTGGCACACAACTTCCTCCAAAACATGCCAAAATGCTGGGTGACCTGGGTGACGTCATGGGCCTTCCAAGGCCTACATCATGGTGGAAAGGGCACAACCCCCCTGGGTCCAGGCATGTCTGGCTGCCCTAGTGAAACATCCTCCTCTCTCTCTAGTGCAATCCTCTAATCTGTCTCTGCCCCTGGCTGGGGTCTCAACATCCATCTGGTGGGATTTTAGCCCCATGGAGGTCCGAACTAATAATCTCCCCATGTGTACCTGTCCATTAGGTGTGGCCTTGCAACATCAATATATAGGCCCTCCATGGGCTCATAAGTCACATGAATCATAGCAATGTTAATCACATCTAATCATCAAGTTATTAACATGTGCATGAAACCCCCTTTACCCGGACAAGTGGTCAAAGACGTTATGCTATTCTACAAGCCAAATTTGGAGGGGATGCTAGGACGTCCTATTGGGCTAATGCTCCTTGGATGTGGGATGTCCTTGGGTGAAGACAAAATCTATGCCATGTGAGTGGATGAGGTGGTAATGGATGTCTGGGCAAGGGGTGCAATGATAGCAGGAAAATGTATGGCTTACCTGTGGGTGCCTCTGAAGAGGGTGAGTTGCACCTTGTCATGGATGTAAGTGTTTCCAAGCCCATTCATGCATTTTATCTTTGTTCTTATTGCTTTTTATTTCAAGAGGCTAGTTAGGGGACATTGCCCTGGCATGGTGACCAGAGGTGGCAATGTTACCCACAAGAATTTCACGGAAATGAGAAGGCTGGCTTGTGATGAGACCCCCTTTCTCTTGGCTATGCCACTAAGAGCCACTACCCTGGCGTGGTGACCAACTGCTGGTAGTGTCATACTGCTACATGCCCATGGAATTAATAGGTTGGATCATGATGAGACCCCCTATCCTACAACTAGGCCTTGATTTATTATTTTTATGGGTCCCTCTGTTTATTGCTGATAAGCCTTTTATTGCTTTCTCGGGGATCCCTGGGCGAAGCATATTAAGGTTTCATTCTTTTGGATTTTGTCTTTTTTGTAATGACCAGATTTGGGTTAACATTTAAATTTCTACCAAATTTTTGTAATTTCTATAAGCTTTTTAAGAAGTATAATTTTCATAATTTTCAAAACTATCTCAATACACTTACATAAGTAAATTTGGCAATAAGTACTAAATTTAAGTGAGCAAACCATGAATTTGAATTTACATACCTCACTCTGATGCTATCCGCCGCAGCTTGCTCCCTTCGCTTGAACCTGATGTTGCTCCTTAGGACACCCCAAAACCAACCACCCTATCGACTAGTATGCATAGCCCTAGGACATCAATGGATGTCCTAGCCCTCCGAGCCCAAAACCTTTTCAGCCCCCCCTTTGCACTGTAAATCCCACTGTAAAATTTCACTCTCCAATCCTCCAAGCTTTCCCTCTCCTAAAATTCTCTTCTCCTTGTCTCGTAGAATGAATGAATCAATGCATGAATGTCGTCCCTCCATAATCCTTCTCCACCTCCCTTATTCCTCCTTCACCGCCCCCTGCACATTCACTCCCACCTAACTCTTTATTACCCTTATCCCATTCTTAATGACCTTATCCTCTTATTGAATGCCTTATCCCTTATTAAATGTTTCCCTTTTACGTATTGGTTACGTTATCCCTCTATGGGATACGTAACCCCATTTAACATTATATTTTATTATTAACCATTAATTTAATACTTAATCACTTAATGACTCACTTAATAATTAATCATTCATTAACCCTCATGTACACTATTTAATAATATCCAATTAGAAATATTATTTTATGATATAAATACAATTTAGATAATCTTTAGGATTATTATTAAATTAATCATCTTAATAATTAAGGGTCATTACATTTTTCCAGCTACTTTTATCCTCTGGGCCTTAGCCCCTTCTTCCCACAAGGCAAGGTACAATCCTTAGATATTTGGCCAACCAAATGCCCAAACCAGTGTAATGGGATAGATGAGCGGGAAAAAGATGAAAAGTGGTAAGTATGGTGGGAACGAACAATGAACTTTCATGGATCCCCCCAATGGAAACTCAAACCCTATGTGAACCAAATTACTAGGAAATATAGGTGTTTTCAAGTGGAAAGTCATAAGGTCCAAGCACATATTAGAAGAAAAAAGAATCAAATGAACATATTCAAAAGTTTTGAGGATCAGAGTGACACATACCATGATACCTGAACTCATTACCTCATAGAGCAAGACCCATTTCTGCTGCAGGACCAGGCCGACGTGATGGATGTTGTTTTTGTTGAAAAAGTGGAGGCATTTAAGAAGAAAAGGATGGGCCCTCTAGGGCCATGCTCAAGTCGATCTAGCTCTTGGTACTCCATGTCTAGGACCTATGGGCCTTGAGACATAATCTCCTTAGTTATCCCTTGACTAGGGGATAACATGTACCACACAAGTTTCATGTGGGAGATAAGGTATGGTTGGATTTGTAGAAAGAGTGCCTCATAGGATCCCATCGCTCCTCCCACTCTGATATGGGCCTTACACCATCATTAAGGCTGCAGGTGAGAATTATTTCGAATTAAGTATTCTCCCTTTCCTTGTCTTGCACTTGTATTTAATGTGGAACTGCTTTGACCATATTTTCCACCTCTCCTCGACACTTTAGACATGGTCGAGCACTTGGCCCATACATTAATCAATATTGAATGCATTGAATAGGAATTAGTTGATTGGATCATGGACACCAAGATGAAGGTCACTCTCCAACAAAACATCCAACTCTATTGGGTCATTAAAGCAGAGCAACTTCTTCATCAGGGCAAGTGGCTCACCAGGAGTCAGATTCAATAGAAGTTTCCCCATCTGATGGAGGAACTTGATGCAATGGGTACCATTTCTTCCTAAGGGGGAGGAGTGATCCAAGTGGATACTAGTGGCCACCCACCTATTCCACTAATTTAGAACGGTTCCACATCTTGACAGTTTTTCTACAGTTTTTCGTGTCCCAAACTTCTAGGGTCATTTTGAGGCCCTAAACGACGTTTTTTGGTGTAACAAAACCTATCATGAAGCCAAGAACAAATGCCAAGACATGTGGAATGTTTACTTCTCATCTATATTTTTCTGATGGGCTATTGAGCACCTCAAACATAGATCATATGCGAAAGTTACACCCCCCAGAAGTTGATGTATTGATCGACTGCATCGGGGCCCACAAACCTTTTGGCGTTTCATCTTATGGGTTAGTGTTTTGTATTTTTAGGGTTTTCTCATTGATTCTTTATGTTAAAAGGCCTTTTTAGCATATTTATAATCAACTTCTTGTGAATGAGCGTAGCTGACACATCTCTCTCTTCAGGGATAAGCTACCACCATTCTAGCTAGCTTGTGTGCTTTACATTTTACAGTCTTTTGTATTCCAGACAATCATTAATAGAATCCAAGTTTAATTGTATTATTGTGTTTCTTGCAATATCTCTGTGTATTTCCTTGTTATATCTTTGCCTTCATGTCATTCTCAATACAATTCGAATCA
>JASDQU010104451.1:152351-169653 GCA_032191745.1 Picea mariana | reverse complement strand
ATATACAAAACCCAAAGCGCTCGAGGATTGCCTCTTCTGCCATCTTCAAACACGAACAAGCGTAAACAAATATATATATATATATATATGATCAATATTGATGATATATATATATTGATGATCAATTCCTATTTCATTTATATATATATAATTAGATTTGTTAATATATTCATTTGATAGTGCGTTTGGTCTGGTTTGCAGGTTAGGCGGGAGGGACTTTGGCCCTCAAGGCTCCAGTATTTCAACTAAGCTCTGATACTAGATGTAGTGCTCTAATTTAATTATAACAACCATTAATTTAGAATAGAACAGTAAATTTAAATTTTACTCAAAATTCACTTAAGCTAGCACGTTCAATCCAATATTTCAATAAATAAAATTTACTAACAATTTACATACCTCACTCTGATGCTATCCGCCGCTTGAACCTGACGCTGCTCCTTAGGACTCTCCAAAACCAGCCACCCTACCGACTAGTACGCCTAGCCCTAGGACATCAATGGATGTCCTAGCCCTCCGAGCCCAAAACCTCTTCAGCCCCCCGGTGAACTCTAAATTCCACCGTAAACTCCACTGTGTCCCAAAACTCCAGTTCTCCCCTCTCGTCGAATGCATGAATGAATCCCCTCCATCCTCCTTCTCCACTTCCCTTATTCCTCCTTCATCACCCTCGCACCTTCACTCCCACCTAACTCTTTATTACCCTTATCCCTTTATTAATTGCCTTATCCCTTATTAATTGCCTTATCCCTTATTTAAATGTTTCCCTTTTACGTATTGGTTACGTTATCCCCCTATGGGATACGTAACCCCATTTAACATTATATTTTATTATTAACCATTAATTTAATACTTAATCACTTAATGACTCACTTAATAATTAATCATTCATTAACCCTCATGTACACTATTTAATAATATCCAATTAGAAATATTATTTTATGATATAAATACAATTTAGATAATCTTTAGGATTATTATTAAATTAATCATATTAATAATTAAGGGTCATTACACCCGTCAACTAGTGACGTTAAGGTTGGTAAGAAGAAGACAACTGTCAAATTTCTTGCATGTTATCTGAAGGTGATCAGTACTCTCACCTTTGTCCTCATATGGAAGAGGCTTATTCTCTTTTGGAAAAGCTTCAACTTCCAACTGGTTATCGTAAGATTTCTCCCAACCCATCATTAGTTGATGGAATGGTCAATCCAGTTCCATCCCCGGTCAGTCTGGTTGATCAGGTGGTCAATCTGGTTTCATCCTCGGTTGATCCACTACCCAAAGTAGTTGATCCAATTCCATCATCGATCAGCCCTACTTTTCATCTGAAAAGTGAAACCCAAGTGGTTGATCCATACCCTTCATCGGTCAGTCCCACCCTTCATCCAAAGAGTGCCAAAGTGGTTGATCTAATTCCACCATCGATCGATCCCACTCCTCCCTTGAGGAGTGACAAAGTGGTTGCTCTGGTTACATGATCGTTCAATCTCACTCCTCCTCTAAAGAGTGCCAAAGTGGTCGATCTGGTTCCATCATCGATCGATCCTACTCTTCCTCTAGAGAGTAAACCTGATATAACCCATGTTTTTCTCGTTGATACAAAATGTACCATGTTGGGGAGCATTCCTCCTTCTCTCGTGAAACCCCCTCCAAGTAATGAGGCCATCCTTTTTTATTGAGGCACTCTAACTGGACCTCTTCTTCCCTCTCACATTCCTTTCAAGATTACAGTACAGGTTTTTTGTCGGGTTGTTCCTCAGAAACTGATAGATGAAGGTGTGTCCATTAGTATTTTATCCTCTATTGCTTGGCAAGCTTTCGGTTATCCTAAGCATGTACCAGTTACACAGAATCTGTTATCTTTTAACAGAAGAACCAGTCACCCTTTAGGAGTCCTTCATCGGTTTCCCATAACTTTGGGAGCGAAAACTATCTTCATTGATGTTATGGTAGTTCAGGACCCTTTGGATTTCGATTTACTCCTTGGGCAAGATTATGTCTATTCCATGAAATCTGTTGTGTCCACTTTTTTTCATGTGATATATTTCCCTCACAATGGAAGAATTGTGGCTATTGATCAACTTTCATGCATTGGTCCTGACTTGATTACCAACCCAATCTACTCCCTAAATAGTTCTTATATGCAGACGGTATCACCCCCGTCATAGGTCAATTATGTGGTGTTATCTCCCATGCCTTCAGCTATCGATGAAGATGAGCCTCTCAATGTAAAGTCATCCTTTTGTGACTTAGATTTGGTAGTTGACATGGTGATCTCTTCGATAGGGCTAGCATAGAATGATGTCCTAACCCCTGTCGCGGCCCTCGACATGTGTTCCTTCCAGAGCATTGTTCTTTCTTCCACTAAATATCTCTTGGAAGCCATGACCGAGTTTTGTCCTTTGACATGGTTTCCTTCCAGAGCATTATCCTCTTGGAAACCTTGATCAAGCAGAAGTTACAAGCATAGTTTCACTTCTCTGTGGAAAGCTCGTTAAAAAATGAAACATAAGCTACGAGCATAGCTTCACTTCTCTGTGGCAAGCTCATTAAAAAATTAAATAGAAGCTACGAGCATAGTTTTTCCTCTTTGTGGCAAGCTCGTTAAAAAATGAAATAGAGGTCATGAGCATAGTTTTCCTCTCTGTAGCAAGATCATTAAAAAATAAAACAGAGGTCACAAGCATATTTTTTCCTCTCTGTAGCACGCTCTTTAAAAATGAAACAAAATTCTGGGGATTGAACCGGGAGCCCTTGAGCATAGTTCTTTTCCTATGTTAAGCTCATTAAAAAATGAAATGGTCACCTCTCCCATTGAGTTGAGTATTTTCACTAGATCTCGTAGATATCAATTTGATTCTTTAGCTAGATCTCATAGATGTTGAGTCGAGTCTTTTGTTAGGTCTCATATTTGAACCTTCATTTCATCTACCCTTATCCTTTTTCTCCATCTAGTACATAAATTGGTGACAAACTCAAAGTCGGTGAATGAATTGAAGATTGGGGGGGCATGTCTCCAACCTTTTATTATCATTTTGTAGTTAATCCACTATATTTTCAAGATGGGGGCAAAGCACCAACCATCCATGTGTATCCCAACCTTGGAAATTACGTTGGGAATTTAAAAGCATAGTTTAATTTTGTTTCAAGCTTGTGTCAAAATGAAACCAATACCGAGCTTAGTCTTTGTTCTTTCTCGTGCTTGTAAATACATGAGAATGTAACCAAGTAGACTTTTATCACTTTTTCGGACTTGTAAAGGTTATAGGAAAAAGGAACGCCCTGGAGTCTCCTTTAATCTCTTTTCAAACTCTCTAAACATGAAAATATTGTCGAGTGATCTTGCTTCCTTTCACACTCATTAAAAGGTTTGAAAGGGTTTCTTCCGAGTGGTAGTTTATCTCTTTTTCGGCCTCGCGAGACTAACATTACGAAAAAGGAAAACCCTGGAGTCATCTTTAAGTTCTTTTCAGACTCTCTAAACATGAAAAACCACTGAGATTTCCTTCTTTGGACTCGTTAAAATTACACATTGAAGGGCCCATATGGGAACAAACTCTTACTTCTTCCAATTAGTTAAACAAAGGAAGAGGAACTTACTGAAGGTGAGTTATATCGAGCATGTGTTACCCTCCTTGAACTCGTTAAATTAAAAAGAGGTACTCATCTATCTGGGTGGGGGAAAAAAATTGAAGGAAGTGGGTCAAGTTTTTAAGAATCCTTTATGGCATCTTTTGTCTCCCTTGAACATGGAACATGTTTGTGTCTCGTCTTACAGTTGGGTAATCCTCTTGTCTTCGATTCATACCAATTCCATGTGTTGCCATACTTTTTTGTCTAGTCTAAGAGTTCTCTTATTGTCGTCACATTACATTTTGGTACTCGTCGAGTCAATGTTTCCAAGTCAGTTGTTGTGCCTCATTATGTTCAAGGGAATTTTCACTTCAAACCATCCATCTATAGTATTACCAGTTTCCATTTCCTGTGTCAACCCATACTCATTTGATTTTCCATCTTACATCACTTTCCTATGTCAATTTCGTGTCATTTATGGGGGATACATCAAGGCCCTCCTTCGATGATTCTCTTCCTGTCGACTTCAACACATCATCCAGGAATTAGACTTAGAATCTAGTTAGTACCTTGGGACCTGCATGCCTCAATGGTAGGCCTCCTCACTTTCGACAGTAGGTTTACATCATTGACCTCTGATCGGATGATTCCACAAATGTTCGACTTCAAATCATATATTCACATTCGTTGGATTGTACTAGGGTACCTTGGGATTCATTGACATCATTGGTGATTTCCCTCACACTTGTTAACGGTTTACCTCAATGACTGGTAATCAAGTGGTTGCTACCATGTTCAACATCAAGAAATCTATTCACATGGCTAGATTCGTACAACATTAGGATTGGGACGAAGACCCTGGGTTGAGTGTTCACTCTAATATCTACTTTACCCAGGCTCCAAAAGGAGATCATTTGAGCACATTGATATATATAATGTCACATAGATCCACATTGTATTAGTCTGTGGCTATGTTTTATCATCTCGTAGCTCCATTGTGTATTTTTCGTGGCTACGATCAGTTCATTTCATGGAGGTATGGATCCACATTGTATCTTTGGTGGCCATATCCTTAGTCAATGTTTTTCATGGATCCGCAGTGTATTGGTCGACGGTCGTTCTTTGATTCATATCATCTTCTGAGCATAGGTATGCCTGCCTCAGAAATGGAACATATATTAATACTCTTTGATGGTTTTTTGCAGCTTCTTCCGGGTTCTCCAACTCCACACCCTTGCATTAAATATTTGTAAAGTGTTTTGGCCATCATTCTCTCTTCTGACCTCACACTTTAGGGGGCATTATGTTACACATGAAATTTTCACACCTAGGTACCTCTCCATAAGTGTCGTAAGTGTCATATAAGTGTCTCATACACCTTGACACCATGGAATAACCTATGTCACAATCCCTAGTCAATGTGGAGGAGGGATATATTACATGAAGGAAAAAATACCAATTGCACACGAATTATTATTATTATTCATGAAAAATAAGTTAATTAAGTGTGAGAATCCACCTCACATTTGGTTTCCTATTTTTTAGGGAAGGTGGAGGATATCATGGATGGTTGAATATTTCCTCCTTAAAATTCTTGAGAAATGTTTCCTCCCTAAAATCCTTAAGAAATATTTTCTCCCTAAATATCTTAGAGATCCCTTTTTTAGTGGATCTGATGAGAGATCCTCTCCATGGTGGTTAAGCCTCAAAATCCTATATAATGAGGGATTTCCATGGAGGAGAGAGGTATGAAGAAGTTTAGAAATACCAAACTTATGATCTCATAAGGAAGGAAGCAAATTGGAGGTATCAAACTTATGGTCTTGGGAGCTTTGTGCAAGGGTTGGACAAGGAGGACTTGGAGGGGCTGGTGCAACTTCATCAATGGTTTGTAAGTATATCTTCTGAGTTCTCATTAATACATGTGATTGGTCTGTTTCCTTCAATTTTGTGTACATTTGCATGGAGTTGTCTCTTTGGATAAATCTAGTTTCAAACTAATCATGGTAGAATAGGAAGTATGCTTTGTCTTTGTGGTTTATTGGATTGCACGACTCGTTAAAGGACTTGGAGATCAAGCTCAACTTGGACTGAGCAAGGACAAACTTCATAAAAAGGTACTCATATCTTATTCCTCTTCTCTATTGATTAGCTTGGCTATGTTTAAAGGAAAGTCAGTGTTCAAAGTTAGCACTTTCCTGTCTTGGTCATAGGGTTCTAAGATCCAAGAGGGAATTCACCTGTCCACAGGGAAATTTTCCTACAAAAAAAGGTAAGAAACTCAATCCCATCCGATATAGACCCTTCACTATCTTGGAGAAAAGAGGCACTAATTATTTTTGTTTATATCTTCCACCTTATATGCAGATTTACTCCGTTGTGAATGTAGAGAACTTGAGACATTTTGAGCCTCCCATGATCATGGAGCGGGATGAGGAAGTTTCAATACCTTAAGTTGATGATCCAAAAAGGATCCAGAGAAGGCTAGGAACAACTCAGAATGCTCAAAATGGCTTCAGCAGACAGAGAAAGGGAAAAAATTCAAAGTTCCCAAAACTTTGTTAAAATGGCATGGTCGCGAAGAACGCATCACAAGCTTTCTAATGGTGCAAACGACTCATCAAATGGAGTTACATATCAAAAGATATTCGCAGTCAAAGTTTTGTTCAACTTAGCCCAATTAGTAGGGATGAGACATCATCCATACTACTGACATCAGCATCAGTACGTATGACGTCATCGATCGTACAATATACATGGAAAGAACAAAGGGTGACATGTGTCATGATGATGTCAGCATGCCACATGGTAGCACCAGAGGCTGCCACATGTCACCTGCCAATAGGCTTTTTAAGGCTCAGTGTGGACCGGTAAAAAAGTGTAATGTGGAACCCCCAGGTGATGCCATGTGGCACCACCCAGAAGGTGCCACATGTCCCATATGAAGGTGATGTGGAGGTGACATCAATAGTCAGGTAGGTCAATCAACAGATGCCATGTGGCCCTATCGGAGGGCACCATGTGGCACCCCCGAAATGCCCAAGGAGGGCTCGTTACTGAAAAACCAAAAAAATATATATATATTAAAGAACCCCGCCAAATATGGAGGCAGTTCCACCATATATGGTGGTATGTTCTGCTAGCCGCCAAATATAGAATCCACCATAATCTCCGCCATCAGTTTAACAACACACCAAAATTTTGGTTATAACTATGTGTTAAAAGTGGAGTCTGCGAGATTCAATCCCAGGACCTATACCAACCAATCCACCTACCAACGCACAAAACCACTTCAATTATTATATAACTGACCAAAAAACTTATAAAAAGGTGCTTTTGGCTAGTGTACGAGACAGACGAAGGAGAACCAAGAGCACACCCGTACGAATTTTGGCATAGATTTCGAGACAGGGCATGTTTTTCAAGATTTTTCCAATCATTCATTTGCAGAGGCAGGCATGGAAACCGAGACAGGGGTGTCTCTTGGGTCTGAAAGTGCTAGACTCGGATCGAGGCATGGAGACAGTCATTTTTAGGTAATTTGATGCCACGAACGCAGTGGTGATGTTTGTTTTATGATCTAATCTATAGCTTAACTCCATAATGAGATATACTTATATATTTTTCCCAATTCTTTTGTGGAGTTAATAAAAAGGCCTACTGATTTGAGAGCAGGACCCGAAGACGTATTCCACCAAGGACGAACTCCGTTATCAAGTTTTTTTTGTTCATATTGCATGCTTATGTCTCTTTTCTTTTGAGCCTTCTTTATGGTGTACTTTAGTTTATACTCATTTAATACAATTCTTTAATAAGTCACCTAACGAAAATATCCTGGATCAATAGCCTAAGGTTGCAAAGTATGGGAACCCAAGGAACCCCGTAGTAAAAATAACCATTAATAAGGTTCCCATTGGAAACAATCTCATAGACCTAGGGGTGTCCATTAATGTTATTATTGTTACTACCTTGGAGGAATTACAGTTAAAGCATCTTCTTAGACCAACCCCAACTATTTTGGAATTAGCAGATAAGACAAAGGTTATACCTGAAGGAATATTGAATGATATCATAGTTACATTAGTCTCATGGGAATACCCAGTAGACTTTCTTGTCATTCATTCAAAGGATCATGCTAAAGGGCATCCTGTTATCTTAGGAATACCTTGGTTGGCCATAGCCAATGCATTTATTGATTGTAGAGAAGCTTACCTTATACCCACCAACTCAACCTATCATGGATAATATATGGTGGCATGAATGTCCATATGAGAATGACAACTGGGAAGAACCCGTGTTTTCGAGTGATCATTACTAGGAACTTCAGGAGCAAACAACAGAAAATGTGCTAAACCAGTTTATTTATGTTATCACATGTGTTGATTTTCCACAATATTTTCCCCAATTTGAGTACATGTTTGGGGAATAATTTCAGGAACAATTGGGCCCATCAACTTTGTCTTTGACATATTTTAATTTTGACATAGATGATTTTTCCACACCTTATACCATGCCCTATGAGATTAGTCCAGGGAAAATCCTACATATAAATTTTGGACTAGATGCAGACCAACAAAAATAGTTAGTAAATGTCCTTAAAGAACAATTAGGGGAATTCGCCTAGGAATACATTGATATGAAGGGTATACACACTGATACACGCATTCATCACATATATACTCAGGTAGAAGTAAAACCTGTTAGGAAACCCCAGAGGAGGATGAAACTGACACTCAAGGATATAGTAAAAGATGAGATACAAAATCTATTGAATGTCAGCTTTATTTATCCAATCTTTGACAGTAAATGGCTATCCCCTCTTGTAGTGGTTCCAAAGAAAGTAACCGGGAAATGGATAATTTGTGTCGATTTTCGGGAACTTAATAAGGCCACTCTAAAAGATTATTTACCCCTTCCCTTCATTGACCAAGTCTTGTATTCTTTTTTAGGGAATAAATACTTCTCCTTACTGGATGGATATAGAGGGTACAACCAAATTCTCATAGCACCCGAGGATCAGGACAAAACTACTTTCACTTGTCCTACGGTCTTACCATTTGGTTTGTGTAATGCTCCTCCCACATTTCAATGAGCGATACTAGGGATATTTGTTGACATTATTCATGATTGTGTGGAAGTATACATGGATGACTTTACAGTATATGTAAATACTTACCAGGAAGCCCTAGATAATATAAATAAATTCCTTATCAGATGTCAAGAAATGAACCTATCCTTAAGTCATGAAAAATGTAAAATGTCATTGACTAAAGGAGTAGTATTAGGACATCACGTTTCATCTAAAGGGATTAAAGTAGATCCTGCTAAGATTGAGGTAATTGTCAAAATTCCACCCCCAAAGACTCAAAAAAAGGTAAGAATCTTTCTTGGACATGTCGTATACTACCAGTGATTTATTGAGAATTTCACAAAGATTGTTTCACCCATGTTTGGATTGTTGATAAAAGAGGTTGATTTTCTTTGGACTGGCCAGTGTCAAACCGCCTTTGAAACTCTAAAAGATAAATTATCTATGGAAATAGTTCTTAGGGGACCCAATTGGGCCCATCCATTTCACATATCCATTGATGCCTCTAATACTACAATAGGAGGAGTATTAGGGCAGAAAGAATACCATCAGTCCTATGCCATTTATTTTGTGAGTAAGAACTTGTCCCCTGTCGAGTTAAACTATACAGTAATCGAAAAGGAATTCTTGGAAGTTGTCCATGCCATCAATAAATTTCACCATTATATCATAGGATATGAAGTATTTGTACATACAAATCACTCTTCCATTAGATTTCTCATGAATAAATCCATTACCAATGGCCAAGTGACTAGGCGGATCATGTTATTGAAAGAGTTCAATATCATCATCCTTGATCGACCTAGAAAGGAGAATTTAGTAGTTGATTTTATTTCACACATAAAACATGAGGGTGATGATATTCCTATTGATGATAGTTTTCCATATGAGCATCTCTTTTCCCTTTCGGTAAATACCCCATGGTTTGCAGACATGGAAAATTATTTGGCTACTAGGAAGTTACTAGCTCATTTGTCACCTCATGAGAAATGTAGAATTATCACGCAAAGTGATAAATACTCTTGGGTTGGCCATGACCTTTTTCATACTAGACTAGACTTGATTATTCATAGATGTGTCTGAGAGGATGAGATACCAGAAATCCTATGAAGTTGTCATGATGGACCATGTGGTGGCCATTTTTCTGACAAACTTACAACATATAAGGTGTTACATTCAGGTTACTATTGGCCTAGCATTTTTAAGGATGCTGCCAAATATGTGAGGAGTTGTGATAGTTGTCAAATCATAAGAAGACCCACATCAGCTGATGAAATGCCCTTATGTGCCCAAGTTATGATATAACCTTTTGATAAATGGTCCCTTGATTTTGTAGGACCAATTTCAACCATGTCTCGTAAGAAGGATTATATTTTGGTTTGTATAGATTATGTCACCAAGTGGGTAGAGGAAAAATCCTTATTTAGGGCTACCGAAAAATCTGTTGTTGAGTTCATTTATGAAGACATATTTACCTACTTTGGTGTTCCTTATGAAATTTTTATAGACCAGGGAACCCAATTCACTTCTAAGTTGTTGAAGGAATTAACAGAGAAATATGGGATCAGGCATTGCAAGTCTTCTCCATATCACCCGCAAGCTAATGGTCAAGTAGAGTCCACAAACAAAGTTTTGGAAACTATCTTAACCAAGACTGTTCAATTACACCATAGGGATTGGGTTAATAGACTTCCAAAGGCTTTGTGGGCATATCGTACCACTTGGAGAAACACCACTAGGCGTACCCCCTACGAACTAGTGTATGGAAAACAAGTACTTCTACCAATAGAATTTCAAGTAAGGACTTTTTGTATTTCTGCACAATTGGGATTATACCTAAATGAGTCACAGAAAAAACGAGCCCTACAATTGAATGAGTTGGATGATATTAGACAAGATGTTATCCAACGAATTATGTTAGTTCAAAACCAGAGGAGCAAGTGGCATGACAAATTTATTAAGAAGAAACAATTCCAACCTGGTGACTGGGATTTGTTGTTTGATTCCTGATTTAAAATTTTTAAAGGAAAACTTACCACTCGATGGTTGGGTCCTTATGAGATAGTTACCGTGTATGATAATGGGGTTGTTAAGATTAAAACAATTAACAATGGACAAGTATCTTTCATAGTGAATGGACACCGACTTAAACTTTACCACAGAACCATTTCCAAAGAATATTTTCTACAGGTCATGTCAACTGACAAGGCATTGACCTTAGTGTATGGGGATGTTCCTTCTCCCTCCCCCTATTCTTGAAACTTTTTTTCGAATTCTAATTGTACATATGTAAATAACTTAAAGTGTGTTTTTGTTGATAAACAATTTTAGAAATTTCTACAGGTATTTATTTCACCATGAGTCAACAATTTCAAGGAGACAAAAAGGGAAGTATTTTCCTTCGAAAAAGATATTTCTATATTTGAACCTTGATTGTCTTCTTAATCATTAATTGAATAATGACTTTTTATTATTGCTTGTTGTGAATTAGC
Organism: Picea mariana; assembly: GCA_032191745.1. Taxonomy (NCBI): domain Eukaryota; kingdom Viridiplantae; phylum Streptophyta; class Pinopsida; order Pinales; family Pinaceae; genus Picea; species Picea mariana. The sequence goes on along the minus strand of JASDQU010104451.1, from coordinate 158,496 downwards.
CATATTTTTGCAAGATTTCTATCTTCCTTTTTCTCAGGGCATCCTTAATGGCAGTTGATCTTAACCTCCACCACTAGAGGATATAAAGAAGTGGCACCTTGTCTTATCAATCCTAGAGTTTACTCATACAATTTCCCCAAGAACCCTGAGTAGGTGAGTAAAGTATATTTACGAAAGAGTAGCAAGAAGGTATGATTAGCGGTTAGCCATGGAAACATCACTATAAATTAAAAAAGAAGAAAGTGAGTCGATCTTGAAGATAGCTTTCTGTTCTTTTCCAATGGTACCATCCACTACACACTAAAAATGCTTGATTATACCATATCTTTAGATAGGATACGTCCACTTAAGTACCCCCTTACATCAGGACAATCTATAAGGAATACATAAAGAATATTCATCCTCTACCATAAATACCATCCCAGTCTTAAATAAAAAATTTCAAAGTTGTCTCCCCATCTTCTTGCAAAAAGCAATCTTTATATAAAAATCTTAAGAGATGGTGGACCGGTCTCTTTTGTAAAAGGGTGTAAGAGGCTAACCCACCGGGATACTGAATAGGTCTGTTGGAAGCAGGTACCGACCTATGGTATGACTAGGTAAACTCATCAGAGTACTGAACATGCTTGTTGGCAGCGGGGCATTCTACCTAGTGAGGGTGATGATCTGACAAATAATAAATAAAATTCCTAAATCTTTAAACTTGTCATGATGTACGGAATTACTTGTAAACAAAGCTAAAAAGTAGTATGCATGGTTAATAAAAGGTCAACAAACTCCATAAATCTGCCATTGGGAACTAGCTTTAAGACTATCCTAAGACTCTCTCGCCTACCTCTTCTTAACTATATGTAGGATGTTCTGTCCTACAGGTGGGGCCATACTTTAACCGTCTCGTCAGACTAATGTGTGAAATTTATCTCTACACTTGGCAAGTTGTGAATCTTAGGCTATTGGGAGAATTCATTGGTTCCCTATATTTTTTATTGTGAGGTGTCACAATACTTAGGAGTGGGGGAGGAGTTTCTTGAGCTAAAAAATGATAAACAATGCCCATCTATATTATAATCCATGAGAAGAGTAAGTAGAATCTTTGTAAAAAATATGTTATATTGTTTTCATGATATTCTAGGATATTATATCAGCAATTTTTTTTATTAAAATGCTAAATTATATATTGTTGACATCACTATGTATTATAAGCATGTTGTACATTTTTTTTAATGAAAGACTAATTAACTAGTTCTTTGTGTCAATTACAGATCAATGAAAGATTGATAAATGCTCACTACAGATTTGTACTACACACCTATGAACAAAGGAACAAGTTATTTAATAGAGGAACAAGTTGTTTTATAGTGTTACAAGAACGATGACAAGGAAATTAATTGTGGATCATCCTATTCACACTTATCCTATCCATGATCCTGTTCACCATGACTATCAGAAATATCCCAAGCTGAGTGTTATGGGTGAAAGTCCATTGTAATGGGGATAATTTCTTCTTGCACAGGAGTACCATATGAAGTGCCATATGGAGTGCCATTTGGAAGACCGGATGGGGTGCCATGTGGATGACCGGATGAAGCGCCATATGGAGGATCGGATGAGGTATGCATATATTGTAAATTACCACGATTGCATGCAAAAATGATTGTTCGAATTGATACACCTGTTTCACTGGTAAGTTAAGATGAATTGAATGGTATGTTGTTAAAATTCATGTTGATAATTAAATTCAAACTTTTTAATGCATTTTTATGATCAAATGTCCAAGTCGAATAATTGGACATTGATCTAATTCTCACATAATTGCATTTGCCTCCAAATTACACCATTCATAATTCAAATGTTGCGCAATCATAGTCACACATGATGATCATGTGTGATGAATTTGCTCACGAATTCAACCGTTTCCACCTTAATTGCATTAAAAATTGGGTGTTTTACCCAATTTCCATTCCACTCATCCCTTTCTTTTTGTGTCGCACTTTCCCTCTTCCTGATTCCATTCTTCTACTCATCCTCCATGTTGTAACCATGCCTAAATGCTATGAACCTTGTTCCTATGCTAAGCTTCTAGTCATTCCCGAATTCGCAGAGTGTAGAGAGATTTTCCTTTGCGCAGGGTGGGGACCATTCTTGGACAGTCTGTAGGGCCATGATGATGGTGTCTCACTACAATTATCTCTCAGGTTCAATTGGAGGATGGAGCACGTAGGGTCTCTAGCCTTCTTGGTCTCTAAGGAGTCAATTTCCTCAGCCACAAAATTTCCACGGGTTGGGGATCAATGGTTCAAACACCAATTACCACTTCCAACATATAACCGAGTATTTAATATTGAATTTCAAAATGTTTCTAGAGCCAAAGGGTACTCAAAAGAATGGATCAAGGATTAATTGATTAATCCCCTGATCATAATTACTAGGCTTATCACTTGTGAAGGTAGGTACTCTGTTTTCAAAGCTTGTCATTTTCGTCTATTAGCTCATTTCCAATTTAATAAACCCCTAAATTTTCCTTTCTACTTCTTGAAAAGTCTTGAGAAAATGTCTTCCCAAGTTTGTAAAAAATTTTCCAACCCTCACAATAGTCTATTCCACCATGGCCTCATCAAATTGTGTGTCATAACTGAGTTGAAAAAAAAGGGCAAGACATGGGATGAATTCCTCTACCAATTCTCAAACCCCCATCTCACAGTCAAGACCAACAAGAGATCAATTTATTTAGGGGTTGTTACTACATCTAAGCCTCATTCTCCAAAGACTCCAAACCCTCCACCTCAAACTATCTCTCTGTCTGATCAAAAGGCCAATAAAATTTTTGATTCCCTTGCAGCCTCATCGAGTAAGAAAACCAAAAATCCTGCTAATAATTCCCCATTGCCTTCAACACATGTTGATCCTCAACCTAAGAAGTTACAAGATGCATTTCAACAAGACTTTCCTTCAATCCCTACAAATAGAAGAGGATCCAATCGGTTCAAAGGGGAATCTTTTCGAAGAAGTACCTGAAGCAAGTGGAAAACCTAATGTAAAACCTCCAATCACTTTGGATCCTATCCAATTGTCTTCTGATCTTGGAAGCTCCTATAAAAGACTCAAAGAATTTTTTGCAAAAGAGTTTGAGCCTGATAAAGAAGTTAAATTTGAAGCTATTCTCTCTCACAAAAACTCTGTTACTCCTACCTCCTACAAGCCTACATCAGCTTCCAAAGTTGATATACCTTCTACATCCATCAAGGGATCCAAGCCCTCTTCTTCTGAACCATCTGATCATACCCCAGTTATTGATAAATTGCAACAAGAAAATGATCAGTTGCTTCATGATCAGGGGATCAAATTTCAAAGTGCTTGGAATGCGATGAAATCAGTGCCATTGTGTCCATATCGTCTTCCTGATTCCAGTGGTATATTTACTTTGTCAAACGGACTCCGTATGGAGAAGATATCGCGATCTGTTCGTCAAGTCAAACAGGCAAAAAAATTAGTGCTGACTGTACAGTCCATACGGTCTGATGTGGCAAGGCCGTACAGGCCGTACGATGATGTGTCAGGTGGTGACGTGGCAACATATGGTTGGTTGACAGTTGGCAAACCAAGAGATGACACATGTCCATTTGGTGGAAAATGGTATGAGGACACGTGGCCCAATCCATGGGTGCCACGTGTCACTCGTTGTTTGGGTTATGGTTGTTGTGTAAAAGCTATGGGAGTTCGCGGGGTTCGACCCCCGGACCTCCCCCTCTATGTAATGCCTTTGTATAACCGTCCGACCAATGCGCCCACACCATATGACTTAACATATAACCCATTGCAATATTTATAAAGTCAAATAATTGTATAAATGGGCAGGGGTCGGGCCAGGGCTTAGCCCCGGCCCGTGGTTTTGGTTTAAACACATATGACCATAACACATTGCACCGTTGGCGCATGGGTTATAACATATAGCCACGATTTTTACATATTACATATGCCCACGACCTGGAGCGCGGAGGAGGTTATACGGTTGTGTAACCGTTAACCACTTTTTTCCTTTGAGCGCGGTCACGTGAACCATATGCCCAGGTGCCTAGGCGGTTAGGGGCTGGTGCGCCCTTAACTGTCCTACGGTTTTCACCATTGGCACGGTTGTGCCCAGTGCTGGGTTTTCACACTTTAAAATGCGTGCGATCTAGGTTCAATCAGAAAGGGTGCATTTTGTAGATGCAGAGACAGCAAGCTTGAAGAGGGAGACTTCTAGGAGGCCTAACTTCTTCGTTTTTCGACCGATTGAGGTGCCGAAAGAGCCCAAACAGGGGTTTTTGGACGCTCTGAAGCCATTGGAGCAGTTGGTTTGTCAGTTTGAGCATTGTAAGACATGTTTTTGAGCACTTTTTGAGCAATTAATAATAATGATCCATTGGAAGCTGGACCAGGAGATGTAGCCCAAGAGAGGGGTGAACTCCTTTATCAATTGTTGTGCTTATGTGTTTATGTTCATTTATTATGCTGCTATCTATGTGTAATTTTCATAAGTAATCCTTTAATCTATGTGTTGCAAACTGATCCATTTTCTTTAAACACATAACATTCACTTGCAATAATTTTCAAGTTTTTCAAGTCTTCTTCATTTTTAGATCAAGTTGGTATCAGAGCACTGGTTTTGAAGACTCGATTGTTTGCAATTTTTGTTTCTAATGCTCACAAGGTTGAAACTCACAAGAGGAGAAGGTCAACTTGTGGAGCCAAGTTCTCGTCTGACAAGGAGGAAGCATATTCATTCACTGCAAGTTTCAGAGAGACATTCACCAAGCATGGCTCGTGCAGAAAGTCATGAACGTGTTCCGGCCGAAAATGAAGATCTCAGAGAGGCTATCATGGAGTTGAGAGATATGATGAAGATCTTGATGGAACAGAACATATTTTCACAGGGTGAAGGCTCCAACCCTTCAATGCATAAGGGAGGCGGTGGTGACAAAACTCCAGATGGAAATGGAGGGAATGGAGCTTCTCCACCACCCTCTCCTCCATCATCTTCTTCTTCTTCTTCTTCTACCAGTTCGAAACATCTTCCGAATTCTCCAAAGGGGCATGGTAAAACTCCTTCGAAAATTCCTTCATTAAAGCTTGATATAAAATTTGAATTGCCAATTTATAATGGAGAAGTTAACGCTGAAAAGCTAGATAATTGGGTACGTCAAATTGAAGTATATTGTAGAATACAAAAGATTCAAGATGATGAAACCAAAATTCAGCTTTCTTCATTAAGATTAGATGGTTCAGCACTTATTTGGTGGGAATCTAAGACTCAGGAGGAAATGAAAAAGCATGGAAAAAAATTTCTTTCTTGGAATGATTTCATTATAGCAATTAAAAAACAATTTTATCCATTGGCATATAAACAAAAGGCAACTATGGAATGGCAGAATTTTAGACAAGATAAAGGACAGAATGTACAAAGTTTTACTCAGGAATTTAGGAGAAGAGCTTTGGTTTTGGGATTTGATTTGTCTTCACAGGAAACATTGCTCAAATATATTGGTGCTTTGCATAGTTATTTGAGACATACTATACTCATGTTTAATCCTTCGAATCTAGATGAAGTTTGTGTACAGGCTACTCATTTGGAAGCAAGGGGAAGGAACGATACTCATGAGGGTTTCAAGAAGACATTCAGCCATGGAGACAAGGGAAAGAATAAATTCAAAGGCAATGGCAGAAAGAATGATGTTGTGAAGAAGGAGGGAGAAAAGTTCACATGTAAACATTGTTCAAAAGATGTCCATGATGAAGACCATTGTTGGAAGCTTCATCATGAAAGAAGACCCAAAAAGTTTGGAAACAACAACAAAGGGAATTCAAAGACTGTTGTGACTGTTCTACAAGACTTAGGTTCGGATTCTAGTGATGAGACAAAGATCACAGCCATGGGTTACCAAGGTAATGGTTCTGTTGCAAGTACTAGCTCTTCAAGTAATGCTAATGTCAATGTAACTCAACAAGAGAAAAAGAGAATTGAACTTTTTCATATAAGGGTTGTTTCAAAACATACTACGATAGACATGTTATTTGATTTTGGATCACAAGCAAATCTTATTTCTGAAGAGACTGTTAAGAAACTTAAGTTGGAAACAAGTCCACATCCTAAGCCATACCCTCTTGG
>JASDQU010104451.1:121866-147568 GCA_032191745.1 Picea mariana | reverse complement strand
CATTTATGTCACTTCATTTTAACATTAGGGCCGACCTGACACTTTCTTATTTTGTAATTATTTTCTTTAATTATTTTCAGGGCCTACATGTACTTCCTTTTTCAATTCACTTTGTCATCTTCAAAAATTCATTTCTCCTCAACCATGAGGATCCATGTGACATGCCACATACCACCGGAAACAACATGATCTATAATATTCATTCATGGGTGTTGTATATGCATGTGCATTTTCCTTCATGTCCAAATACCTTTATCAATCTTGCAGTCCAAAACCCATGACTAGGGTTGACATCAATGACAACAATCAATCTTCCAACAGTTAGTACATCAACTTCCCGGGGTCGTACCTTTTTCATATGATCTCCGTTTTAGGTGCACGATAGCCTGTTGGAAAGATCTATCTGATGACTAAAAATTTTAACATAATAATTTGAATTTTTTATAGTCTAACTATAGAAATCCTACAAATGTTGTTTGGGTCCTCAAAGTGACCCCGAAAGTCGGGGACCCGGAAACTAGAAAACAACTGCCAAGCTAGAAAACTACCAAATGAGCCAGTTGGAATAGGTGGGAGGCCACCGAAATCCATATGGTTCACAAGGCCTATCAGGAGTAGGAAGAGGGGTGTATATCCCCTGTTTCTTAATGTTGGGTTTGGAAATAACCCAGGAAGCGTAGGATCCGGTATACTAGTTAACATCTTGTTGAATATTCTACCAATAAAAATCTTTTTGCAGTACTACCATTATTTTTTCCACACCAAAGTGTCCTTCCACCTGACTGTACTGATCTTTCCAAATCAATTTTTCATGCTCACTTGAAGGAACACATATATGGATTAGGTGGCATAGTAGTCCATCCTAGAGATGAAAGTTTGGAACTAGTTTTGTTGTTCTCGATGTCTGATAGGTATCGGTAAAGTCAGAGTCACTATTGTATAATTGTGGCCACCCGAAGGTCTCATGCCCACATGAGTTAATAATTGTGGTTAGCACCAAAACCAAGGGTAGACCGAGGTTTTCTGCAACATGGTTGGTGATTCCCTTCTTGTATTGACATTCAAGTGGAATTACTATAGGTGCATGGACCACTTCTAATAATGGTCATTCTATAACTTTTCCAGAATGTAATTCTTCCATTGTTGACATGATTTCCTAATGGAGTATGTATCTTTGTCCTATATTGGGTATTTGCAAATAACATTATATAGTGGTTCAAAATGATAGGCCACCAAATGCCCATTCTAAGTGAGGACTGCAGAAATAACATAACCTGAAGTATTGTCTCAATCTCAAATGGTTGTTGTAGGTCAAATATAATAAGGACCAGTGCTGATCAGAGGTGGACTTTAAAATTCTCAAATGATTTATGTTATGACACAACCAAAACAAATGTTTCCTTATCTCCACCCTTGGTCACCTCGCTTAGGGCCTAAGCAATATGAGAGAACCCAAAAACAAATCTATGGTAGAAGTTAGTGAGGCCCAAGAAGTTGCAGAGCTTGGTTAATGTCTTCAAGGGAAATCAATTGTGAATGACTTGGATCTTGGATAGATACACATGCACATCCTACTTGTCCATTATGTATCCCAAATATTTAATTCTCTGCATGTCGAAGGAACACTTCTTCAAATTGGCATATAAACTGTGTTGTTTTAGGGTGCCCAAGGCCTGTTGAATGCACTTCAAATGTTCCTCCCAGGTTTTTCTAAAGATGAGGATGTCATCCAAATACACGACCACAAAGGGACTTTTGAATGGCTTCAATATATCATCCATCATCCACATGAACATGGTTGGGGCAGCAGTAAAGACAAAAGGCATGACCAACCACTCAAAGAGACCTTTTTTAGACTTGAAGGCTATCTTCCATACATTTGTTTTCTCAATTGACACTTGTTGGTATCTTGACCTCAAATCAATCTTTCTGAAAAATTTTACACCCTTGAGTTGATCTAGAAAATAATCAATCTAGGGGATTGGGTACCAATTATTGATTGTGATCTTTTTCAGGGCTCTGTAATCAATAAAAATTCACTATGTTCCATCCTTATTCTAAACTAGAATAATTGGGCTCCTACAAGGTGAGAATCGTGGTATAATGTGGCCTTTTAGAATTATCTCTTGGATTTGGAATTTCATTTCTTAATTATCCATAATAGAGCACCTATATACAGGGTTGTTAGGCAAAGGAGCACTGAGTGCCAAATAAATTGAGTGATTTACCTAAAAATGCAAAGGCACCTAAGTAGGTGAGGCCAATATGTCTTTGTGTTATTCTACTATTTTTTCCTCCTACTTCTGCTATGTAGAGGGACCTCGTGTAGAGGTTTTGGCAGTTGTAGTGATATTACATTCACCTTTTGACCGAATCATAAAGAGGAAAAATTTCCCAGTTTGAGATATCACCTTTGTGCACTTATTTTCAGAGATCAAAGAGACTATGTTAGTTGGGACTGCCTCTGGTACCCTGTAGAGTTGACCTCCCAAAGTAATAATGACACTATGAGACATAGATTTGTAAAAAAAATGATTCTTCCACATTTATGGTTGTCCTAAAATAAAATCACAAAATTCAAGTGGGGAAACATCATACAATATCAAGTCTATGAAGGGCTTGATGCTTGCATAGTGCAGGAAGCATTGTTGGTTGAAGTGAATGTCTTGTCCTTGGCTGAGCCAACCAATGGTGTGTGGCTAAGGGAATGACATAGTTGTTAGAATTTACCTCTTGAATATGTCCTTTCATAATAATTTCTTATGGCTACATTTGTCAACAATGAAATGGAGTGGGGTCCCCTTCACCCACATCTTTGAGTGGAAGAGGTTCTCTCCTTCTTCAGGATCCTCTGGTTCCTCTGGTTAGACCTTTATGGTAGTGATGGTGACATTAGGTTTCACATCAATGATGCATTTTCCCCTATCAATTTATGAATCATATTTTGATATAGAATCCTACTCTAAGGCTTTCATATCAACCAATAATCATTGTTTGGAGAGACATTCATAAGTTTTGTGCCAAGGGATTTTATGTAACTCACACCACTTTCTAGTGTCTTTTTTTGACTTCTCGTTACTATTCTTTGCTTGTGTCTTGGATTGGTTGTCCTAGGGTTGGAAATCCTTGATCTTTCCTTTTTTATAGGAGGTAGGGCCACCTTTTTGGTTCTTCTATTGTGATGGGTTTGTAGAACTGAAATCCTTCTTATTATTTTTCTTAAATTTTTTCTCGATCTTGACAACATATCAGTAAGCAACTCTCAGTGAGGATATTTCCAAAACTCTATATCTATTTGGATGTACCTACGTAGATGACTATAGTAATTCATAACTAGGTTCTACTTGGAGTATTTAATACCCAACTTTGTGGATAAGGTATGGAATATTTGGTGTACTCCAACACCATCTCATCTCTCTCTTAATGTAAAGTTGTCCATCTTATGTACTGATCATCATAGTTTCCAATAAGGTAGTATTGCTCCTTGAGGGAATAAAAAAAAGCCACCCAAGTGGGTTCTGGCCCAAAAATTGTAGACTCATCTCTAACATGTTTCTCACAATATGTTTCCCACCAATATCTAACATGGGGAATGGATTTAAAGAGATTGAAGGTGATTTTTTTACTGTTGGAAAAAAATTTGGACAGAGAAATAACCCTCTAGCATAATTAACCATTTTTCCAAAGCATTAGTATCTATCTGGCCTTAAAATAAATGAATATCAAAGTTAAATTATACCTTGAATGGAATAACACCTCTGAAGTGATTGTTGGTTGAAGGTACTTACGTTGCTTTGGGCAGTCGTCGAAGGATCTGGACAAAATTATCTATTATTTTTTTCCTTTGTTGCATGAGGGCTTCCTCGAGCAACCATTTGATAGGATATCCTACTCCATTGTCTATATTTTCTTATTCCATGGGAGGATACTCTAGACAACGAGATTGTTCTTCCCCAATATCAACCAGTTCAATACCCAACTCCTGGTAGCCATACCTCATCGAGGACATGCACCTAGAAACAACAAAGAAAAAACTACTTTGATACCACCGATCCAAATTATGCCAAGAAAAAAATGAAGGTAGACATATAACAAGTAAACACATATATTGAAATAAATGGAATAATTTAGTTAAAATCAGATTCTATTAATGAATGGAATACAAAATACTGTAAACTACAAAACACAAAAACTAGCTAGAATGGTGGTAACTTATCCCTAAAGAAAGAGATGAATTGGCTACACTCATTCAAAATAACCTGATTACAAAGAGGCTGAAAATTCATTTGAACATAAATCATCAATGATAAAACCCTAACCCCAGAAGATGAAACACCAAAAGGTTTGTGGGCCTCGATGTGGTTAGTTGATACGTCAACTTCCCAAGGGTGAAAATTTTGCATACGATCTCTGTTTGGGGAATTTGGTATCCTGTTAGAAAGGTATATATGAGAATTACACATTATAAATGGCCCACTATCTTCCTTTGGCTACATATTGGGAACTTTCATGCCAAAAATGCGTTGTGTAGGGCCTCAAAATGGCCTCAAAATTTTGGGACCCAAAAAAATGTAGAAAAACTACCAAGATGTGGAACCATTCAAAATTAGTGGAATAGGTGGGTGGCCACCAGTATCCACTTGGATAATATCTTGAATTTATATTCTTATAACCCTAATTCTACAAAATGTGCAAGCAATCATTGCTATTATAAACTATGCATATTATAAAAAAATTGTCAATTAATGCTATAAATCCTTTTTCTTTTCAATTTATGTGAAATCCTATCACACTTATATAGATTATTACCCTTCGATATTATTCTCCTATGAATTATATTTCCATGAATATACTTATTCCTCAATCCGATATTTGGGTTGAACATTCCGTCTTTCTGAAAAATCCATTTTCTCCCAATTTGTGCACTTTTTCCAGAGGTGCAATTTTAACTAGGAGGTCAACTTTTGTCACCTACAAAAGAAAATATGTCAAGAACCAATAAAAATTTTGTATTAGGAACTGATAATATTAACTATGGTGAACACATATAAACTTTAATATTATCAATCTTATGCTTTGATCAAATTCTACAACAATATGGAGTTATAAACTTTGTCCTTTTTACAGTTTCTCCAAACTTGGAATTTTTAGTAAAAGTAGTTATCTCCCAAACTGAGGACTCATGGAAAACATCACTAAGGAAATTTTTTCTAGATTTATGAGAAGGTAAAATGTAGAGTAAATAAAAATTTCTAGTTTTGTGATCTAAGGTCCCTTTTCCTCCTCTGAAAAATCCCAAAAATCCTTAAAACATGGTCTAGAATAATGGTTTTTGGCTTATTTCAGCATATCTATTCCAAACCCCTTGGAATTTGGTCAAATTATCCATTGGGTAGTTTCATCTATGCTTCCTTGTATCAATAAAAATATTATTAGAAACATGGGATCTGTTAAAGAGTACCACTCTATTATTCAAAAAGAACTAATTTACAAATTCAAGAAAACTGGGTTTGAATTGGCCAGTGGCCCTCACTAGAACTTCTATATCTCTCCTCACTACTGATGTACCCAGAAAATTTCAAGTGATTCAGAGTTACTATGCTCCTATTATGGACAAAATATGATTTCATCTCCAGACTGGTCAAAGACTTACTATGCTCTTTGTTGATGTGGCACCTCAAGTTCACATGACACCCTGAGGCGATGCCATGTCACCTCCCTAGATTACCTATCCCTACCCCATCATTCTCTTTCACCTCCTCCTCTCTCTCCTTTCTATTTCTTCTTATTTTTCCTTTTCCTCACCTTTACGCTTCAATAAAATATTTATTAGATTCGAGGGGCCCACCTGTACAGACTACCACATGGCACCATATCATTAGTCCCGCACTAATGGGGGTTCCCCATATGCACCCTTTCCTTGGCATGCATATTTCACATCCTTGACCTATATCTACAGTGGAGATCCCTTATGAGTTGATGGGATGCACTCAAGTTAATAATACAAAATCAACCATGTGTTAGATCAGACGACGAGGAATGAAAGTAGATCAATGACCACCATGCATTGCGAGAGTTTGAATAGAATGGGAACTAGGCTGATCCCAAATTCATAATACCACTTACCACCCTCTTTCCATGCGTTTCCACTCGATGGGTTGTGGGGGTTTGGAATTGGTATTGAATACCATGAATCCAAAGTCCCACAAATTTCCCTTCAAACATGGCACCAATGTCACCCATGGGCTCGTCACCTCTACACCACAGACCCCTAATCCCACCACCATGGTATTATACATCAAAACATCCACATCACTCGATGTGTGTCTTCCATGTCACTAAGTATGAAAAAATTCCCAAAGTTTTCATATTTCCAAAACTTCATATTTTCAAGAAATCTCCTTCAACTGCCAAGGTGCTCTCTGACTCGACCTTTGTTAAAAATTAAGTAGTTTGTCTTGTGTGTTGGACCATACATCCCAAGCATTGCAACTCACTCTGATACAAATTTGTAACATACTCCATGTCTAGGTATCTCAAGAATTCACATTCTTGAAGCAAATTATGCATCCTTGGATGGAATTTGAACTTCTGATAGTTTTTTTAAATAAATGCAATAAGTGTGATGCAAACACATGCAACAATCAAGAACTATGTATATCTATAAAGAAATATGTATCATTCCATGCATAGAATTGCCAACAAACAAATATGTTATAAACATAACACAAAGAAAAATACACAACAATAATATAATTTACAAAGAAACATAGAACCTATCTTCATAAAAGATTAACACTCACTGGATGCAAACATCGGACGTTGCACCCAACCTTACACTATGTTTCACATTCACTCTTTACAAAAGGGAACCCCTAAGCTAAGGCTATGAATCCACAAGGATGAGTTTCTAGGCCGACTCTAAAACTCACACACTAGTTAGCTATCAAGCTCTCACAATTTTCTCAATCACACAACAATTCCCAACTTACCAACTCGCTTTCCCCCTCAACCTAAACAACCCAAAGAAATGAACTCCCTTCTTCGAAATGCAGTCCCTTGGCCTATTCCAATTATTTCCAGGGATCCAGTGCTACTGGCCAGGAAATCCCAATGTTGGATGCTTTAGGGATTCTCAATTGTTGATAGTTCTTACTCAACTTCCATCACTCTGGTGCACCCAAGCATTGTTTTCTTTTTATAATAACCAACGGATACCTACAACCAAATAGAAATGGATCTCTACCTTCAACATTTCGTTCTCACACCAAAACCGATTACACGAATGAGAAAGAATGAATGAAGAAAGAATGAGGAATGAGTGAGGAACGAGTGAGGAACACCCAAAAACAAAAATCATGGTTTGTATATTTTCATGCAAGAATGCACATGTGGCTTCCCCAAGAACCTCACATAATCAATTTTTCAAACTAATTCCTAGATGGGTTAGTAAAATATTATAATATATCTTAGACCCTTTACTCCCCTATCTTGTGGAATCATATCCCCATATGAATATATCCTTATCCATATTTCACCCAACGATCCATTTTTATTATTAATTTTCAAAGATATTACATTTCTATAATCTTTGACCCTTTCATCATGTAAACAAAAAAAATACATTGCTAATTCCTAGGGATCAAAATAGGGCTATTAAACTATATGTGTGAAATATTCATTCATGATGATTTAGAAGGTGTGTTAGTGCCTCAAACCCTCAATATTGTAGCATACATTAATAATCAAAAGGTCATGTAGTACCCATAACTTCATTGATACAAAATTAGCAAAGCACCTCAATTTTTTTGAGTAACTAGTGATAAATTTTAAGTATTGATTTCTAATGGGGGGAATTTTGGTTGTAGAGGAAAACACATAACATTAAGCTTAGCATGGGAGAATACAAATTATCAAGCCCCATGTATGCCATTCCTATTGGAGGAGTAGATGTTGTTCTAGGTATTCATTGGTTGAGAACTTTGTGTACAATTTATACAAACTATAATAAATTATTCAAGGGATTTGAATTAGAAGGAATTCAATATGAAATAAAGGGGTTAAAATCAGCTCCCTGTAATATCATCATCTATGATAGAATGGAAAATATCCTAAAAAAGAGTTGTACTGTAGTTATTGTTAGACGTTATTATATGGAAGTGAAGCAAGAAGATAAAATATTGCAGTTGAGTTAAACAGTACATTGGAAAAGCATCATAGAGTCTTCCAAGAAATTCATGAGGGGATACCTCCATCTGTAGATCATGAATGTCAAATTTATCTCATTCCTAGAAGTACACCTCATAATAAAAGGCCTTATGGATACCCACAACAACAAAAGGGGGAGATTAAGAAAATGGTATAAGATATGTTGGATGTACGTATTCAAACAAGAGCTCATTTTTATCCCCAATAGTGTTGGTGGGAAGAAATGATAATGCATGGATGATGTCTTCATATTATAGAGATCTAAACAAAGTCACCATCAAGGATAACCCACCCCTTCCAAGTATTGATCAACTATTATATGAGCTTCATGACATGTCTTACTTCACAAAGTTAAATCTTAAACCACAATATCACCAAATTAGATTAAGAGAATAATGCATTCCAAAAATAGATTTTAGAACAAATGAAGGGCACTATGAGTTCTTGGGCATGCCTTTTCCATTGATTAATGTTCCTACTTTTCAAATCCTTATGAACATAATTTTCCAACCTCTTATTTAAAAGTTTTTTGTTGGTTTTCTTAGATGATATACTTATCTATATAAAATCATGGGAATAACACATCAAACATGTTTATAAAGTCCTACAAATTTTTGAGAATAATCAATTGTATGTAAAAATGTCCAAATGTGATTTTGAGAAACAATAAGTAGAGTATTTGGGTCATATTATTTCATAGGAAGGGGTCAACATTGACCCTCAAAATATTCAATCTATCAAAAAAATGGCCCATTTGTAACAACATCATATAATAACAAATGTGTTAATAATTATGCATGCATTGTAGGCCCACTCACATATCTCTTGAAGAAAAATGCATTTCTATGGAGTGAACAGGATACCTTAGTATTCTCACACTTAAAGGATGTTATGAATTTTACACTAGTGTTGGAAACACGTGATTTTGGGAAATCATTCATAGTTGAATGTGATGCATCACGATAATGAATTGAATCAATATTGATGTAAGAGGGGATACCATTGGCTTTTCAAAGTAAACAACTCAAGGGAAAAAAATTGGTGAAATCTACTTATGAAAAAGAAATGCCAACAATTTTACATGCAATAAAAAAATGGTGGTAATATCTCATTGGGAGGAATTTTAAATTTAAGGTAGACCATGATAGTCTAAAGTAATTTTTGGAACAAAGGTTGTCATTAGAAAAAAAATGGGTAGCTAAAATGAAAGGATTTGATTTTGGAATAATCTACAAAAAAGGGAAGGAAAATGTGGTATCAAATTCCCTTTCCATAATAGAATAAGTATCTAGTTTATATTCCATATTACATGTTCCATTCTAGTGTGGTTTGAAGAAACTCACCATGAAGGGAAATATGACATTATTACTAGATAGAAAATGCAATGTCTAAAATAAGGAATTCTATGGAACATTGTGATTGGAAGAGAGATATCCTTTAGTGCAAGGATAAAAAATTTGTATGCCCTCAATTGAAATTGAAACAACAAATGTTAATGGAATCTCATAAATCTCTTGTGGCAGGACATTCAGGGTTCCTTAAAACATATCAAAGGACCATTTTTTGGGGGAAGGAATGAAGAAATATATTCCAAAAATTGTAAGAGATTGTCAAGTGTGTCAAGGAAATGAAATTGAGATAGTCAAGACTCAAGGGTTGCTTCAACCCTTAAATATATGAAATCAAATATGGAAAGAGATAGAATGTAATTCATTGCATGTTTTCCAAATTAGAAGGTAAGGATTCCATTTTTGTGTTCAAGTATAGACTCACAAAATATGTTCATTTTTGTGGAATTCAAATTATGTATATTGCAAGCCAAGTAACATAAGTGTTCATGATGAAGATAAATAGGCTTCATGGATTTCCTAAAGTAATAGTAAGTGATGAATATCCAAAATTCATTGGAAATTTTTAAGGGTTATGGAGGATAAGGGGAACAACACTAGCAATGGTAAAAAAAATAGTTAACAAATGTTTAGAGTGTTATATCTATTGCTATTGTTAAAAAAAAAAAATTCAAGGGGTCAAGTGGCTTCTTATAGTAGAATGGTTGTATAATACCACCTATCACACATCTACTAATATGTCTCCATTTGAATATCTTTATGGATATATATCTCGTAGTATCACATCCTATTTGTAGAACCATTACAAAGTATAATAGACTCACATATAGAAAATACTAAATAATATTTGCAAATTATTAAAGAAAACCTTCAAATAGACTAGAACAAGATGAAGTAGCATGAATATCAACATCAAAGGGAAAGAAAATTTGAGGTGGGGGATTGAGTTTTTTTTAGGCTTCAACCTTATAATCAATCTACTCTCAAACAAAATAAGAATACAAAACTAGATCCTAAATTTTATGCGCCCTACAAGATTCTTCGGAACATTGGAGAAGTGGCTTATGAGTCAGATTTTCCTTCTTCTTATGTTCATGAGATATTCCATGTCTCTTGCCTAAAAATAGTTCTAGGAAAAACTATGCCGATAAAAATTGAATTTATATAATTGAACGGAGAAGGAAAGTTTAATCTTGAACCATAAAAAGTTATAGATCAATGTTGTCTTTCTCTTTGGAATAAAACCATTATGGACTGCCTAATCAAGAGGAATAATATGCCTCTAGAAGAAGCTACATCAGAAGATGGAAAATTCATGAAGAAACACCCTTAATTACAAGTTTTGAGGGAAAAGATTTTTAAAAATAAGGGGCTACATTATGGACTTAACCCTCATTCATTATTAGTATATTAGTTATAGTTATCTCAACATAGAGTGAAGGATACATAATTCCCACTTTAAATCCTTGTTGTAGTGATTTTTCACCCTGCAGGAGCTAATTTCCCTTAGGTTCTACCATCTCCTAAGACATAAATTGAGACATAAACTAAGGAGGTTTCTAGATTTGATTCATACATGAAAACAACCAAAGAAGAAGAAAACCTCCCAAAGATCAAATCAATCATGCATGGATTGACAACAAATCTAACAGTATATCATAACACATAATTATACTATGCATCTACTAATGAATACATAAACTTATATGAACAATTAGATAGAGAGAAACATCCAGTATGTCTTCTATTAATCAAAGAATCAATAATAAAACTTACATATGTAGACTGAAGAGAGGGCCTTCTTCCAAGCTCCTTGCCCAAGTCTTGCAACCAAATCACTAGAGTAAGTTTGTTGTCTCTTTCCTCCTCCTTTCCCATGGGAAATGGCTTGGTTCTTATAGGGATTTAGAGATAATTCCATATAGTTATTAGGATAATATTCTCGATCTCATAATGGAATCCTTATCGAGGGAAAGCCCCGATAAATCAGTGAGAAGTCTCATTCAACGAAACCAAATCCAAAAATAGGAGCTTATAGTCTTGGTATCTCCCTAGACACATATATGGAGCGACCATTCACTCCTTGGCATGCCAAAAGGAGAAACTGGTCCTTTTGGTTGCACCCTTAGTGAAGGAAAACTGAGAATAGGTGGGAATTTGGCTGGAAACTTAGGGAACAAGTGGTAGGTTTTAAGGGTTAAAATGAGGGGTTTCTAGGGGATAATGACCCAGTGATTAGGTGATCTTTAGGTGATAATGACCTAATGATTAGGTGAAAAATAACTATATAAAAAATGTCCCCTAAAGTGTGAGTTCATAAGATTTGTTTGATGGTTGAAACACTTTATAAATCGAATCCCATATCTTTGGGAAAATAAGCTTGGAGAGGAGCATCGCCAGTCCTGCATAAAAAGATTCTCGAGGTGAGCATACCCATGCTTGGTAAGAAAGACAAGAGATTATTTGCCATAAATACACTGTGGATCCATGCATGACACAAGTAAGGGGATGATGACCATAAAATAATACATCATGGATCCATCAAGAAAAAATCATGACCCGATCATGGAAATGAAAGTATACACTATGGATCCATGCAAGACGCAAGTGAAATCATAGCCAAGACCAAGTATAAATTTGGATCTATGTCAATAACTGAGAAATTTGTTAAGTGCTCATGAATATTCTCCATTGCAACTTAGGAAATAATGACATCTAATAAGAGTTACATCTTATCCCAAGGTCTTCATCCTTGATCCAAATGATATGAATATACAACATGCGAATAAATGAGCTGAAGTTGAGCATGGTAAAAACTGTCTGATTACCGGTAATTAATGTATATCGTTAACAGATGGGAGGGAATCCATCGATGACTATGATGGAACCCAAGATACCGAGTACAATATACAAAGTGTGAAAAAAGGATTTGACATCGAACACTCATAGATCCATTTGACGGGAGCCAATGATGTAAACCCACTATAGAAATTCAAGGAGACCTACCACTAATGTTTGCAAGTCTCAGTGTGTTGATGGGTTTCTATATTTCAATCCTTGATAATGAGCTGGAGTCGACAAGGTGAAATCCATCGAAGAATGGCCTTGATGTATCCCCCAGTAATCGACACAAAACATGTGAATATAGATGGTGTGAAGATCATAATAATGGAGCGCAACTGAAACAGGGATGGATGAGATAAACAGGCTGAAAGGAACTACAAGTGGCCGACGCAGGTAAACTTCCCTTGAACAAGTATGCATGAAAAATAATTTGACTCTGCGACATTAACTTGGATGAAGACCATAACACTGGTCATGGACCTATCAATGGAACATGACACATAATGGAAATGGTGGTCAATGAGAGAGAATGGATGATCCAACTGTTATATATGATGATAGAACATGTGCATTGTTCAAGGGAGACTCAAAGTAGTAATAGATGCCAGATAATGAATATAACAAGACATAAACCCCTCTAAAAATTCCCCACCATGATTGGCAAGTACCTCTTTCTAGTTTTACAAGCTTGAGGAGGATAACATATGCTCAATATAACTCATCTTATGATGAGTCCCTCATCATATATTTAGCGAACCTGAAGAAGGAAGGGTTTGGTCCTAGATGGGTCCTTCAATGTTTGGTTTTACGAGTCCCAAGAAGGTAAAATCGATGGTATTTTCATGTTTAGAGAGTCTAAAAAGGTCGTAAAGAAGACTCCACAATGAAATTTTTCGTAAAGTTAGTCCCCAGGGTAAAAGAAAAAAGTATAAAATGATACCTAGGAGAACTCTTCTAATCATGTTGGACTAGAGTATGCCTTTTTCATAATTAGTCTAAAGAGGTCGAAAAAGGGGTAAAATATTACTCGAAACATGCCCTTTGTAACCTTTTAATGAGTGTGAAAGGAAACAAGCTCACTTTTCCATCTTTTCATGTTTAGAGATTCTGAAAAGAGCTTAAAGGAGACTCCAAAGAGTTCCTTTTTCAAATAGGTTTTACAAGTATGAAAAAGAGATAAAGGTAGAATCGATAACCTATTTTTATATATTAATGAGAATGAGAAATAACAAATATTGAGATTGATAACTTATTCTCATGTATTTACGAGCAAGAGAAAGAACAAATACTAAGTTTGGTAACCTATTCTCATGTATTTACGATCACGAGAAAGAACAAAGACTAAGCTCAAGATTGGTTTCATTTTTACACAAGATTGAAACAAAGTAAAACTATGCTTGGGTAGGTTTCTTTTTTTTCATGAGCTTGAAACTAGGAAAACTATGCTCAAAACCGATTTCATTTTTTTAATGATCTTAAAACCGAAAACTAACTGTGCTCGACACTTCCAATTGTAAATTCCAAAGGTGAGTGGTTGGTACTTTGCCCCCATCTTGAGAAGCTAGTGGCTTAACTCTAGAATGATTATGAAAGGTTGGAGACCATGCCCCCCAAGTTTTGTTTCATCTACCAACTCTTCTCCCATCACCAATTTCTATGCCAAATTATACTATTGGATACTAACAGGAAAATGTTCACCAGAGGAAGAAAAAGGATTAATTGTCATAGTCAAATGAAATGAAGGTTCAATTATGAGTTCTTATAAAAGCCTTGACCCAACAAGAAAGGAAACTATTTCATTTTTTAACGATATTTACATAGGAAAAGAACCATGCTCATAAGGGTTTGTTTCATTTTTTAACTAGCTTGACACAAGAAAAGAACTATGCTCGACCATCAGTTTCATTTTTTAACGAGCTTGAAATCGAAAATAAACTATGCTCTTTGTTGGGTTGGATATCCAGACCTCTTTTTCATTTTTTAATGAGATTGATACAAAAATAGGAACCATGCTCATTGCTATCATCTTGAGCATGGATTCGAAGAGGATAATAGTATGGAAGCAATACATGTCAAGGGACAAACCTAGATCATGGCTTCTAAGAGATCTTTGCTAGATGGGAGAATGAACACTTTGGAAGGAATACCTGTCGAGGGGCGCGATAGGGGTAGGGATATCAAGTTCTAAAATCCCTATATAAGAGATCACCATGTCAACTATTGAATCTAAGTCAGAAGAAGGGAGAGATTCCTTCTCATTCAGAGTTGGATACATGGGACATGTTGCCACATAATGGACCTACGGTGGGGTAGATGATTCTGGCATACAAGGACCATTCATGGAAGACTAACGGTTGAACATCATATGAGGGCCAATGAATGAAATATGGTCTATGGTCACTATGCTTCCATTGGGAGGGAAACACATCACTCGAAAGAGTGTGGACACAAAATATTTTATGGCATAAACATAGTCTCGCCTGAGGATAAAATTGAAGTCCAAGGGGTCATGGACTACCATCACATCAATATAGACCATTTCTACCCCCCAAAGTAACATGAAACTGAGGAAGGATCCATAAAGGTTGACTAACCCTTCTTTTAAAATCCAACATATCCTGATTCATTGGTGAAGCTAAGGTGAACCAAGAGCTTTCCAAGCATTCGACGATAGGATGCTAACATAATCTCATTCGTTTATTATAGTTTTAGGAATATTCTTACCAAAAATCTAGAAAACAATTTGGAAAGGCGCATAATAAGGAAGACAAGGTTCTATGAGAGCATTCTAATCAATGGTAATCACATTTCCTAGAGGGCGTGTCATTGGAACGGGTGGAATTCCCCCGTGTACGGAGGAATCCACAGTAACAAGAAAGACTTGAGTGAAATTTTCACTCTTCAAAGGAGGAGTGGGATCGAACGATGGGGATATCAAATCAACCACATGATGGACCAGATCGACCGAGGAGGTACTCAGATCAATCCATTAGGTTTCACTCTTCAATGGAAGAGTGGGATCAACCAATGATGGAATCAAATCGACCAATTTATCAACCGGGTCAACTAAATATAAAACGAAATTGACCACTTGATCAACCGAACTAACCGAGGAGGGAACTGGATTGACTAGTTCAACAACTAATGGTGGGTTGGGAGAGATTTTACGGTAACCTGTTGGAATTTTTTGTTGAGAATAAACAATATTTTTCAACAGATATGAAGCTTCATCTATGCGGGGACAAAGGCAGGTGTGGTGCATCTCCTTACATAACAAGAAAGGAAATTTGACTTTACCCTTCTTATTTCCAACCTGATTACTAGTCGATTGGTTTTCACCATCATGACCTGCAACGACTAATGATGTGAATTGAGAAGAAACCTGAGACCACACTTCTACGACCTTGGGAATAGAAGGGAAATCCTAGAGAAGATGATCACCCTTGAAAATTATGCAAGGGAATTTGGGCTTGCAATTTTTGGATGCGAAGACACCATCAACATTCCCAACATGATTTTCAGAGGCTGGATTATTTCTTCCAACATCTAATGTAGTGGTTGGAGGATTTCCCACTTTCTTCTTCTTGTCCACTTGATTACTAGTTGTAGAGATTTCACTAGGCGAAGAGGAAGAACAGGAAGAAGACCCTACGAGAGAAGAAGGAGGAGGATCGACATGAGGTTGATGATCCAGGGGTGGAGTGTTTATATAAGAAGAACTAGGAGCATTGATGTTCATTGTAGTGGAAAACAACCAAACCGACAACCCAATCGTGAGATCAAGAAGCGTCAAAGATGCAATGTAAGGTGGACCAACGTTTCCCACAGAAGGAGAAAAAAAAGGCATCCCTAGAAAAGGGATTCCCTCATTGGTATAACTAGGGACTGATTCCATAGATACAAACTCAACCCTAAGTTCCACTAAAAAAACAAATAGCACGTGCTAGAAAATCTAGGAAGCAAACCAAACAAACCAATAACTTATTACAATGAATGTACTATTTGGTGATGAAATCCAACATCATGGGAACACGTGATAAGGGGTTGGGATGAGAGGTTGGATCAATTACATTGGTGACCTTCTTAATGGACTTACGCCCTAGTGGAATTCCCCTTACAGTGAGAGCCGTGGGTGACCCTCCAATGAGCCCGAGTGAGTTTGACCAACATCTGACCCAAGTACAGTGAATAATCCCCCTCACCGTCACCTTGTGTAAAGACACTAAATATTATGTCGAATAGGGTCCAAAAGTATGGGCAAGATATTAAGTTCGAAATTATTCAAGAGGATAGAGAACAAGAGGACAACAAAAATCTCAAGAGGACCCCAAACAGATTCGGGATTCACGAAGTTCTAATACCAAATGAAAACAGTCGATTCTCAAGAAGAAACCCCAATATACTAATATTCCACTATGTTTGGTCAATCCTCGGAAGGGTCATTTTCGCTACTCTCCCACCCGTGACCTCATTCTTAAATCCTATGTGAGAGGGGGGTCCCGACTATGCTTATACAAAAATTGGATTTTCTCTCCCTATCGCAAGATTCTAAGTTGATTTTAGTTTCTTTGGAGATTTGACCTCAGCCTATTTCAAAGCTCTATCATGATCTATTGTTGATGTACATGCCCTAAAAACAAAGGTTTCTAGATTTGTTTTATTAAGCACTTGATTTTATGTAGTTTGGTTTCCTCAAGGGTGCGGTAGTGAAAATGATGATGTGTAAAGGAATCGACTCCAAAAAGGTGCAGAGAATGATGCAATGCAATAATTCCTTTTCAATGAAAGCTAGCTAAAGCAAGGAGGGGATTTCTTTACTCATTTATAATGACAACTAGGAACTCAACAACAAGAAATCGTTATTTTATTTTCAATGAAATGGACAACAATTCCAAACAATGAAATGGAGTTTTTAAATCTGAAAGAAAATAACTTTCCTAAGCCTCTTTTGAAAGCACTCCAACAAAAGTTTATTCTTTCCCTTTTTCTTTTTAAGTAAATTTAGTTTGAAAGGAATTCCTTCTATTTCTTTTCTTTCAATATGTAATGTGAAATGCACTGAAAAGTAGATAAGAAGGAAGAAAGCAAAGATTCCAAATTGAAACATGAAAAACTCAAGGCTTGAAAATTGAAAAGAGACGTCCAAATGACTGAAAAACAATCAACACTCAAAGCAATCAAAGCAAGAGTGGGAAAACAATCAAAGATAAATTTCTCCAAACAATCTCTCAAGGAGATGCCAAGGATCTGTGGACTACTTGAGGAGGTCAAGGAAGAGAGGTCTATTCAAACCAAATCAACAAGAATTTCAATAATATGACAGATGAGTGGCATATAGAAAGAGAGGAAAATTTTCAATAAAAATACAAAAATTTCACAAAAAAATTGTAAAATTCACAATAAGGAATCTAAGGCAGATCCAAGGTGGATTTGGAGTGTTGAAGAGACCACAAAAATAGATCTGAGTGAATGTTTTGAAGGATAACACTTCAAAAATGGTTCTTTGGATAATGGTCACTCCTTGAAAAGGGAGACAAAACAACCTGGTCACTCTGTGTGAAGGGAGAAAGGGAGACCAAAAGGTATGGTCACACCTGGTTAACCTAGGAGAATGGTTGGTCACTCTTTTATAGAGACAAAATGGATACCAATGGAGGTTGGTCTCTCCCTAATAGAGAAAAAAGGATGACCAAAGGGGATTGGTCACTCCCTAATAGATAAAAAAGGGTGACCATAAGGGGTTGGTCGCTCTATCTACATAGTGAAAGGGTGATAGAACCTAGGAAGTGAAAAAAGGGTGGATTTGGACAAGATATGACAGATATGGGATATGGGTTTCTTCAACTAGACTCAGAAAAGAGTGGGGCAATGATTGGGATGGAATAATAGCACTTAAAGGGCAGAGATATCTATAAAGAATATTAAAAACTTCAAAAATTTAATGGGATTAATACATGGGTAAAAAATTCCCAGTATGGTCGTCGCTCCTTGGCATGCCAAAAGGAGCAACCAACCCTTTTGGTCGCACCCTTAGCGAAGTAAAAGGGAGACTAGGTGGGAATTTGGATGGAAACTCGGGGAAAAAGTGGTAAGTTTCAAGGGTTAAAATGAGGGTTTTCTAGGGGATAATGACCTAAAGGTCATAAAGAAGACTCCATAATGGAATTTTTCATAAAGTAAGTCCCCAGGGTAAAAAAAAATAAGTATAAAATGATACCTAGGAGAACTCTTCTAATCATGCTAGACTAGAGTATGCCTTTTTCATAATTAGTCTAAAGAGTCTAAAAAAGGGGTAAACTATTACTCGAAATATGCCCTTTCTAACCTTTTAATGAGTGTGAAAGGAAACAAGCTCACTTGTCCATCTTTTCATGTTTAGAGATTCTGAAAAGAGCTTAAAGGAGACTCCAAAGAGTTCATTTTTCGTATAGTTTTTACGAGTATGAAAAAGAGATAAAAGTAGAATCAGTAACCTATTCTTATATATTAACGAGCACGAGAAATAACAAATATTGAGATCGATAACTTATTCTCATGTATTTACGAGTAAGAGAAAGAACAAATACTAAGCTAGGTAATGTATTCTCATGTATTTATGATCACGAGAAAGAACAAAGACTAAGCTTGAGATTGGTTTCATTTTTACACAAGCTTGAAACAAAGTAAAACTATGCTTGGGTAGGTTTCATTTTTTCGTGAGCTTGAAACTAGGAAAGCTATGCTCAAAACTGATTTCATGTTTTTAATGATCTTAAAACTAAAAACTAACTATGCTCGACACTTCCAATTGTAAATTCCAAAGGTGGGTGGTTGGTACTTTTCCCCCAACTTGAGAAGCTAGTGGCTTAACTCTAGAATGATTATCAAAGGTTGGATACCATGCCCCCCAAGCTATGTTTCATCTACCAACTCTTCTCCCATCACCAATTTCTATGCCAAATTAGACTATTGGATATTAATAGGAAAATGTTCACCAGAGGAAGAAAAGGGCTTAATTGTCATAGTCAGATGAAATGAAGGTTCAGTTATGAGTTCTTATGAAAGCCTTGAATCAATGAGAAAGGAAACTATTTCATTTTTTAACAATATTTACACAGGAAAAGAACCATGATCATAAGGTTTTGTTTCATTTTTTAACTAGCTTGACACAAGAAAAGAACTATGCTCAACCATCGGTTTCATTTTTTAACGAGCTTGAAATCAAAAATAAATATGCTCTTTGCTGGGTTGGATATCTAGACCTCTTTTTCATTTTTTAATGAGATTGATACAAAAATGGGAACCATGCTCCTTGCTATCATCTTGAGCATGGATTCGAAGAGGATAATACTTTGGAAGGAATACATGTCAAGGGACAAACCTAGATCATGGCTTCCAAGAGATCTTTGCTAGACAGGAGAAAAAACACTCTGGAAGGAATACATGTCGAGGGGCACAATAGGGGTAGAGATATTAAGCTCTAAAATCTGTATATAAGAGATCACCATGTCAACTATTCAATCTAAGTCAGAAGAAGGGAGATATTGCTTCTCATTCAGAGTTGAATACATGGGACAGGTTGCCACATATAAGGACCATTGATGGAAGACTAACGGTTGACCATAATATGAGGGGAATTTAATGAAATATGGTATATGGTCACTATGCTTCCATTGTGAGGGAAACACATCACTCGAAAGAGTGTGGACACAAAATATTTTATGGCATAAACATAGTCTTACCCGAGGAGAAAATTAAAGTCCAAGAAGTCGTGGACTACCATCACATTAATATAGACCGATTCTCCCCCCCAAAGTAACAGGAAATTGAGGAAGGATCCCTAAAGGTTGACTAACCCTTCTGTTAAAATCCAACATATCCTGATTCATTGGCATAAGATGAGGTGAAACAATAGCTTGCCAAGCATTTGATGATATGATGCTAACATAATCTCCTTCGTCTATTATAGTGTTAGGAACATGCTTACCAAAAATCTGAAAAACGATTTGGAAAGGCGCATAATAAGGAAGACAAGGTTCTATGAGATCATTCTAATCAATGGTAATCACATTTCCTAGATGGGGTGTCATTGGAACGGGTGGAATGCCCCCTTATACGAAGGAATCCACAGTAACAAGAAATACCTGAGAGATTCTAACTCTTCAAAGGAGTAGCAAGATCAACCAATGGGGATATTGAATCAACCACATGAGGGACCAAATCGACTGAGGAGGTACTCATATCAATCCCTCAGGTTCAACTCTTCTATGGAAGAGTGGGATCAACCAATGATGGAATGAAATCAACCACTTTATCAACTGGGTCAACTGAAGATGAAACCAAATTGACCACTTGATCAACCGAACTAACTGAGGAGGGAACTATATTGACTAGTTCAACAACTAATGGTGGGTTGGGAGAGATTTTACGGTAACCTGTTGGAAGTTGTTGTTGAGCATAAAAAATATTTTTCAATAGATATGAAGCTTCATCTATGCGGGGACAAAGGTAGGTGTGGTGCATCTCCTTACATAACAAGAAAGGAAATTTGACTTTACCTTTCTTATTTCTGACTTGCAATGACTAATGAAATGAATTGAGAAGAAACCTGAGACCACACTTCTACGACCTTGGGAATAGAAGGGAAATCCTAGAGAAGATGATCACCCTTGCAAAGCCTACAAGGAAATTTGGGCTTGCGAGTTTTGGACACAAAGACACCATCAACATTCCCAGCATGATTTTCAGAGGCTGGATTATTTCTTCCAACATGTACTGCAGTGGTTGGAGGATTTCCCACTTTCTTCTTATTGTCCACTTGGTTACTAGTTGTAGAGATTTCACTAGGCGAAGAGGAAGAACGAGAAGAAGACCCTACAGGAGAAGAAGGAGGAGTATCAACATGAGGTTGATGATCCAAGGGTGGACTGTTTATATACAAAGAAATAGGAGAATTGATGTTCATCGTAGTGGAAAACAACCAAACCGAAAACTCAATCGTGATATCAAGAAGAGTCAAAGTTGTAATGTAAGGTGGACCAACATTTCCCACAGAAGGAGAAAAAAAAAACATCCCTAGAAAAGGGATTCCTTCATTGGTATACCCAGGGACTGATGCCATAGATACAGAATTAACCCGAAGATCCACTAAAAAAACAAATAGCACATGCTAGAAAATCTAGGAAGCAAACCAAACAAACCCATAACTTCTTACAATGAACGTACTATTTGGTGATGAAATTCAACATCGTGGGAACATGTGAGAAGGGGTTGGGATGAGCGGGTCGATCATTTATGTTGGTGACCTACTTAATGGACTTACACCCTAGTGGAATTCCCCTTATAGTGAGAGCTGCGGGTGACCCTCCAAGGAGCCCGAGTAAGTTTGACAACGTCTGACCCAGGTACAATGAAGAATCCCCTTCACTATCACCTTGTGTAAATACACTAAATATTTTGTCCAGTAGGGTCCAAAAGTATGGGTAGGATATCAAGTTTGAATTATTCAAGAGGATAGAGAACAAGAGGACCAAAAAAATCTCCAGAGGACCCCAAACAAATTCGAGATTCACGAAGTTCTAATACCAAATGAAAACAGTCGATTCTCAAGAAGAACCCCCAATATACTAATATTCCACTATGTTTGGTTAATCCTCGGAAGGGTCATTTTCAATACTCTCCCACCCGTGACCTCGTGTTTAAATCCTGTGTGAGAGGGGGGTCCCAACTATGCTTATACGAAAATCGGATTTTCTCTCCCTATCACAAGATTCTAAGTTGATTTTAGTTGCTTTGAAGATTTCAGCTCACAACCTGTTTCAAAGCTCTATCATGATCTATTGTTGATGTACAAGCCCTAAAAACAAAGGTTGCTAGATATTTTTTATTAAGCACTTGATTTTATGGATTTTGGTTTACTCAAGGGTGCGGTAGTGAAAATGATGATGTTTTAAGGAATCGACTCCAAAAAGGTGCCGAGAATGATGCAATGCAATAATTCCTTTTCAATGAAATCCAGCTAAAGCAAGGAGGGAAGTTCTTTACTCATTTATAATGACAACTAGGAACTCAACAACAAGAAATATTTATTTTCTTTCTAATGAAATGGACAACAATTCCAAACGATGAAATGGAGTTTTTTCAATATGAAAGAAAACAACTTTCCTAAGATTCTTTTGAAAGCATTCGAACAAAAGTTTATTCTTTCTCTTTTTATTTTTAAGTAAATTCAATTTGAAAGGAATTCATTCTATTTCTTTTCTTTCAATATATAATGTGAAATGCACTGAAAAGTAGATAAGAAGGAAGAAAGCAAAGATTCTAAATTGAAACACGAAAAATTCAAGGCTTGAAAATTGAAAAGAGTCATCCAAATGACTGAAAAACAATCAACACTCAAAGAAATCAAAGAAAGAGTGGGAAAACAATCAAAGAGAAATTTCTTGATCAGGGGATCAAATTTTGCTCAAATTTCAAAGTGCTTGGAATGTGATGAAAATAGTGCCATTGCATCCGTCTCGTCTTCCTGATTCCGACGGTATATTTACTTTGTCAAATGGACTCTATATGGAGAAGATATCGCGATCTGTTCATCAAGCCAAACAAGCAAAAAAAAATTATATGCTGACTGTACCAGTCTGTACAGTCCGTACAGTCTGACATGGCAGGACCGTATGGACCATACGACCGTACAGTGGTGACGTGGCAGGTTTTTGTTGGTTGATGATTATCGAATCCGAGAGTGACACATGTCCTGTAGTTGGCGAATGGTGAGAGAACACATGGCCCAATCCGTGGGTGCCACGTGTCGCTCATTGTTTGGTTTATATGGTTATGTAAAATATAGAGTGGAGTCCACGGGGTTCGACCCCCGGACCTCCCCAACACCTAATGCCTTCGCACGACCGCCCGGCCATTGGGCCACGAGTTGGTTCTTATTCAATGTATATGTTTAAATGTATATAAGTTTACACTATTGTATATTGGACGAGGGGTCGGGCCGGGGCTTAGCCCTGGCCCGTGGTCGTGTGATTTTTATATATGACCATGTCTTATAGTCTGACCATTTACGCACGGAGTAAACCATATAGCCCGTGGATTATTGTAATATGTATTAAAATATATCGTGCGGGGTTTTAGAACCATAACCCAAGGTTTATATTATGGTATAATGTGCGCGGGGTTTTAAAACCAAGACCCGTGGTTCTATGCTATGCACTATATGCCCACGACCAGAGTGGAGAAGTTAGCACTGTTGGAGCGGTTCAACCGTTAACCACCTTTTTGCCCATGCGCGTGGTCACATGCTCTCATACGCCCAGGTGCCGAGGCGGTTAGGGGCTGGTGCACCCTTAACCGTTCTACGGTTTGCACCGTTGGCACGGTTGTGCCCAGTGCTGGGTTTTCACGCTTTAAAATGCGTGTGAGCCAGGTTCATTCAAGGAGGGTGCGCTTTGTAGATGCAGAGACAACAAGCTTGAAGAGGGAGACTTCCAGGAGGCATAAATTCTTCATTTTTCGACCGATTGAGGTGCCGAAAGAGCCCAGACAGGGGTTTTGGAATGCTTTGAAGCCATTGGAGAAGTCAGTTTGTTAGTTTGAGCATTGTAAGACATGTTTTTGAGCACTTTTTGAGAAATTAATAATAATGATTCATTGGAAGCTGGACCAGGAGATGTAGCCCAAGAGAGGGGTGAACTCCTTTATCAATTGTTGTGCCTATGTGTTTATGTTCAATGATTATGTTGTTGTCTATGTGTAATTTTCATAAGTAATCCTTTAATCTATGTGTTGCAAACTGGTCCTTTTGCTTTAAACACATAACATTCACTTGCAATAAATTTCAAGTTTTTCAAGTTTTCTTCATTTTTAGATCAAGTTGGTATCAGAGCACTGGTTTTGAAGACTTGATTGTTTGCAAGTTTTGTTTTTGATGCTCACAAGGATGAAACTCATAAGAGGAGAAGGTCAACTTGTGGAGCCAAGTTCTCATCCGACAAGGAGGAAGCAGATTCATTCACCGCAAGTTTCAGAGAGACATTCACCAAGCATGGCTCGTGCAGAAAGTCATGAACGTGTTCCGGCTGAAAATGAAGATCTCAGAGAGGTTGTCATGGAGTTGAGAGATATGATGAAGTTCTTGATGGAACGGAACATATTGTCGCAGGGTGAAGGCTCCAACCCTTCAATGCATAAGGGAGGCGGTGGTGACAAAACTCTAGGCGGAAATGGAGGGAATGGTGTTTCTCCACCACCATCTCCTCCATAATCTTCTTCTTCTTCTTCTTCTACCAGTTTGAAACATCTTCTGAATTCTCCAAAGGGGCATGGTAAAACTCCTTTGCAAATTCCTTCATTAAAGATTGATATAAAATTTGAATTGCTAATTTACAATGGAGAAGTTAACGCTGAAAAGTTAGATAATTGGGTACGCCAAATTGAAGTATATTGTAGAATACAAAAGATTCAAGATGATGAAACCAAAATTCAGCTTGCTTCATTAAGATTAGATGGTTCAACACTTATTTGGTGGGAATCTAAGACTCAGGAGGAAATGAAAAAACATGGAAATTTTTTTCTTTCTTGGAATGATTTCATTATAGCAATTAAAAAACAATTTTATCCATTGGCATATAAACAAAAGGCAACCATGGAATGGCAGAATTTTTGACAAGCTAAAGGACAGAATGTACAAAGTTTTACTTAGGAATTTAGGAGAATCGATTTGGTTTTGGGAGTTGATTTGTCTTCATAGGAAACATTGCTCAAATATATTGGTGCTTTGCATAGTTATTTGAGGCATACTATACTCATGTTTAATCCTGCGAATCTAGATGAAGTTTGTGTACAGGCTACTCATTTGGAAGAAAGGGGAAGGAACGATACTCATGAGGTTTTCAAGAAGACATACAACCATGGAGACAAGGGAAAGAAGAAATTCAAAGGAAATGGCAGGAAGAATGTTGCTGTGAAGAAAGAGGGAGAAAAGCTCACATGTAAACATTGTTCAAAAGATGGCCATGATGAAGACCACTATTGGAAGCTTCATCCTGAAAGAAGACCCAAAAATTTTGGCAACAATGGCAAAGGAAAGTCAAATACTGTTGCGACTGTTCTACAAGATTTAGGTTCGGATTCAGGTGATGAGACGAAGATCACAGCCATGGGTTACCAAGGTAATGGTTCTGTTGCAAGTACTAGCTCTTCAAGTAATGCTAATGTCAATGTAACTCAACAAGAGAAAATGAGAATTGAACTTTTTCATATAAGGGTTGTTTCAAAACATACTAAGATAGACACGTTATTTGATTCTGGATCACAAG
>JASDQU010104451.1:61301-115920 GCA_032191745.1 Picea mariana | reverse complement strand
GGGGAAAGAATCAACATCATAAGGGAAGCGCATTCTTCTCTTATTGCTGGTCATTTTGGTGTAGGCAAGGCAGTGGCTAATTTACAAAGATATTACTACTGGCCTAAGATGAATGAAAGTGTTTTGCGATATGTTCGAGGATGTTCGTTGTGTGCTACAAGTAAACCTAGTAATCGAAAGTTGGGTTTGTACACTCCACTTCCAATTCCTTCTCGACCTTGGGAAAGTATTTCCATGGATTTTGTTGGTGGTTTACCTATGTCGAGAAGAGGTCATGATTATCTTTATGTTGTGGTTGATCATTTTAGAAAAATGTGTATTTTGATGCCTTGTACTAAGCAGGTAACAGCATAACAAACGGCACAGTTGTTCTTTCAAAATGTTTGGGTGCATTTTGGATTGCCTAAGTCCATTATTTCTGATCGGGATTCTCGATTTGTTGGAAGTTTTTGGTCAAGTTTATGGGCACTCATGGACACTAAATTTAAAAAGAGCACAACTTTTCATCCGCAGATAGATGGTCAGACAGAGGTGGTAAATCGTACAGTGATGCATCTTCTTCGTGCTTATTGCAGCAAGCATCCTAAACTTTGGGATGAACATTTACACTACATTCAGCATGCGTACAATCGGGATAAGCACTCTTCGACGCAAACGTCACCATTTGAAGCATGTTTTGGCTATTTTCCCAAGTCGCCTTTAGATTTTATCTTTGGGAAAGATATTGCTGTCGATGGTCAATATGACATTGATAGGGCAGAGAAGTTCATTGAACAAATTCAGTCGATACATCAGGTGGTGCAAGAGCAGTTGGAAAAGAGTCAAGCCAAGTACAAAACGAGACATGACAAGCATCGTGTTGATCACAGTTTTGAAGTTGGCGATGAATTTTGGCTTTACATCAGCAAGGAGAGGCTTAAAGGGGAAGGTAAAAAGTTGAAACTGATTCGATATGGTCCTTTCAAGATTGTTGACAAGATTGGTAACAATGCTTTTCGTTTAGATTTGCCTCCTTATATGCAGATGTATGCAGTTGTTAATGTTGAGAATTTGAAGTTGTATGAGCCTACATTGATTGATGATCAAGGAGAGCATGTTTAGATTCCTTCCATAGATGATTTTTCTCCAGAGTATCTAACAAAACTGCAGGAAGAAACCATCCTTGACAGGAGGATGCGAACTTCGAAACGAGGAAATGCGGAGTATTTGCGAGTTGGTCTTAAAGGGGCGAATCCAAGCAAGGCCAAGTGGATTGAGGTTGGAAGGGTGAGGAAACTTTACCCTCATCTTCACATAGACTGAAAATAGTCTTTTGGAGGTCCAAAAGCTTCCCAATGGGGAGGTGTGATCAGGGGATCAAATTTTGCTCAAATTTCAAAGTGCTCGAAATGCGATGAAATCAGTGCCATTGCGTCCATCTCGTCTTCCTGATTTCAGCGATATATTTACTTTGTCAAACGGACTCCATATGGAGAAGATATTGCGATCTGTTCGTCAAGTCAAACAGGCAAAAAAATTGGTGCTAACTGTACAGTCCGTACAGTCCGTACGGTCTGATGTGGCAGGGTCGTACAGGCCATACGATGATGTGTCAGGTGGTGATGTGGCAACATATGGTTGGTTGACAGTTGGTGAACCAGGAGATGACACGTTTCCGTTTGGTAGCAAATGGTATGAGGACACGTGGCCCAATCCATGGGTGCCACGTGTCACTCGTTGTTTGGGTTATGGTTGTTGTATAAAAGCTATGGGAGTCTGCGGGGTTCGACCCCCGGACCTCCCCCTCTATGTAACACCTTTGTATAACTGTTCGACCAATGCACCCACACCATATGACTTAACATATAACCCATTGCAATATTTATAAAGTCAAATAATTTTATAAATGGGCAGGGGTCGGGACGGGGCTTAGCCCCGGCCTATGGTTTTGGTTTAAACACATATGACCATAACACATTGCACCGTTGGCGCGTGGGTTATAACATATAGCCATGGTTTTTACATATTACATATGCCCACAACCTGGAGCGCGGAGGGGGTTATACGGTTGTGTAACCGTTAACCACTTTTTGCCTTTGAGCACGGTCACGTGAACCATATGCCCAGGTGCCTAGGCGGTTAGGAGCTGGCGCACCCTTAACCATCCTATGATTTGCACCATTGGCACGGTTGCACCCGATGCTGGGTTTTCACGCTTTAAAATGCGTGCGAGCCAGGTTCAATCAGAAAGGGTGCGTTTTGTAGATGCAGAGACAACAAGCTTGAAGAGGGAGACTTCCAGGGGGCCTAACTTCTTCGTTTTTTGACTGATTGAGGTGCCGAAAGATCCCAGACAGGGGTTTTTGGATGCTCTAAATCCATTGGAGCAGTCGGTTTGTCAGTTTGAGCATTGTAAGACATGTTTTTGAGCACTTTTTGAAAAATTAATAATAATGATCCATCGGAAGCTGGACCGAGAGATGTAGCCTAAGAGAGGGGTGAACTCCTTTATCAATTACTGTGCTTATGTGTTTATGTTCATTGATTATGCTGTTGTCTATGTGTAATTTTCATAAGTAATCCTTTAATCTATGTGTTGCAAACTGATCCATTTGCTTTAAACACATAACATTCACTTGCAATAATTTTCAAGTTTTTCAAGTCTTCTTCATTTTTAGATCACTTCAACAGTTGGAAGAGAAAAAAACTATGGATAGGAATATACATCATGACAATGCGGTCTTCCAAGAAAAGGTGAATTATGTTCATCGATTGGTTGATCAAATGACCACCACCAATCGCATCCTTCAGATGCAATTTAAACATCGTAAAAGGAACAATACAAAATCTCCAAGACAAGAGGGAGAAGCTTCTAAATCCAATCCACCCCTCCTTCACAAGTCTAGTTATGTCAGGTGATTCATTTTTTTTTTCAAAGGGACCTGCAAATCCTTAAGCGTGGGGGTAATGTTGGGTTCATGTTTTTATTCTTTTATTTCGATGTCCAAATCCTTTTTTCATGCGATATTACATATGTTATGCTTCATATTAACCATTTTGAAGGATTCTCAAAGGTTTATATATCAATTCACCATGAATTCGCACCAGGTATGTATAATTGGTGTTTTTGTAATGATTTTGTGATCAATTCAGTTTAGTTCGATGTTTATGAAGATCAAATGTATGGTTTTCTTGCAACAGGGTGGAATCACGGTCCTATCCTCCATATGGTACCTCATCCAGCACTCCATTCAACACTTGATCCAGCAAGCGATCTGGCACTCAGATCGCATTGGAGATGGAAGTTGGTACATTGGCAGCCTTTGGTGGACGAATCGGGGATCTGGGTTTTGTATACCCTCGTTCCCTCCATCTACAAATATTGACACACCTCGTATGAGGCAGTTGCATTGATCGTTGAGTGGCTCACGAAATTGTTAGAACTCATTTAATGAGCTTATTGTTTTTATAGGAGGTCGACCCTTCCAATGGTTGACCTCTCAAGTTGTAATAATCTATAAATACCACTACCTGTGGCATGACTGAGAACACAATTTTATTGTTTTGATACAGACATTATTTTCGATTTTGTTCCATACGCTATTTTCATGCTTAATGACAGTATTGCGTTGATTTGGCCTCTGCGTTTTCCTGTTGGAGTGTAGCCATGACCTGCTGGGGGGGGCACCAGTTGTTTGGGTGATTTTGTATACCATTATATATTTTCATTCATCTTGTTACTTATTTAGAATTCGAAATTGTCGCTTTACTATATGTATTTCTCAATTTTAATTGTTTTGTGTATATGTTAATTATAAATTGTTAATCTAATTTGTTTTCCTTAATTGCGTATTGCTTGATTAAACTGTGTATATCATTGAAGGACATCCATGGTTATGTGTTTTTTGCAGGTTGTAGGAGTTGGTTAATTGTAGTGTTATGCCTTTTTCTTCTTAGCTATAAGTTACCTTGCAGGATACTAATTTAGATAGGTTCATTGAATTCTTGATTAATTACTTTAGTTCTCATAATTTTGACAGAGCATTAGTTTAGATTGGTTCTTTTGATAGAGCATTAGTTTAGATTGGTTATTTTGACAGAGCATTAGTTTAAGATTGGATTATTTGTAGCTTTGACATATTAGTTGTTTTAAGCTTTGATAGTTTTAACTTAGATAGGTTTAATTGCAATTTCAAATATTCTATGTAGGTCTATTTTGTTTATTTATTTTTCCTCAGCATGATAGGATAGAAATGGATTTTGGATTATGATTTCTAAAAGCATTTTGGTTAATTTTAAAGTATGATTTTTAATGATAGATTAGTTCATTTTGGATTATGAAATCACAGTTATGAATTTGAGTTGTAATTTCTAGTTGGCATTGATCAAGAGTTAGAAGTTTGCACAGAGTGAATTTGAATTAGGATTTTTAATTATGAGTTTATAGATTTTCTTGAGTTAGTGATTTTGAATAGAGTACTTTTTAGGAGTTGATGATTGATGTATAATGTTTAGAAATCACATGGATTCCAGAAATACTTAGTGTTGCTTCTATGATGGCAAAACTTTCCTTAGATTGCCTTATCCATACTTTCCATTTATTTGTAGAAGTCAGCATTGAATTTATTCCTCTTGAACTATCACTAATAGTCAGATGTCATCGTGATGTTATTCGACATCAAAGACACAAGAATCACCTTTGAATACTTTCTTTCTTTTTACTGCAAGCTAGAAATATTTTTGATCAATTAGAATTTGAATACAGTCATAACACTTTTACTTTTGATTAAGTAGATTAAAATTTATTCTTCACAAAATAGAAATAGTTATTAGTTATTTTTAAGAATAGATTTCACTCGTCAAAATAGTTTTGATAGATTAGTTGTTTAATTGTTTACTTGCTCATAGATAGATAGATAAAATAACTCAGAAATAGCTTACTTCTTGTTTCTTACTTAAAAAGAGATTGAATAGATTAACTAGCTTTGAAATAGATTTCTTGTTATTTGCTTATTTAGAAATAGTCCATAATTCATTGTTTGAGGTTACTTAGGGTAAATAGTTCATAATTATAGAATTACTTAAAGCTCATTAATTGAAGGTTGCTTTACATAGAATTTGCTAATTAACTAGGTTTGAAAAATCATCTCTTTAGAAAGTAGATTGATAGAGTGTTGATCCCTAGGGTAGACCATCTCCTTAGTTAGATAATCCTTCCATTAGATTTTTTTCCTTGGCTCATAGAATGCCACAACTCTAAGTTCACTTACCCCAGGTTGACAATTTAATTGAGGGAGTTAGTACATATAGAATACCCATCAGTCCTTAAAAAAGGAAATCTATGCAAAATATGTCTTTCTAATTCTTCAATTGAACTTGAAAAGGATATAGAATATTTGGCTATATTCACTTGCAATACCAATGGTAGTATTATACAAGTCTAAGACTTCCTTTCATTTTCTTGCCTCCCATGCCATTTTATAAATATTAGAAAGTGCCCATTCTATTTTAGATTTAACCAATGCTATACTCAACCCTTCATATGTTCAGAGAAATAATAATTTAGATATAGGATAGCCCTACTTCAGTCCTCTAGTAGGGTTAATGAATCTCAAAGAAGAACAATTTATTAGCACAATAAAGGATATTGAAGTTGTACAATTCACTATGGGAAACCTAAACCTTATGAGTAGGAGAATCAACCTAGTACATAACTAACAAGATATATCATAAGCTTTGGATAAGTCTATCTTAATTACAATTGTCGGTGGATTTTTTTGTTTCATGGTATGCATACTTATTAGGCTACCCTTATTACATTTTGTATTTTTTTTCCTTCTAGAAAACCAAATTGTTTTTTTTTTTTTAATATTGCTTCCAATAAGATTCTTTTTAACCTCGCTGCCAAGATTTTTAATACACACACACACACATAGATTTAAAGAAATATATCGAATTGAATTCTTCAAAGCTCTCAGTATTTTACTTCTTAGATATAAATGCCAGAAAATTTGAATTGAAAGATCCAAGGAGATTACATGTACTCCTTACCTCCTCAATTACAAGATCTATCATAAGCTTTGGATAAGTCTATCTTAATTACAATTGTCGGTGGATTTTTTTTTTTTTCATGGTATGCATACCTTATTAGGATACCCTTATTGCATTTTGTATTTTTTTTCCTTCTAGAAAACCAAATTGTTTTTTTTTTTTTTAATATGGCTTCCAATAAGATTCTTTTTAACCTCGCTGCCAAGATTTTTAATACACACACACACACACACATAGAGTTAAAGAAATATATCGAATTGAATTCTTCAAAGCTCTCAGTATTTTACATCTTAGATATCAATGCCAGAAAAGTTGAATTGAAAGATCCGAGGACTTTACATGTACTCCTTACCTCCTCAATTACACTTAATAGGTCATATTCTGAGAGATCATAGAATCCTAGGTAGAATTCCACTAACCATCTATATAGCCTAGGGATTATCTCTCTTCAAGGATGAAAATTTTGTCTATAGTTATTCCTTAGTCACTTCATCCATAAGCATCTAATTTCCTTCTTTTGTTACAAACCTTGAAAAAAAAATGAAGAAATTTTTAAGATCTTAGAAATATTAGTTCTATTGGGTTTTGAGTATAGATATTTAAAGCATGATACCCCCATATCTACAATTCCTTGAAGTCTATAAGTTAAATTACATTTGGATTCTTCATCTCCCATATAGAGTTTACCTTATTTCTATGATTGGAAAAGCTATGGAAGAAAGTTGTGTTTTCATCACCCTTTTCGAAGCACACAACTCTAATTATGATTATCTAGTTAGCATCCCCTGCATCTAAAAAATATATATGTTTTATTCTCTAGTGAATTCATTCTATCTCTTTATTATTATGAAAACACACCCATTGTATTATTGTCATGCAAAGATGATAAGTCCTACTCTACCTCCTTTAATTCCTTATTCGACTCTTTGGAGTTTTGAACTACCCATGCAGATACTATTTTTTTTTACTTTCTTTAAAGATTCAACAAATTTGAATCATGTAGTGTTTCTTGATGAAGGATTATATCCCACCCATTCTTATTTTACTATATTAATGTACTTTTCATACTTTACACAATTTGGACTTTTTGTTGGTTTGGAGCCTAATTATCTTCATGATTCATAGGTCTTGTTTCAATCGTGTTTTTTGTTATATTATTTGCACGATTAGCCACATGTGTTGTTACATTTCGCCAAGAGCAATGGGGGGGTCACAAGGGGGGTGGAGCCCCCAAGCAAAAAAAAATTGGTGGTTTTTTGCATCCACTTTGGGAAGTTTTGGCACACAGTTTTTTGACCCATGGTTTTCTAATTCTAGTTAAGTAATTAAGGTTGTAATCTAATTTATTTCAATGAATTAGGGATTTTGGTTTCCGTGAGATTCTATATATTGTATTGTAATTGTGAAGTTAATACAAAAATGAGAGAGATTATTGTGACTGGGAGAGGAGACTGGGAGAGAGAGAAGAGGAG
Organism: Picea mariana; assembly: GCA_032191745.1. Classification (NCBI taxonomy): domain Eukaryota; kingdom Viridiplantae; phylum Streptophyta; class Pinopsida; order Pinales; family Pinaceae; genus Picea; species Picea mariana. Next base: position 108,418 of record JASDQU010104451.1, on the reverse strand, counting down.
GTTGCAGTGGATATGTTGTAGGTGTTATTCCTTCATTTTCATAGATGGAATAAAGGAAGGACTAGTTTTTCTCCATGGACATAACCCATATCGGGTGAACCACGTATATCCGTGTCTCTCTTTTATTGTCTTCTTCTATGTTTTATTTCCACATTCGTTTTTATTTGTTTAATTTTTATTACTCTATGATCCTATTCCTAACAATTGGTATCAGAGTTGAAGGTCTATTTGGATGATAAAATCACATGAAAGGAGGGTTCCTGGTTCAAGTGGGAGAAATGGCAGAAGAAGGAAAGTATAGGGTCAAGAATTTTAACAGCCAAAACTACCAACTATGGAAGATAAAAATGGAGGAATATCTACATCAAAATAATTGTTTCCTGCCATAGGGAGGAATAACAAAGAAGTTGGACTATGAAGGATGAAGAATGGAATGTTCTTGACAAAAAGGCACTATAAATAATACAATTTTGCCTAATAGCATTGGTGGCTCAACACTTCAAAAGAAAAGACAACATAATATCTGATGAAGGCATTGAATAAACTATATGAAAAACCCTCAATCTCCAACAAGGTATTTCTTATGAAGCATTTATTTAATATCAAGATGTCAAAAGGTGGGTCTATTGTTGATAATTTAAATGAGTTTAACATAATCACCAGTCAATTAAGTTATGTAGGAGTAAACTTCGATGATGAGGTTAGGGATATTTTGATTGTGTGATCATTGCTATAATAATGGAATGGCTTGTCATGGTTGTGAGTAATTTTGTCTTTGTTTCAAACACTTTAAAGTTTGATGATGTTGTTGGTGTTATCCTTAACAAGGAAATGTGGTGGAAAATCACGGGTGAGACATCAATTAATTCTTTGACTATGGAGAATAGAAGAATGCAAAGGGAGAGAGGAAAGAGCCTAGGGAATTGTGGAAATTCTAAGAAGGGTAGATCCAAATCCAAAGGGAAGCTAGAGTGTTGGCATTATGGGAAGAAAGGAAACCTAAAGAAAGAATATTCGTCTTGAAAAGGAAAAAAAGGAGATGGAAAATAGGAGAATAATCAAGAAGCTATTAATTTTGTTGATAGTTTGGTTATCATTGATGTCAACCCTTGAATAAGACCCGATGGTGTGGTTTTGGCACTCAAAGTTGAATGAAGAATTTGGACATGATGGAAAAAGTAAATGCAGGAAATACACTCATATATGGATAGTAATCATCGTTCCATTTCCAATGGTATGTGGAATTCCATGTAGCTCCTCATGGTTAGGGAATTATGGCCTTGAGAAGTTGTAAGCCCCAAAGAATGGTCAAGAATCCCCTAGTTGTTTACAAGTACTTAATGAAAGGGAAAATTTGTTGTAACAAGAAAACTCTAGAAGCCCTAAATTAAGGAGAGGAGTTACCTAGCATAATTTTAAATACACCTCAAGGAGTCACTCACAAGAGACTCATATATTCATTCATTGATTATCTATCTTGTGAACTAGTGATCTTTTTGCTAAGGTTGTGATGGTATTTTCTGAGGAAGGTTGAAGGTGAAAGTATCGAAGTTGAAAAAAACATGAGTAACCCTATTTTTTGAGGTATCCATGGGTTATAGGTCAGAAGGGCGTAGATTTATGCAAGCTACAGTAGAGAAAAGCGTGAACATACATGGGTAATAGAGGAGAAAGTCGTGGATCTGTGAAAATCTCATGAAATCTTGAGTAAATGTTGGTACCATGTCCCTGAAGTCTGAAGGAAGTCTATAGGTCATCATCTTAGAGTTTTATGTCAGCTACAGAGGTATTGGTATGGTTGTATACTTGTTTTGATGGTTACGTTTTGTCATGATATGGTGTATTCTTGAGGCATACTTGGTATGGTTGGTTTGGTATTTGGATATGGTATATCTTGGTTGCTTGGCTGAGTAAGGAGAACTCTTATATTTGGTTCAGTATACAACATGGTTGTTATAGTTCATATCCTTGATTTCTTGTTGTATGGTGGCATATGCATGAGGGACATGCATTGGTTCCTGATATACTTCATTGATGATATGATATCGGTCTATACATGATTGATGTTATGGTATATGGTACAGGTCATATTCATGGTTGATGTTATGGTTTATGATTGATGCATGTTATAGTTCACATGTCGGTACATAGTTGATGCATGATATGGTACAGGCACATAGGTTGGATATAGTGACAGGTTGATGTGACACTGGCAGTGATTGTGGTAGTGATAGTTGGTCTACACTTATATTTCAGGATGGCAGGATGGGGTAAGGATATGTGGTTGGAGCCGAAGAACTTAGGGGTTTGTAGCCTACTTCGGGTTGGAGCTAAAGAATTCAGGGAGGTGTACTTCCTTCAGGTTGTATATTGAGAATAGGGGGGTTGGAGCCTCCTTCCAATTGTATATGGAGAATAAGGAAGTTTTTGCTTCCAATGAATGTATTATTTTGATATAAAAGAAAATAATTTTGTGGTTTTCTCTCATTTGCATTTCCACGTAAATTATAGTGTATTGTGTATCTATTGTGATGTGATGTTTTTTATGATTATATTGTTGATGATATATTTAATGCTAGTGATAAACTCTTGAATATTGTTGAATAATATATTGTGGTTAAAAGTAATAAAATTGCTCATTATTGATTCACCCCCCCTCTCAGTAATCCAACAATTGGTATCAGGGCAGGTCTTCTAGAAGTAGTCTAACCACTCGAAGGATATCATGGAGTACACTAAGATTGGGGTACCACAGTTTGATGGAGAGAAATATGCCTTCTGGAGCAGAAGAATGAAGACATATATACAAACACAAGGATTATATGTTTGGAAATCAGTGGTAGATGGATACAAAGCACCATCCACTCCCCCGATGGATGGAGATGGAAATAAACTTGAAGAAAATGATTCAAAGTCTATAAATGATATCGATAATGGTGTGACTCAATCAATACATACCAAGATTATACACTGTGAATCCACAAAATAAATGTGGGACAAAATTAAGACTATCCACGAAGGAGATGAGAAATTTAAGGAAGCTAAACTTCATATTTTCAAAGCCAAGTTCGAACAATTGAAGATGAATGAAGATGAAAACATAAAATCTTACTTTCTATGAGTCGATGAAATAGTAAACAATATCAAAGGTTTGGGAGATGAGATAAATGGACATGTCATTGTTAAAAAGGAATTAATATCTCTACCAATGAGATTTGATTCAAAAATTTTAGCTCTAGAAGAAAGAGTGGACCTAGCTACAATGACCATGGATGAGTTACATGGGATACTCATAGCTTATGAGATGAGGACAGAGCAAGATAATCCAATCACGAAGGAAGAAACTTTCAAGGAATCCAAGAAGACAAAGAAGAAATATAAACAAAATCCAAATTCATATTGCAGTTGCAGCGATGATTCAAAAGAAGATGAAGAGGTGACAAACTTTGTAAGAAAGATGAAAAGAGGAACCGGAAAATACAAAGGTATGCTTCCATTGAAAGGCTTTAATTGTGATGGTTTTGGTTATTTTGCTAAAAAATGTCCCTATAACAATAAGGAAAGTAAAGAATAGATTGACTCTAAAAAGAAATAGAAGATCCAAAAGGGTATAAGAAACAAAAATAATTTTTTTAAGAAAATACTATGCACCAAGGAAGACAGTTCATCGAACAAAGATGAAGATAGCAACAATGATATAAGGAGAGTACTTTTTATGGAAGTAGAAGACTCCAACGAAGAAGGATCTGAAGAAGAATTCGAAGAGGCAGAAGTCAATTAGAGAGAAGAATTGATGTGTGCCATAGAATCTCTAAAGAGGGAAAAGAAGAAAAATAAGTCACTCCAAGAAGAACTAAAGAAGAAAGAAGAATATTATCATTCCAACTCCAAACAAGTCGATCGGACGATCACGAAGCTAAATATCTAGGTAGAAGAAGACAAGAAAATTGAAGAAGCACTCAAAGGACAGTTAGATGAAAAGAACAGGATCATTGAAGGGTTAGAAGCAGAGATAGACACTCTAAGAAAATATCTTCATAAGAAGTACATGGAGCAAAACAACACCAGGATATTGGATAATATCATTAATAGTCGTTAAGGGTTGGTGGCTCAGGCCGGGTGCGATCCCCAGGTGATTTTGACAGCTTAGATGCCCCTGAGTCATAGTTTCTCAAGCCATAGGTTAATTGCGTAGCCAACAGGTCCCGCACAAATTAAAAAACAAAAAAAAAAATCATTAATAGTCAAATACCTTACTATGACAGATCTAGATTAGGATACAACCAGACACAAACAAAGAAAGGTTCAAGCTCCAAATTAACAGAGAAAGAAGTAGAATCAAGAAGCTATGCAGAATCCGTCAGAGGTACCACTAATAAAGAAGAAGATTATAGAGACATTGCAGCACCTAAAATATTTAAAAGTCAATACCAGCAGTAGCCAGCTATAGAAATACCTCAAGAAGAAGAAGGATTTAGAAGAGTAGCACCATTCTGAAGATATTCCACTCCCAGGTATCAAACTATTTTTTTTGGTTCATTTTATTCAAAGCCAATACCAAGAACATAAGAAATGATGAAGGCTATACAATAAATAGTTATCCAGGAAGATCTCATGAAGCACAAAATATGATTAGGGGATCAAATTTTGCTCAAATTTCAAAGTGCTCGAAATGCGATGAAAATAGTGTCATTGCGTCCGTCTCGTCTTCCTGATTCCGGTGGTATATTTACTTTGTCAAACGGACTCCGTATGGAGAAGATATTGTGATCTGTTTGCCAAGCCAAATAGGCAAAAAAATTGATGCTGACTGTACCAGTCCGTACGGTCTGACGTGGCAGGTTAGTACGACCGTACAGGGGTGACGTGGTAGATGTTGGTTGGTTGATAGATGGCGAGTCAGGAGCTGACACATGTCTGGTTGGATTGCAAATGATATGAGGACACGTGGCCCAATCTGTGGGCACCACGTGTCACTCATTGGTTGGCTAGTGGTTGTATGTAAAATATATGGGAGTCCGCGGGGTTCGACCCCCGAACCTCCCCAACACCTAACACCTTCGCACGACTGCCCGACCATTGGGCCACGAGTTAGTTCTTATTTAACATATGGCTTCAATATTATTTGAATTTGTTCATTGTATTAAATGGAAAGGGGGGTGGGCCGGGGCTTAGCCCCGACCCGTGGTTCCGTTATACCATGTAACCGTGTATTAAAATATATGGCACGGGTTTATAAAACATAACCCAAAGCTTTTACATGACCATATTAATATATTTGCGCACGGGGTTAACACATATAGCCGTGGGTTTTGTTATGTAACATATGACCGGTGTATAATGTGCACGGGAGGTTAGTTACACGGTTGTGTGACCACTTAACCACTTTTTACTTCACGCAAGGTCACATGCACCATATGCCCAGGTGCCTAGGCGGTTAGGGGCTGGTGTGCCCTTAACCATTCTACGGTTTGCACCATTGGCACGATTGCACCCGGTGCTGGGTTTTCACGCTTTAAAATGTGTGTTAGCCAGGTTCAATCAAGAAAGGGTGCGTTTTGTAGATGCAGAGACAACAAGCTGAAGAGGGAGACTTCCAGGAGGCATAACTTCTTCATTTTTCAACCGATTGAGGTGCTGAAAGAGCCCAGACAGGGGTTTTGGGACGCTGGGAAGCCATTGGAGCAGTCAGTTTGTTATTTTGAGCATTATAAGACATGTTTTTGAGCACTTTTTGAGAAATTAATAATAATGATCTATTGGAAGCTGGACCAGGAGATGTAGCCCATAAGAGGGGTGAACTCCTTTATCAATTGTTGTTCTTATGTGTTTATGTCCAATGATTATGCTGCTATCTATGTGTAATTTGCATAAGTAATCCTTTAAATCTATGTGTTGCAAACTAATCCTTTTGCTTTAAACACATAACTTTCACTTGCAATAAATTTCAAGTTTTTCAAGTCTTCTTCATTTTTAGATCAAAATAGAATCTACAATAGATTCGAATCATTAAGTGATGAGATATAATGATACAAGTGCAACAATTTTGGACATATGGATAAATATTGTAGACTCAATATTCCTCCAAGGGAACTAAATCATAATATCAACAGTCATAATCAAGAACCACAAAGGATATGGATAAGACAATAGGATCAATTCAACATTGAAGAATGAAACCTCGCTCTACAAGATCAACAAAAGAAACATGGATGGTATGTTGACAGTGGATGCTCAAATCATATGACAAGTGATAAAGACAGGTCTCTGACTTTGAAGAAGGAAAGAGATGGATCAGTTTCATTTGGGAATGACAACTCAACCATAATTATTAGAAAAGGCACAATCAAGCTCAGAAGTAAGGATGCCACGACAGAAAATGTTTTACTCGTCAAAGACATGAAACACAATTTGCTAAGTGTAAGTCAAATGTGTGATCAAGGACACAGACTTTTGTTTGAATCAAAGAAGTGTTAGATAAGGAAATCAGAATCAGGAAAGTTGGTGGCTACAGCTGTAAGAACTCCAAGAAACATATATGTTCTAAATGAAATTAGAAAGGAAATATGTTGCTTAGGGAAGGACGATGAAATTTGGATCTGTAACAGAAGAATGGATCACATACATTTTGATAATCTTGTCAAAGTTAGCAAAAGGGAATCAGTAAAATAAATTCCCAAGATCTCAAAGCCAACAAATATTCTATGCAAGAATTGTCTACAAGGAAAACAAACCAAGAACAATTTCAAATCAAAGGAATATTCCACAACTAAACCATTGGACATTGTACATATTGATCTAGTTGGACCGACAAGAACGAAGGGGTTTAAAGGTGAACCGTACTTCATGCTATTGGTTGATGATGACACAAGAATGACTGCAGTTTTCTTTCTCAAGAATAAGTCAGAGGCATTTGAAAACTTCAAGGCATGCAAAGAGATGGTTGAAACTAAGACAGGGCTGAAAATCAAGTGTTTAAGATCAGACAATGGAGGATAATTTACATCTAAGGACTTCATGGAATTCTGTAGTGATCATGGGATAAAGAGGTAATTCTCAGTAGCTAGGACACCTCAACAAAATGGAGTCGTTGAAAGGAAGAAAAGAATAGTACAGGAAATGGCTAGAACCATGTTATGGATTCCAAGTTGATAGATGTCTTTTGGGTACAAGAAGTGCATACAGTAGTTCACATTCAGAATAGAGGGATGCTCAAAAATAAAAGTGATAATAATCCATATGATCTATGGAAAGTAACATCAACAAATGTGAAGCACTTCATGGTATTCGAAAGAAAATGCTACATCAAAAGAGATGATGGCAGAATTGGAAAATTTGATTCTCGAGTTAATAAAGGCATACTGGTTGGGTACTCAAGCAAAAGGAAAGAATACAAATGATTCAATATAAGACTCAATAAAATAGTATAAAGCATCAATGTGAGTATTGATGAGACAGATGGATGAAACATAAAATAAATTAGTAAAGATTCAGTGGAACAGGATCATGAATAAGATTTAAAAGAAGAAGAAGTATATGAATAATCAGATGAAGAAGAAGAGCAACCAAAATCATAGTGAGAGCAGAAGGATCTTCAAGTACCTCCAAATACACATAACATATGAGTGAAGAAAAATAACCCATCATAACAGATCATTGGAAATAAATATGTAGGAGTTGAAACCAGAAGAAGGATACGCTCACCAGAACAGAAGAACCTAGCACTACTATCTACTATTGAGCCGGGTAATTTTGAAGAAGCAAGTGAGGATGAATACTGGATCAAAGATGTGGATGAATAATTAGATCATATAGAGAAGAATGAAACATGGGAACTGGTTCCAAGGCTAAAGAGCAAGAACGTCATTGGTACAAAGTAGGTCTTCAGAAACAAGTTGAACGAGGATGGACAACTTACCAGGAACAAAGCAGTGTTAGTATGCAAATGATACTCTCAAGTTGAAGGGATAGATTTTGAAGAAGTGTGTGCCCCAGTTTCTAGGATGGAAGAAATCAAAATGATCTTATCCTATGTTTGTTCAAAGAGAATCAAGTGTTGGATTACTGAAGGGGGGGGGGGTGAATCAGTGATAGAGAAATTATAATCCTTTTCAACCAAATAATCCAGTTGCTATATCAATGTAGAATTATCATCTGATAATGAGAAATTAACAAATGAACAATCATAAACATACACAGTACACCAGTGTTTTACGTGGAAATCCAAAGCAGGAGAAAACCATAGAATGCTTTTTCTTATGTCTTGAAGAATTACATTCATTGGAAGCACCAACTTCCTTTGTTTTCTAGCTACAACTAGAAGGAGGCTCCAAAATCCTAGTTTCACAGGCTACATCCTGAGGGAAGCTCCAACTCCCAAATTCTCTGGCTACAACCAGAAGGAGGCTACAACCTCCTATGTTCTCTGGCTACAATCAAAAGGTGGCTACAACCACCTGTCCTTTCCCCATCCAACTGCCCTGAAGTAGAAGTAGAATGATGGAACCACTATCACACTATCATTGTGAGATATATCACTGTAAACCTGTACCAATAAACCTGAACCATGCATCAACCTGTACATCAACGTGTAATCAACCTGTACCATATAAAAGTGCATCAACCATGCACCAACCTATACCGAACAACCTATAATCAACCTGTACCATAAACAAGTGTATCCAACCATGTACCAAGTATTTACCAATCATGTTTCACCTACTAATCAACATGACTCATCAATATGTACCAACATCATCAACTATACACCTCATGTATGTGCCAACTCATCAACTACTTGTCTCAACCATGTACCCAACATCTACCTTAACCAAAATCCCCTATCAATTTCATCATCCAAATATGATTTGTAAATTTGTAATAGACCTGGTGTATATGATCACATACCTGCAAACATTCCTTAACTTTAACAAAGAGAGACTAGCATTTTCATCAAACTTTTCTTTAGTCTCACATGACTAGTTTTGGATTAGTCAACAACCCTAACTTGAAATAATCATAACTATGTACCTGTAATGAATAATGATATGAAAATGATACACAATGTTCTTCAGTGTGTTTTATGCAATTCTGTCAGGTGTCACTACTTTAAACCTCTCAGAAAAGGATTTATAGAAAAAATGGCATACCTTTCTTAATTGTGTCTTATTCTAGAGAGCGACCTTGTAGAGTGTTCCCCACACGGAATATTTGTTGAATCAATCTGAAAACATTAAAAATCATAATAAATACTGTAATATAACCAACACATTTTTTCTTACTAAATTTTGATCTCTTATGAATAATTTATGACATTTTTTCCCAAAACACCTTTTTTAGACTAGTTTCAGGACTAGCCACAAACCCTATTTTCCACGTAGTGTAACTCCAAAAATACAATGACCCACAAGCTGAATTTTTTACCAAAAATACTTGGATATGTTTCCTCAATCTCATAGCAATTTCACGGTCTGAATCATTATATAAAAAAAATTATTGTGAAAATGGTGAGATGACCTGTAAATAACATACCTTAGAAAGCATCATCAAAATAATTTATCCTCCCTTGAATTACAGCCTTCTTTTCTTCACCTTCCTTCTGAAATTAGGCTTAGATATCCTTTGATTACCTCAGAAACCTATAGATATTCAATATTCTCAAGTTTGATCCAAAATGAGAGAGACTTGCCTCTTATTTATACTCTCCAAGTAGCTTCCTTAAAAACATCTTCTAGGTCACTTTGCCCACTTTCCTTATTTTAGGGTTAACCCACTTCTAATTTCTCCATTAAATTTATTATTTAATTAATTTTTTTTTATTCACTTTGAATTATAGTACACTCATCACTTCACTTTATTATTTACCTTCTAAAATCTCTTAAACCACTTTGACTACTTTGACCTTTTGGGGCTTCTAGATGACATATGAGAGTCCTCCAACATCGTAAGGCCATAACTCTCAAAACATGAGGAGTTATGTGACATTCCACATACCACCAGAAATGGAATGACATGAAATATCCATATAGAATAGTATTACCTACAAATATATTAAAAATCATACCATTATCCATCAAACAAACTTGGGTCCATTACCCAAACTTGGGTTTTCCAACTTCTTATGGCCATAACTCTCTAACCACGAGGAGTTATGTGACGTTCCACATACCACCAGAAATGGAATGAAAAGCACTATCCATATAGGATAGTTTCACTGGGAAATTCACTGACCTTTATCTCATTATTCCACAAATAAGCATGGGTTCTCGAACCATACTTCTAGGATAACTCAATCTGCAAGGCGTCTTCCCGTGAGGGCTTTCACCATAAGGGGACCACTTTGGAGTTCATACTTTGTGCTATCATGATTTATTCAAGGGTTGACATCAATGAAAACCAACCTTAATCAACATCAAGGTCTATCATATGGATGTAAATTTGGCCTTTCTAAATGGAGAATTAGAAGAAAAAGTCTACATCGAAGGAAGATTACGTTTTGAAGTTAAAGAAAGAGTTATATGGACTCAAGCAAGCCCTAAGAGCGTGGTATTCAAGATTGCAGATATACCTACAACGACAAGGTTTCAAGAAAGGAAATATAGACAACAATCTCTACATAAAGGTAAATCAAGATAGTATCTTGATAATTCAAGTTTATGTTGATGATATTATCTTCAGAAGTGATGATGACAGGTTGAGTCAAAAAAATTCCAAAGACATGCAGAATGGATTCAAGATGTCTTTACTTGGAGATTTCTCTTTATTTTTGGGTCTCTAGATATGTCAAAGCAACAAAGGTATCTTTATCTCTCATACCAATTATATCAGATAAATGTCGAAGAAGTTTGGAATGACAGATTGCAAACTAGTCAGTACTCCTATGCAAACTAGTTGTAAGTTAAGTAAGGATGATGATTCTAAAGATGAAAATCAGAGACAATACAGATCGATGATTGGCATCTTAATCTATGTAACATATTTCATACCATATGTGATGCAGGAATTTGGATAGGTTGTGTTAGTATCTAGATACTAAATTTTCAATTTTATCCTTGTTGCAGGAATGGGGTTATTCCCATAGAACCGAGCAGTGTCATTCCTGAGCACCGGTATCGTATATGCTAGAAGTAGTATTGAGATTATAACTTGCCTCATTGGAAGGAGGTATAAGAAGGGTGGAAATCCTTATTCCATTCACCTTTGAAACAATGCTATGATGCCTTGATCGAGACTTCACGATTATTTTAAAGTTCTTGGCCGAGAGACAATCTCCAGCACCTATCATCAAACACAACACAGGTTAGCCACAACATTACCCAACATTAGATTGATTAAGCTCTAATGTTGGTTCATATAGTTTTGGGTTTTTATTGTGTTGTTCATGGTTCTAGTTCTATCAAAGGAGCCTGCATCCATGGTACAACCTTCAACTCCTTCAACTATAGAGATATTTATTTATAGTGTTTTGGATCCCTCTCTAAACACAAGGGAAGCATTGGACAAGTATCGAGTTATGTCTCATTTTTAGGAGGTTTTTAAATACAAAGAGTAGCTGTTGGATTGTGGCATATTGTGGGCCCGAAGGACAAACTCCATCTCCAACGTTGCAAGCTTCAGTTACATGCTACCTGCCATCATATTACATATTAAAATTAGCACATAATCCAAGTGCTAAGAGAACTCATCAAATGCCATGAGAAGGAGAGCCTCATAGATGTGTCATCATAACGCTAAGCCCAAGAATCAATACAGAACCAAAGTTGAAAGGCCAAGCATGCACAACAACGCATAGAGTATAGAAAATACCAGCTATGGTATGGAAACATGTGCAAATATCTATGGTGGATGCTTGAAGATCGAAAAGGTGTCAAAAAGAAACATTGGTTTTTAATATTGGAATTGAAAGAAGGTTAATGCCAAGTGGGTTCACAAGGCGTTTTCAATCTTGGTTTTGTTTGGCCCTATCATATGGATCCTCAGTTGCAACAACAAGGTTTGTTTTGAAGTCTTTATAAAACCTATAAAATGTATGATCAAAAAGTAATTCTTATGATTATGGAGCAAGGCGTTGATGATTAAGCAACAAAAGAATGCCAGATGTCGAGGAAAATGCTTGGCACTCAACACAAGGTGCCACAAGGAGGGATATTATAGACCCATAGAATTATTAGCGTAAAATGCCTCCCAGATACATAACAAAATCTTCGATTGTGCCAAAATATTTGGAATCCCAAGTGTTATAAAACCTCCAGAGGACTTACGTGCAGTGAAATGAAGTCATTTGCTGGGAACTGTGGAAACGCATGGCGTTTGTCAAAAGATTTAGAGGCGTGGATGTGATAGATTTTGAAGAAGTTGGAAGATGGTTTTTGAAGTATCCATATACAAATTCCAGGTCCATTCGGCCTTGCCTTGTTGAGTTCAGTGAAGATCCCGATGTTGAGTAAGATACTTTGTTGGTCGAGCACTCCGGGCATGCGACCAGGAGGATGTCAAGTGATGCTTCATGTTGGAATTTGACTATTCTGCATTTATAACTGCTTCAACCACAACCGAGAAGGAGTTGATTAACCAGATGGGTCTTCATCTATTACAAACAGAGATAGGTTTCAATCCTATAAGACTCTTGTCCGAAATAAATCTCTAGTTGCATATGTGAAATATATTAGCCAAAATTTACATCATATGCCTAATGAGAATGCAGTATATCAATTCCAGGTTTGAAGGAAGAAAATTAGGCAGATCTAAGACTTTCAGGAAGCTAATTAGCATGATCAAATTTGATGTACAAATATAGTTTTCAGTGATCAAATTGGTTCGAGATTGAGAGTAGAAGATCTAGTATTTCCAGAAAGAAATGCACATGTGGCAGAGTATCACGAAAGTTCAGTTAAGTTGATCAAATAGCTACAGGATTCCAGGGGAATTTAAATTCCAATTAGTGGCAAAGTTTCTAGGAATACAAGCAATAATCCTAGATTTCAAGGCTATCAAGTATTTGGTCAAAACTCTTCGAGCAGCATTGAGGATTTAAATAAATAGGTGGCAGAGTTCGTGGAATATAATGGATCTGCAATAATTCCACATTTTCAACAGGAAGATTTCAAGGAAGGAGTTTAGCATTTGGTTCAAGATTTAAGGCTCAAGTCTACAACATCAAAGAACATCTCTAGATTGGTGAATCCCACTTGGAAAATTATTAATGGTGACAAAGCACATCCGGCAGTATACTAGTTTGAAGATCCATATGTTTAGGAAAAGATCAACAGTTCTTCAAGACTTGAGTTAAACAGTCAAATGATAGGATCAGATTTGGGTATAATCTCTAGGTTTGAAGGGGACACTTGGCAACAATGAATCACCAATAAAAGTCCAACTCCAGATTCACAATAGGGGATTCAATCAGTGATTTTAGGTAGCAATTGGGAATTTAAGCTATAGTTGAGATTCCAAAGCTAGAAAATCAGCAGAGAAATGGAAAATCCATCAACAACCTCAGCTATTTGGGACTTTTGCAACCAAATTTAGTTAGGAGTTTGTTTCTATTAGATTTTTTTGTTATTATACTTTATGAAAGACATTTTTTTTAAAAGAGGCAGGGTAATATGCCTATAGGGGGGAGGGGGCCCCGAGAGGGTAAGGCCTGAGAAGATATTGATGAAATAGCATCCAATCTGATTTATTGTGAGCCTGAGGGCATTGTATTTATGTGATCRCTTCTGACATTGGAGATCTATGATATTTGTTTTATCAGATCATGATTTCTCTTTCTAAACATTGTTTTTCCATCTTCCTTATTTTACATTTTGTTTCTCATCTTACTTGCATGAATTGCAGACATTGAGAATCAATAGCTTCTCATGGATGATAGATTCCCAAGCGATAAATTTTTTGTCATGACTACCTATTATTTGTGTGTTTTGTTTCAAGTACCATTTCATCCATTTGACAAAGAGAATCTTGGTTTGATGGGTGTTCTACTTTTTGTTTATTCCCTACTCTTCTACCCATTTTCATATAAACGTCTTATCCGATATACAATTTGATTGCCTTCGATTAAAATGGTGTTTACTTGACTCCATGCCCAATGGTGTTTTTACTGATCTGTATTTAGCCTATTTCTCTTGTTATTTCCCTTTCCATCTTCCTGATCCACCTCCTTTCAAAACCCTAAACACATCCTTATTTATAAAATCATTGTAATAACTAAATATGTGTTAGGCTTGACCCTATAGCAGTCTAGGGGAAACTTCTAGCACTAACATATGTTGGCATCATTGTCGGGGATGAAGAAGCGAAGAAATCTTCTCTGGGAAATCGATAATGATCATAAATGCTTCTTGATGGTGAACAAGAAGAGGACATGTGCTTGACTACAGATATTTCACCATGGCGACTCCACTGTCTAAACATTAATAGGCGATTCCACTGGATCCAAGCATGAAAGCCATTTCAGCTCAAAGGTTTGGTTTTTGTTATTTTTCATATGTCATTGGTTTTCCAAACCCAATTCTTAGTAGAGTTGAATGGGAAGGTACTCTTCCTACATTTAAAGACGAGGATTGGGAGGTTCCAGCTGAGCATCTACTGAATTTTCATGAGTTTATTCATGAACGTCAGATCATGCACGAGGATGTTAAGATCAATATTTTTAGATACTCGTTGAAGGGAGAATCCCTTGACTGGTGTAGATCTCTTCCAGCTTCAAGTATTAACTCACTGGCAAGTTTTCATATTGCTTTCAATATATTTTGTAAAGAATCTTTTTCAGCTGAAAGTCTTTTTGAAAATTGTTGTGATGAGTTTGATAAGCATATTCAATAGAGAGAAAATGTTTCTTCTGATTGCAATAATGAAAACCATGTTGTTGAGGAAGATTTTCCAGATCTAATTGATAATAGGAAAGATGACTGCATAGTTGTGGATGCATTAGATTTTGTTTCTGATGCACTTGTTGTCTTAGATCTGAATGAAAAAATAGTTGAAGAAGAGGTATTTCCTCAACTCCTTCAAGTGGATTCCTATGACATGTTGTTACATGTGATTAAGGAGGAAAATCAAGAGGCTGATCATCAAGAAAAGATATATGAGGCAACATATGGCAATGTTAGATTTGATCAACAGGTTTATGAAAACATTCTGCCCATTTGTCATTACAGTCAGAACCAGTTTATGGCAGCCATGTATCTGAAGGGGAAGAAAAGTTTGAGCTGCAAGGAGAGGTAAACCTATTTGGTTGTCCATCTATTTCTTTCTTCTATGATCCGATAGCCATTTATATGGAATCATATTTCTCAGAAGATTTCAGTCTTGCTATTTTCAAAAGTAAAGTAGATGATGATTGTAAGTATATGTTGCAAGTTGAAATTCTACTGCAAATTATGAATTCCTATTTGATTTCTATCTGCATTGAAAGAGCTTTGATAAATGGTTTGATGTTATCATGGCTTCATTGGAAGAATGATTTCACTTGATCAAGTGACAGTATAATTGGTTAGAAGTAGGGCAGGCAATAAGCTTTCTTCTGAAGCATTTGTTTTTGCAGTCTGCATAGTGTAATTAGTTTGCAGCAGAAAATTTGGTTTCAGCATTTTGTTATAGTTTGAATAAGTTGCAGAAGTTTGGGCCTGATTTTCTATTGACGGACCCCATAACCCAATGGACTAGGCCAACACAAAAGAATGTGAACATTGGCAGAGACAAAAGTTTGCAAGTTGCGTTGCACGGATGCACAAAGGAAAAGGCATAGTGGTCTGATTGTTCTTGATGCCTCATAGGGAGAGAATCATTCCCCAGAAGGAGCCAATGTTAGTATCTAGATACTAAATTTTCAATTTTATCCTTGTTGTGGGAATGGGATTATTCCCATAGCACCGAGAAGTGTCATTCCTGAGCACCAGTATCATATATGCCAGAAGTAGTACTGAGATTCTAACTTGCCTCATTGGAAGGAGGTATAAGAAGGGTGGAAATCCTTATTCCATTCACCTTTGAAACAATGCTATGATGCCTTGATCGAGACTTCACAATTATTTTAAAGTTCTTGGCCAAGAGCCAATCTCCAACGCCTATCATCAAACACAACACAGGTTAGCCACAACATTACCCAACATCAGATCCATTAAGCTCTAATGTTGATTCAGATAGTTCTGGGTTTTTATTGTGTTGTTCATGGTTCTAATTCTATCAAAGGAGCCTGCATCCATGGTACAACCTTTAACTCCTTCAACTATAAAGAGATTTGTTTCTAGTGTTTTGGAGCCCTCTCTAGACACAAGGGAAGCATTGGATAAGTATCAAGTTATGTATCATTTCTAGGAGGTTTTTAAATACAAAGAGTAGTTGTTGGATTGTGGCATATTGTGGGCCCAAAGGAAAAACTCGAGCTCCAACGCTGCAAGCTACAGTTACATGCTACTTGTCATCATATTACATATTAAAATTAGCACATAAGCCAAGTGCTAAGAGAACTCATCAAATGCCACGAGAAGGAGAGCCTCATAGATGTGTCAGCATAACACTAAGCCCAAGAATCAATACAGAACCAAAGCCGAAATGCCAAGCATGCACAACAACGCATAGAGTATAGAAAATACCATCTATGGTATGGAAACATGTGCAAATATTGATGGTGGATGCTTGAACATCGAAAAGGTGTCGAAAAGAAACATTAGTTTTTAATATTGGAATTGAAAAAAGGTTAATGCTAAGTGGGTTCACAGGGCATTTTCAATCTTGGTTTTGTTTGGCCCTATCATATGGATCCTCAGTTGCAGCAACAGGTTTTTTTTTAAGTCTTTATAAAACCTATAAAATGTATGATCAAAAAGTAATTCTTATGATTATGGAGCAAGGCGCTGATGATTAAGAAACAAAAGAACGCTAGATGACGAGGAAAATGCTCAGCACTCAACACAAGGAACCACAAGGAGGGATGTCACAAAACCATGGCATTATTAGCATACAACTTCCTCCCAGCTACATAACAAAAGCTTCAATTGTGCCAAAATATTTGGAATCCTGAGTGTTATAAAACCTCCAGAGGACTTACGCATAGTGAAATGAAGTCATTTGCTGGGAACTGTGGAAATGCAAGGCGTTTGTCAAAAGCTTCAGAGACGTGGATGTGATAGATTTTGAAGAAGTTGGAAGATGGTTTTTGAAGTATCCATCTATAAATTCTAGGTCCATTTGGCCTTGCCTTGTTGAGTTCAGTGAAGATCCTAATGTTGAGTAAGATACTTTGTTGGTCGAGCACTCCAGGCCTATGACCAGGAGGATCTCAAGTGATGCTTCATTTTGGAATTCCACTATTCTACATTTATAATTGCTTCAACCACAACCGAGAAGGAGTTGATTTACCAGATGGGTCTTCATTTATTACAAACAGAGACAGGTTTCAATCTTAGAAGACTCTTGTCTGAAATAAATATCTGGTTGCATATGTGAAATATATTGGCCAAAATTTACATCATATGGCTGATGAGAATGCAGTATATCAATTCCAGGTTTGAAGGAAGAAAATAAGGCAGATCCGAGACTTTCAGGCAGTTGATTAGCATGATCAGATTTGATGTACAAATATAGTTTATAGTGATCAAATTGGTTCGAGATTGAGAGTAGAAGATCTAGTATTTCCAAAAAGAAATGCACATGTGGAAGAGTATCACGAAAGTTCAGTTAAGTTGATCAAATAGCTACAGGATTCTAGGGGATTTTATCAAATGCCAATTAGTGGAAAATTTTCTAGGAATACAAGCAATAATCCCAGATTTCAAGGCTATCAAGTATTTGGTCAAAACTCTTCAAGCAAAATTGAGTATTTAGATAAATAGGTGGCAGAGTTCGTGGAATATAATGGATCTGCAATAATTCCACATTTTCAACAGGAAGATTTCAAGGAAGGAGTTTAGCATTCGGTTCAATATTTAAGGCTCAAGTCTACAACATCAAATAACATCTCTATATTGGTGAAGCCCACTTGGAAAATTATTAATGGTGACAGAGCACATCTGGTAGTATACTAGTTTGAAGATCCATATGTTTTATCAGATCTATGATATTTGTTTTATCAGATCGTGATTTCTCTTGTCTAAACACTGTTTTTCCATCTTCCTTATTTTACATTATGTTTCTCGTCTTACTTGCATGAATTACAGACATTGAGAATCAATGGCTTCTCATGGATGATAGATTCTCGAGCAGTAAATATTTTTCCATGACTGCCTATTATTTGTGTGTTTTGTTTCAAGTACCATTTCATCCATTTGACAAAGATAATCTTGGTTTGATGGGTGTTCTACTTTTTGTTTATTCCCTACTCTTCTACCCATTTTCATATAAACGTCTTATCTGATATACAATTTGATTTCCTTCGATTAACATGGTGTTTACTTGACTCCATGCCCAATGGTGTTTTTATTGATCTGTATTTAGCCTATTTCTCTTATTATTTCCCTTTCCATCTTCCTGATCCACCTCCTTTCAAAACCCTAAACACATCCTTATTTATAAAATCATTGTAATAACTGAAGATGTGCTAGGCTTGACCCTCTAGCAATCTAGGGGCAACTTCTAGCACTAACAGGTTGCAAGGTTTCAAGCACCAAAGGAATCGCATGTTATGGCAGTAAAGAGGATATTCAAATAGCTCAAAGGTATAGAATAGTTTGGATTATGGTATCCAAAAGGGAAGCATATATCTCGTATTGCCTACACAAATGCATATTGGGAAAGTTGCATTGATGATATAAGAAGTACAAGTGGATTATATTTATACTTAGGTGAGTGTCTAGTATCATGGCTAAGCAAGAAACAGTCATCAGTATCCTTGTCTATAGCAGAAGCATAATACATTGCAGCAACGACTTGTTGTACTCAGGTTCATTGGATGAAGAAAACTTTACAGGACATACAAGTAAAGTGTGATGAGCCCATTTCAATACTTTGTGACAACATCAATGCCATCAGTATATCTAAGTATCCAGTGATTCATTCTAAGATGAAGCACATTCTAATCAAGTATCACTTTCTATGGGAACAAGCTACAGAGAACAACATCAAGCAAGAGTATGCCAGGAGAAAAGAGCAAATTGCAGATATCTTCACCAAACCACTTGCAAGGGAAAATTTTGAGTATCTGTGATAGAATATTGGAGTAGTTTCTACCCCACAGTGATTCACACGGCATCAAGCTTAACAGGACAGCAGGAGAGAAATAGAATTCTTGAAGAAGTTCAAGCAAAGAACCTTTTGAATGATTTTCATATACAGCAGAGAGTTACATGAGGAAGAACCATGAAGAGAAAGGTTAGTATAAATAAAAGAGACCTGTAGATAGGGGGAGTATCCCCAAGAGGAGGATTACCCTTTGTCAATGATGTCAAAGGGGAAGTATTGGAGCAAGGCATGGAGACAAAGAGAAAGAAGCAATTAGAAGGGGGGAGTGATGGTCAAAGGGGAAGAATGGGTATATGTATTCTCATGCCTAGGTGTTTTCATCAATTCCAAAGAGGGATATTGTTGATAGTTTGGTTTTCATTGATGTCGACCCTTGAAGAAGACTCGATGGTTTTGTTTTGGTACCCAAATTTGAATGAGGAATTTTGACATGACAGAAAAATCAAATGCAGGAAAGACACTTGTGTATGGATAGTACTCGTTGTGCCATTTCTAGTGGTATGTGTAATGCCATGTAGATCCTCATGGTTCAGGAGTTATGGCCTTGAGAAGTTGTAATCCTTGAAGAATGGTCAAGAAGTCCCTAGTTGGTTACAAGTCCTTAATGAAAGGGTAACATTGTTGTAACAAGAAAACTTTAGAAGCCCTAAATTAAGGGGAGGAGTTACCTAGCACAAGTATAAATACACATCAAAGAGTAACTAACAAGAGAGTCATATATTCATTCATTAATTATCTATATTGTGAACTATATATCCTTTTGCTAAGGTTGTGATGGTATTTTCTGAGGAAGGTCGAAGTTGAAAGTCTCATAGTTGCAGCAAACATGAGTAACCCTATTTTTGGAGGTATCCACGGGTTACAGGTCATAAGGGTTCCGATGTACATGGGCTACAGTAGAGAAAAGCATGGACATACATGGGTAGCAGAGGAGAAATTTATGGATCTGTGAAAATCTCATGAAAGATTGAGTAAATGTTGGTACCAGTTCCCTGAAGTCTGAAGAATTCTACAAGTATGCATATTAGAGTTTCAGGTTAGCTACAAAGGTATTGGTATGGTTGTATACTTGTTTTGATGGTTAATTTTTGTCATGATATGGTGTATGCTTGAGGCATACTTTGTATGGTTGGTTTGGTATTTAGGTGTGGTATATCTTGGTTTATCGGCTGAGTGAGGAGCACTCTTATATCTAGTTTAGTATATGACATGGTTTTTATAGTTCATATCCTTGAGTTCATGTTGTATGGTGGAATATGCATGAGGGACATGCATTGGTTCCTAAGACACTTCATTGATGATATGGTACATGTCTATACATGATTGATGCTATGGTATATGGTATAGATTGTATTCATGGTTTATGACATGGTTTATGATTGATGCATGTTATAGTTCATTTGTCGGTACACAGTTGATGCATGATATGGTACAGGAAGACAGGTTGGATACAGTGACAGGTTGATAGGTTACGGATTGATGTGATAGTGGCAGTGATTGTGGTAGTGATAGTTGGTCTACATTTATATTTGATGGCAGCAGGACGAGGCAAAGATAGGTGGTTGTATTCGCCTTCCGGTTGGAGCTGGAGAACTTAGGGGGTTGTAGCCTCTGTAACACCCCAGGTTTTGAGCCCCATATTAAATAATGTATTTTGTTAATCCATGAAAGGCTAGTGTGCCCAAACAATGGAAAGATGCCAGTGTGCCTAGGAAATGTAATGTTTTGATCATTATTATAATAAATACATCACTAGATGCTAGATGAACAAGGATAAGAGTTATAGGGAGGATATGATTCCAAAACAGAGGGGGATTAAGTGGATAAGTATTTATTTTATATTTTATTTACCCATTTTGTTTAATGGAGAATAATAGTTACGTGAGCTTCTTGGGAGGAAGGCCAAGTGGTTCCTTGATTCCAAGAATTACATAAACCCATATTTGCTATGGGGTGGGGGTTCTTCGACTGGTTTCTTCTTCATTCACTCATTCACTCAATTGCTTTCTATTCACACCTTTTGTTAGGATTTCACTCCATTCATTCTTTTACCCACTTGTATTTCCTCATTTGTGTCTTGGCTTGGGAAAGGAAAATGAATTGTTGAAGAGCATCCATGGTATTGTTGGATGTAGATATTGTTGGTGTATTCCAGCCATGAATAAAGACCTGCATGTCTGAGATGCTTTGTTCTGTACTCAAATTTTCTCACAGCTGCGAGTCCTGAGAGTCCCAGCATGGAGATTCTAGACCAACTGCACTAGATCCCTAGAAGGAGATGGACAACTTGAGGGACTGTGTGACAGAGAAGGGGGTCCATTCTCTTGGGTTGTGCAGGTTGGGTAGAAGAGAGTTGGTGTACTTTGGATTGTTGTGGGTACCGAGAAGCATATGAGAGCTTGAGTTCTTACTACTTTTGTAAACCAAATAACACTCTAAAACCATACTTGTGGATTCATAGCCTTGGCTCGAGGGTGACATTGTTGTTGAGACTTGGAACAGTAGCGTCTATAGTTAGGTGGAACGTCCTTGGTCTGCAGCTTGTTGGTGATTCGTTTCATGAAAGATAAGTGCTCTTTGTTATGGTTTTGTTTACCTGTGTATCTTTATTTCCGATGTGTATTTAATTATATATGAATTTTTCATATATAATATGCATGTTTGTTTGTTACTATAATAACCCTAGGCTGAACCCAATTGTAAATGTAAATACAAATGTGTGTAAGTTAGTGATTTGTTTGACATCATTTTTTTTGTTTGCACCTTCCATGGTATAGTGTGTGCATGTACTGTGTAGTAAAATGATGAAGTGTGCACATTCCAGTATACCACACGCAGCAAACTTAAGTGCGCGTGATTTTGAGGCCAGTGATCCTTTGTGTATATGTTGTGTTTTATAGGCTGGTGAGCCAATTTATTATAAGACAAAAAGGCTTATGTGATGATTAAGCCAGAGATCCCAGATGTTAAAGTTCAGTGAGCCTATTTTTGTATATGTCTCATCATTAATATAAAATACACCGTTGCGCACAGACCGACCACGATAAAAGAGTATGGGGAACTAAACTCCACTAGTTATGGAAAAGGGGGGCTAAAAGTTAAGAAAAAGGGCTAATATAGGGAGCTTAAGCCAAAAATGAATATTATATTAATATTCCTTATATCATAAAGTATGGAAAAATATTTTATCCTAAGTTCTAAGGATGGGGACAAGTGGGCCAAAGTAGCTCCCAACATGACAAGTGTCAAGTTGGGAACATGCATACATATAGTTTGGACTTAGTTAATTTTTCGATCATTCAGTCATCCATTCAATCATTCCATGATCATTCCCTCACTCAGTCAGTCATCCTCCGTACCTTCATGTCACTGTACTTGAACCTGTATCCGTACCCATACCTGTTTGTGTACCTGGTTAGCTTGGTATTTGGATTGAAGAGGCAGGTTGTCAGGCTTGTGAGCAATCTCCAAGGTGAGATAATTGTTGGGAATTGATTTCCAAAGGTGCTAAACTGTAGCTACAGGGCTATGAGACTTCTTATCTAGCCTGTTGCTAAAGCCCAGAAAGGAAGTGGGGCAACTGAGGGACTATTGAGCAGAGAAGGGGCACACTTCCTGGGGTGGTACAGGCATGTGGGGAATGAGGGACTGTAGGATGTTAGTTTGAGTTTGCACCTATGATGAAGTCTTTCCTGTTGTATATGATACATCATCCTGGTTAGGAATCCCTTTACCTAGGTGGATTTTAGTCCTAGCTCGGGGGTAACCCATTGCTGAGAGTGATGAGTAGTGTGGTCTAAGGTTGGGAGGTTCGTAGAAGGTATGCACGCAATTGGTGATATTCTTACCAAGATAAGTGTCAATTATGTGTTAATTTATATGTTGCATTATTATTTATGTGTTATATTTATGGGCATTTCATTTATATGATGCATGTATATGCTTACTGTCATTTATGTATGAATCTGTTCATTTACAGTATATATTTATCTCTTTAAGTTTTATATATAAAATTCTGCAAGAGTCTTTGTGTGTATATGTTTTAATTGCATGCAGTTCAAAAAATTTATGTGGCATAACTCAATTGGATGTTGGGTATGTTACAGTATGTTGAGAATAGAATGAAAGTGTTTTCTGGAGTAGTATGTCCCGGCCTAGGTGGCTAGGGATGTTACAGTTATTGTTGTGCATGTCGTATGGTTTATTTCTTTTATCTTGTAGCATGAATCTTGATCAATGCATGTGAATATTTCATGCATCTTTAGTAATCAAGAATGTATCATAAGTCGAATTAGTTCTGAAAGGGGAATCGAAGTTAGCATGCTCAGCCTTTGGGAGGCTGGGTATGTTGCAGATTAGTATAAGAGCCACAGGTTGAAACACCGGGCTGGAATGGGATGGATCTATTAGAAAATATCTTGTGGTTAATATCAAGTACACCTTGAATCAGGAAGATCAAAAGAAATGGCGTGGTAGTCAGAACATCAAATACCTTTTGTAAAGGAGTGTGCAGTCGTGACCGTTTCTTTTGAATTTGAGATCGATCACCACCATGGGATCGAGGGAGATCTAGATCGTCAGATCGAAAGGTGGGTGAACAAGGTTCGTCCGATGGAGGCGAAAAGGGTTGGGTAAGAATTAAGTCCTAGCCGTTGGATCTGGTTGATTGATCATCAGTCATCGATCTAAGACAAGAAGGAAAGGAATAACTTTGGAACTTCGCCACTTCGGCGATCTTGGTAGGTAGGAAAATCCTAAACTACCAAAGCCCAGAGTCGTGAAGTCTCGTCAATCATCTGATCTAATGGGAGGTTCAAAGGGATCTCTGCCATTGATCATGGTCAACCAACATTTACCACTTCGGGAGTTTTCACTCTAGAAGTTTTAAAGTTCGATGAACTATTATAACCTAGAGTCCCAGAGTATCAAAGACTCGAATTCCCATCGACCATTAGATATAGGGAAGGACTTCAAAAGTATGTCAATCGTGAGATCTAGTAAGGGTGGAAGGATAGAGGACTTTTGGAGCTTTGAAACCTCTCCACTTTGGCGTTCTATAGTTCATAATTGTGGAGGTCATCTAGAGCAAGAAGCCTCGAAGCCTGAAGCCCATAATTAATCACATTCATTGGTTGTGGGAGGATTTTGAGCCGTCCATTTTAGTTCTGCATTTGGTTATCCAAGAGGTAGCGTGTGTTGGACTCGAGAAACTTCCAAAGCCCAGAGTCTCAGAGTCCTGGATTTGATTAAGGTCGTGGCTTGTGCCACGTGGAAAGGGGTCATGTGGGGACATGTGTCACCTGGATTCAACACCTTTTAGACTCATATATGTCCATTTTTTATTGACACTTGGCACACATGCCATAGGTCCATGTCACACTAGGTGACGTCAATGTGTCATGTCAGCCCCGAGAGTATGGCCTCCGGGGGTGCCCAAGTTTCTGCCAGTGAAAAGTGTCGAAGCCTGAAGTTGTGAAGGCATGCATATCATATCGATCTAATATCCCTTTGAGACCTTCCTAAACTATTGGATCAAGTAGTAGGAGGAGCAGGGTAAGCACTTCAGAGGATTGTCACTCTGGGGGAGTTGAGAGACATGGGAAATGAATGTTCTAGATCCCTGGAGCGTTGAATTTTTGAATTGGTGAAAAGTTGTCCATCTCAATATTTGATTAAGTCAAGACCATTGATTCTCGTTGAAGCCTCCAACTGAGGGTGGGGTATTCCAATCAATGGGATATCAAGTCTCGATTGTCTGATCCTTGCTGGTGGAGTTAGTGACGACTTTGGTGAAGTGTAGCTCTCAGAGGAATTGGAATTTGACAACAGAGAACAGTCGAAGGCCAAAGTCCAAAGGTTAGTCCTAGCACGAGTCTCATGATAAGGTAAAAAGGGCCTGGGAGGTAACCCAACCCTCGGTTATGTTTTTCGTGAAAGCTCTCGTGTGAAAGGACACGGAGCGAGGCGCTAAGGAAGGATTAATCCCATGGTTTTGAGTCCTGGCCACATGGAAAGGGGTTTGAAGAAAGTGTCTGCACATAATTGAATTATGTATCAGCTAAAGCATAACATGGAAGTGTTATATGGTGGAGATTTATAATATGTTATTCATGAATTGAGAATAAAACGGACCTATAGCATTGTTGATAATCAATTTTGTTTATAATAACCCTGACAAAATGGTCACTTGCACATTTTGCAAAATTAGGAGGCGTAAACATATCAGTTCAATATAAGAATGAATATTTGAGAAATGGAATAAGATGAGGGAGCCTCCAGCCATGATAAAGAGATCGAAGGTCATAATCTCAGAGTTTTTAATGCATAGATAGAATCCAACGGATAAGAAGAAGGAGAAGTTTGATCATAGGAGGAAGGGATTCAAACCTCCTTTCAGCATAAATGAACCTAATAAAAATCATCAAGACTGGTATGCTAAGGATGACTCAAAGAAATAAGACTCCTTGGGAAAAAGGGGAAGACCACCAATCCAATGTTGGGGATGGAAAGAATATCACTTGTACAAGGATTGCCCACACAGAAAGGAAAAAGTGAATACTGTGCACAACATCAAGAGGCTACAACAGTAGAAGACATGGGAAGGATTTATGCAGCCTTAGATAATCGACAAGTAGAGTACTAATCCAATATGATCGAGGTGGAAGGTAAGATCATAAATCATCCTGCTTCTATTTTAATTAATTCGGGAGCAAGTCATTATTACATTGATCATAAAATAGTGGATAGATTACATTTGGAGAAAAGTAATCTTGGAAAATCAAGTTTGGTCCAGCTAGCCACTAGAACCAAAAGGATAATCCATTATATGGTCAGAGGTTGTTCCATAAGTCTTAATGGTGTGAATACTAATGTCGACCTAAATATTATACCATTGGTATCTTATGATATTCTAATTGGAATGGATTGGTTGGAAAAGAATCATGTTATCCTAGATTTTCATAACAAGAAATTTACATGTCTTGATGGAGATGGAAAACAAATCACTTTGAAAGGAGTTCCAAGACCCATCTCTATAAGGGAGATTCCATCCTTACAGCAATAGAGATGTTTCAGAAAATGATGTCAATTGTATGCAGCCCATGTGGAGGAGCCAGAAAAGAAAAAGGGAGCAAGCCTTGAATATTTCTTAGTACTACAAGAATTTGAATATGTATTCCAAGAAATACCAGGGTTTCCACTAAAAAGGGAGATAGATTTCTCTATTGATTTAGTGCCAGGAGCTTCCCTGGTGTCAAAAACACCTTATAGAATGAGTACACCAAAGTTGAAAGAATTGGTGAAGAAAGGATACATATGTCCAAGTGTTTTACCTTGGAGAGCACCAGTACTCTTTGTCAAAAAGAAGGATGGAACCTTGAGGCTATGTATTGACTTTGGACAGCTGAATAAATCCACTATAAAGAACAAGTACCCCCCACACATAATTGATGACCTCTTTGATCAGCTAAGAGGAGCAAAGATATTTTCAAAGATAGACTTGAGATCAGGGTACCATCAGGTAAGAATCAAGGAAGAAGACATCAATAAGATAGCCTTTAGAACCAGGTATGGGCATTATGAATTTGTAGCGATCCCATTTGGATTGTCCAATGCACTAGCTGTCATTATATGCTTAATGAATGGCATATTCAGAAATTACTTGGACAAGTTTGTCATAGTATTCTTGGAATACATACTTACCTATTCTAAGTCAGAGGAAGAGCATGAACATCACCTAATATTGGTATTGAAAGTGCTAAGGGAACATTAGTTGTATGCCAATATGAATAAAAAAAATTTTACCAAGAAAATATCCATTGCTTATGTCAAATTATTTCAAAAAAAGGTATAACAGTAGACCCAAAGAATATTGAAGCCATTAGAGGATGACCAACGCCCAGGAATGTTTCATAAGTTAGATATTTTATGGGATTCGTTGGTTACTACAAAAGATTTATAGCAGAGTTCTCTAATATTTCTCATCCCATCACTTCTTTGCAAAAGAAGGGAATTAAATTTGAATGGACAAATGAGTGTGAAGAGAACTTTAATTTGTTGAAAGAATTACTTACTAGTGCACCTATTCTAAAGATTGTTGACCCAAATGAAAGTTTTTTGGTATGTACAGATTCATGCAAGGAAGGACTTGGTGGAGTCCTCACTCATAATGGACATGTCATTGGTTATGAGTCCAGAAAGCTTAAAGAACATGAGAGGAACTATGCCACACATTACTTGGATCTTGTTTCCATTGTTCATGAATTGAAGATGCGGAGGCATTATCTCCTGGGAAAGAGATTTGAATTAAGAACAGATCACAGGGGCTTGAAGTATCTTTTTGAACAGAAAAATTTGAATGTCAGGCAAACAAGATGGCTGGAATTTTTAACTCAATACAATTTTGATATCAAGCATATCAAAGAAAAATAAAATAAATTTGTTGATGAAATTAGTAGAAGAATACATTTCATGCATGCTACAATTGTTAGTATGCATCAGTCAGATTGAAAGAGAAAAATTTTAGATGTTAATGTCACAGATCAGCATTACCTACAGGTAAAAGAAAGCTTACAACAAGAAAATGTTCAAAAGAAAATGAAAGAGTATGAGATGAAGGAAGATGGATTACTTATGCATAAAAATATAATTTGTGTTCCTAATTCTGGAGAACTCTGGAATTTGGTATTAAAAGCAATGCATAATGTTTCATATGTTGGACATCCCAGTTACCAGAAAATAATTGGTG
This sequence comes from Picea mariana, assembly GCA_032191745.1. Classification (NCBI taxonomy): domain Eukaryota; kingdom Viridiplantae; phylum Streptophyta; class Pinopsida; order Pinales; family Pinaceae; genus Picea; species Picea mariana. The sequence continues at coordinate 80,493 of JASDQU010104451.1, read as the reverse complement.
CAGTAAGAAGCCAATTCTTTTGGATTGGAATGAAAAAGGATGTTGTTGATTACATCGCCAGATGTATGGAATGTTAGAGAGTGAAGGTTGAGCATACGCACCCAGTGGGTTTGCTACAATCATTGCCAATTCCAGAGAAGATATGGGAAGTGGTAACCATTGACTTTATAACAAAATTTTCCAGGACAACAAGACAACATGATTTGATCATGGTAGTGGTTGATAAATTGACAAAGTTTGCTCATTTTGTTCATGTAAAAACAAATCATACAACATCCAATATTACAGAAATTTACATGAGGGAGATTCCTCGGTTGCATGGGATACCTAGAACAATTGTCTCAGACAATGACACAAAGTTTACTTCAAATTTCTGGAGGGGATTATTTAAAGGATTTGGTATAAATATGAACTTTAGCATAGCATACCATCCACATTCATATGGGAAGACAGAAAGATTCAACCGAGTAATTGAAGACATGTTGAGAATGTATGTGATGAATAATCCATCTAAGTGGGAAGATTACTTACACTTGGTTGATTTTTCCTATAATAATGCATATCAAGCTTCATTAAAAATGAGCCCATTTGAAGCTTTGTATGGTAGGAAATTCAACACTCCAGTGATTTCGGACAACCCAGCAAATAGAGTGGTACTTGGTCTAGAATCGCTCAACGATATGGAAGACCAAGTGGTTAAGATTAAGAATAATTTAAAGGAAGCTCAAGATAGACATAAATTTTATGCAGATAAGAACATGACAACTAGAGAATTTAAAGTGGGGGAGTTGTTGGTTATGGAGCCTGATTATGTTCCTGATTCAGAGGTCCTTTCTTTCAGTCATGTTTATACCCCATGAAGACTTTACACCCCAGAAGTATGTACACTCTTCCACATGGGGGAGTGCAGAGGGGGGGTACTCCCTCTGCGATGTCTGGGGGGGCTATCCCCCCAGTTGGGGGTTCGGGGGTGAAGCCCCTAAAGAAAAAATTTCCTTGTAAATGTATATTGTAATTTCATTGTAAAATATGACCGTTCATTATAAGGTTGCAGATCTAACGGTAGAAATTATGTTAGGGTTTTTTTCCCTAGAAGGAAACCCTCTATTATGAGGGAAATGTATTGCAGCTATGCATTATGGTGAGTATTGTATTCTGAGAGAGGATACTGTGAGAGAAAGAAGAGGAAGTTACAACGGGTTTGTTGTAGGTTGTATCCCTTCATTTGCTAGATAATAATAAAGGAAGGACCTGGCAATTTCTCTGGTGGACGTAGCCCACACTGGGTGAACCACATAAATCTGTGTATCTCTTGTATTGTGTATCTTCTGTGTTTTGTTTCCACATTTGTTTTTATGTTATTGCTTTGCGGTCTTGTTTTTATAACAGGAGCATGTTCTTTTAAAAGTGAATCCCAAGAAGAGCTCTTTAAATTTGGGTAGTTGTAAAAAGCTAGCATCCAAATTCTATGGTCCATTTGAGATATTGGAAAGAATAGGGCCAGTTGCATACATGCTTGCATTGCCTACTTCCATGAATGTGCATAATGTATTTCATGTCTCTTTGCTAAAAAAATGTGTACATGATCCTAACCATGTTATTGATTGGCATCTGATTCAGTTAGAGACAGAGGGAGACTTTTGTATCAAGCCAATGTGGATATTAGACAGAAAATTCAAAATTCTCTGGAATCGAGTTATAGAGTTGGTAAAAGTCCAGTGGACCTGCTATGGTCTTGAAGATGCCATACAGGAAAAGTACCTGCAAATTTTTGAATAAATTTTGAAATATTATTTATGTTTTGTATATGCACTGAGGACAGTGCCAAAATAAGGGGGAGGGGATGTAACACCCTAGGTTTTGAGCCCCGTATTAAATAATGTATTTTGTTAATCCATGAAAGGACAGAGTGCCAGTGCGCCTAGGAAATGTAATTTTTTGATCATTATTATAATAAATACATCATTGGATGCTAAATGGACAAGGACAAGAGTTATAGGGGGCTATAATTCCACAAGAGAGGGGGTTTAAGGGGATAGGTATTTATTTTATATTTTATTTACCTATTTTGTTTAATGGAGAATAAGAGTGACGTGAGCTAGGAAGGCCAAGTGGTTCCTTGATTCCAAGAATTACATAAACCCATCTTTGGTCTGGGGTGGGGGTTCTTATGTTGGTTGCTTCTTCATTTACTCATTCACTCAATTTCTCAATGTTCACAAGTTTCGTTTGGATTTCACTCCATTCATTCTTTCACCCACTTGTCTTTCCTCATTTGTGTCTTGGCTTGGGAAAGGAAAAATAATTGTTAAAGAGTAGACATGGTATTGTTGGTTATAGAGACTCTTGGTCTAGTCCAACCATGAATAAATACCTGCATGTCTGAGATTCTTTGGTTTGTGCTAAGTTTTTCTCACAGCTGCGAGTCCTAAGAGTCCCACCATGGAGATTATGGACTAGCTGCATTGGAGCCCTGGAAGGAAATGGATAGTCTAAGGGACTATGTGGCAGAGAAGGGGGTGTTACAGGAGAATCCCCTTGCAGACAAGTGGATACCCTCTTGGGATCTAAAATCCTAAGACCAAGATAGAAAGGGTGCTAACGTTGGTCACTGACATCCTTTTAAATCTAGTTAAACTAAAGTATAGAGAAGAGGAAGAAAGGAGTACCTTTTAAATGATTTTTATCCTTGCACAGTCCGAGACGAGATTTGATCCCGAAGCTCCTTGATAAGTCCTGTAAACAAAAAAAGATAGAACAAACTTCCTATTCTCTACTAATATTAGCTTGAAATCAGATCTATCTAATAGAGACAATTTCATGTAGAACAAACACAACCTTGAAATAAATAGGCCAAGCACATATGTATATTAATGAGAACAACAAAGAATACTTACAGACCTTTGATGAAGGTGCGGCAGCCTCTCCCATCTCTCCTTGTCCAACCCTTTTCTCAAATAATCCACACAAAAATGATGATGCTTCAATGATAAATCTCCCTTATGAGATCATAAGTTTGATACCTTCAATGTCTCTCCTTTTTACCATGAACAGGCCTCCTTATATAGGCTTGGAGAATCCTAAAAACTTAAGATATTCTTGGGATAAGTTGAGGATTATTCTCCTTTAGTTGTGGATATTCCCTAAGATCAAGCCTTGACCTCAGATCCAAATCCAACCAACTCCAGATATGAGTGGATTCTTCCTTGATTTTTCTCAACAATCCAAAAATCCACTCAAAAAAGGCCAGCGCTCCCTCAAAATGGGGCACAGAGCGTTGGAACGCTCCCCCAAAAGAGGTCACGGAGCATTGGCACTCCCTGACAGTGTATAAGGGAGCGTTTCCTTCCAAAATTGACTTTTTAGTGGTTGTTTTCATGGCAAAAGACTTGTACTCTCTATCAAATGATTTCTCCTCTTCAAAACCATTCTTTTGAGGTGTCTTTTGAGTGTTCTTGATAATGTCATCTGAGACATGACATAGGCAAGATGACAGTATGATTTTGTGACACTTGCAGCCAAAATGTGACACTTGCAACATGGGTAATGACAACACTAGGCCATCATTGTAATGAGTAATTTTGATGTGTAACAGATTGTCCCCCAAAGTGCGAAGTCAGAAGATGAGAACTGATGACTGAAGTATTTTGTAGACTTTTTCAAGCAAGGGTATGGACTCAGAGAACCTGGAAGAATATGCACACAACCATCAAACAAATATTATGACATGTTTCAAACCCAAGGCAGGCATACCTATGCTCGAGTGATAAATACTTTCAAGGTATGGCCACCATAAAATACATTGTGGATCCATAATTATATTGACAAAAATGTATAACCACTAAAGATATGATGTGGATCTATACTCCTATGACCTTAACTGATCATATCCACAAAGAATACACAGTGGATCTATGAGATGACAAGACATAGCCAAGACCAATATAAAGTGGATCTATGTGATAGTATATGTGTCAATGTTCAAAAGAAACTCCATCGCAACGTGGGTAAAGTACATATAAGAGTGACGACTCAACCCAAGGTCTTCTTATCGATCCCGATGTATTATGAATATAACCATGTGAATAGACGTCTTGATGTCGAACATGGCAGCAACCACTTGATTACCAGTCAATGAGGTAAACCGTTAACAAGTGTGAGGTAAATCACCATTGATGTCAATGATTCCCAAGGTACTCTAGTACATTCCAATGAATGTGAATGGATGAGATGAAGTCGAATATTTATGGAATCATCTGATCAGAGGTCAATGATGTAAACCCACTTTCGGATGCAAGGAGGCCTGCCATTGAGGCATACAGGTCCCAAGGTTCTACCTAGTTTCTAATTCTAGTTCTCGGATAATGTGTTGAAGTCGACAGGAACAGACTCATCGAAGGAGGGCCTTGATGTATCCCCCATCAACAACATGAAACTAACATAGAGATGTAATTGGTGGATCAAAAGAACATGGACTGACACAGCTATTGAAACAGGAAGTTTGTGATGGCTGACTATTGAGGTAGATACTTCCCTTGAACACTGAGGCACAATAGCAAAAACATGACATGGAACAAAACACGATGATGCAATGGATACGGTGACTTTCATTAGGTGACCTAAAGGAGTAAGAAAACTCAGAGGATTGGTTCAGTGTAGAGGTTCAACGAATTATAATGCGTGCAAAGACAAAGTGTCATGTTCAAGGGAGATTGTAAGAGTTACTTGTAATGTTATCAAAAAATGATTGGCTTGCTTCTTTCATTTTTTTCCCCCATCCACATAGACGAGTACCTCTTTTTGATTTAACGAGCTCGAGAAGGGTAACACATGCTCAATATAACTCACCTTCGGTAAGTCCCTCTTCCTTTGTTTAACGAACTGGAAGAAGTAAGGGTTCAGTCCCGTATGGTCCCTTCAGTGTATGATTGTTTAATGAGTCCAGAGAAGGTAAACTCAGTGGTTTTTCATATTTAGAGAGTCTGAAAATGACTTAAATACGACTCTAGTGTTGTCCTTTTTCATAATGTTAGTCTTGCAAGGTCGAAAAAGAGATAAATTATCACTCGAAAGACGCCCTTTCAAACCTTTTAACAAGTGGGAAAGGAATCAAGATCACTTGGCAATATTTTCACGTTTAGACAGACTGAAAATATCTTAAAGACAACTCTAGGGGGTTCCTTTTTCGTGTATCCATGCAAGTCCGAAAAAGAGATAAAAGTTTAGTTGGTGTGTTCTTATGTTTTTTCAAGCATGAGAACGAACTAAGACTATGCTCGTTAATGTGACAAGATGAAAATCGAACAATACTGCTCTGAAACCTGTCAATAATGTCAAAACTGCATGCCAACATATTAGTAAGGCCTCCAAAATATTTTTCAAAACCCAAAAAAAACTATGTCTTAGGAAAAAATGAAATTTATAATAGCAAAATGGGGTAAAAATGTCTTTTACCATTTCATTTGTGCAAAGATTTGTAGCAGTGGAGAATTTGTGCTTTGGAGGGTGAATCTTGTATTGTTCGGTGGAAAAGCTGCGATCAACTATTTTCCTCGCCGTTTGGACTAGGTTGGTGCTCTTCTTCCTCTCTTTAATTTGTATGGTTCAAATTCTGTTTTAAGGCAATGAATGGGCTTTAAAAAAGATGCCCTAGGTTGTCTCAAGCACCCAAAAGGGCTCGGCACTCCTCTAGAATTAGTGGGTGAGTGCTACCCAATTTTTTAAGAACCCTTGCAAGTTGATAAAGAGCACGCCAACGATATGATGTAGTGGTGGAGAGGGCACTGCCCAAAAACATAAGAAAACATGCCTAAAACGGCCATCGCTCTCTCAGAATGTTAAGGGAAGCGTTATGGTTTTTTAGAGCACTCTGGTGGCTATTGTAAGTGGGAGTTGGCGCACTGATGTGCATGTAAAGGGGGTGTTGGCCTCATAGAAAGAGAAAAAAAAAATTAAAGTTTTTAATTGCCCAAAAATTGTCGAAAAAGTGTGACTTATGAATTTTTGGTTGTTGATGATTGCAAGTAACTTCGACAAAAGTCATGATCAAGTGGAAAGAAAGAGAGAATCAACTCGATGATGTGGCCACCTTGAAAAGTCCCTGATCAAGGGATGCCTTAAGGAATTGTGGTCTCCTCAAGTTATTCAAAACATAAAAGATGAAGAAAGAGATTCTTCTTCTCGAGTATATGATTGGGTTGTGGAACGTTGCGGAACAAGGGTTCCAAATCGGAACACAACTTCTTACCATCGAGTTGGAAGATGTATAATTCCTGACTGGCCTCTCAAAGAGAGGGGCCCCAATTATTTTATCTAGAGAGAGGGCACTTCCCACACTTGTAGATGATTACCTAACAAACCATTGTGTCCTAGGAGCGAGACTAGTGGGAGGTAGAATCACAATCAAAGACATCAGGGATCTACCTCTTCGGTCCATTCTGTTTTCCATTATGAGTATAGCGGGAAGTACCAGCTCACACTTGATTTCAAGATCATAGGTGGCCTATAGTTTACAGTGTCTAGAGCCAACACTATTTAACTGGAATGCAGGGTTCCTTTAGAATGTGAAGGAGCAGATTACGAGATGCAAAGAAGGGAAGCAGAAGCAGTTCAGATACGGTTCATTCTTGGTTTTTCTCTTCTTAGAATGCATTCCTCAGATGCAATCTCATATTGCATTAGTAGTATGACCAGTGGGAGAACCATGTATGGAGCAATGGACTAGCCTGTCTCCGAGACTAGGATCAAAGACAGAGTTCAAGTTCACTAGTGATTTCTTCACTTGGCTGAGACAGCAATTGATTGTTATAGAATATTTCCCATACGCCTGAGTGGATTTCTAGGGAATCATGGACCTGGTCCTTCCAGATGGGGTGGACTGGGACGTGTCATATAAGAAACCAAAAATTATCTTGTCAAGTGTTTTTTGATTTTAAAAATTATATTTTTTTGGGGTACATAGAAGAGTTTCTAACGGATGTATTGTTTCATCATGCAGATAAGGGAGAAACACATCCGGAAGAGATACCGGCATTGGGACATCATGGGGATGTTCAGATAGTAGCAGATCATGAGGTAATGGCAGGGGGTCTCTGAGAGGTGGAGACAAACCTTCGTGGTCTTATGATGGGTATCCCTCCTCTTGAGAGGGAGGACGTATCCTTGCACTTGCAGAGACACACAGTGGGAGTCCCTGAGAGTATTAACTCTTTACTGAGACGAGTAGCCCATGCGGTGGTGTGCTACTTAGAGCATAATGTGATGCGGGAGGACTAGGACCTCACTGATATTTTTTGTATAGTCTTTATGACGATGTTATGGTCACGAGGACCCAATATTTTTCCCTTTTATGTACTTTTTTGATGTAATCAAACATTTTCTATCACACCATATATATATACATATCTGAGTTTTTACAATGCCAAATGATGTTTTAAATGTGCTGTGTTTTAATTTACATGTGATTTATGATTTATTTCCTTTATGAAACCTTATCTATGTGCGAGATACCGATCCATGATGTAATTGGCTAACGAATCCGAAATGGTATTGAGTTCTCTTGGTATGTGTTTGTATTCGATAAAATCAAACATTCATTCAAGATGAAGAACTTGTAAGTGGAGACATAGTAGGATAGGATTACGAATAGCATAGATTCGATTAAGTTGGYAGACCACGACTTGAGAGTCTAGGTTAACGATCATATGAGAAAAACCTAGGGAGGAGGCTTCAGTTAAAAGTACGATGACATAATGATGTTTTTCCATGTTGTTAGTTGTCGATCCTAAGAAAATACCTTCTGAACTCACCAACTCATCAAAGTGGTAAACGACCCAAGCTATAGAAGCAACGTTTTGGGTGTGTCGACTAGCGCCATCCGCAAACCTGATAAAGATAGGAAAGGAAGATGTCATATATCCATGAAAACACAAGACACAGTATGAGCGACTAAGGCAAAAACTCGAGCACGCAAAATAAAAACACATCAAACTAAAAATACAATAGTGTACAAAGCACGCATGCTAGGTATTCTAAGAATAGTACTTCTTAAGGTAAAGCTCGTTTCGGGGCTCACCCAAGGAGATTCCAACATATTCGACTAACTCATAGGAGCCTCTATGTAAAACATGTTTCATGATGTAAGGACCATGCCACAAAGGTTCTAACTTGCCTGTCCCTAACTTATCATGAGCCTGGTCATATACGAGGACTAAGTCTCCTTCTTTGAAAGTACGAGGGTGGACAAATTTATCATATTGATTCTTGATCTGCTTTTGATACGTCTCATTAATGAGAGAATCATCACGATGTGTTTCATCCAACCTAGTCAGATGTAAGAAGCCTTCTTCTTCGGAAAAAGTGTGAGGCAGGAGTTCTACTTTGAGTTTCAATGAGGAAATTCTGCACTCGATTGGTAAAACAGCTTCTATGCCATATACTAACTGGAAAGGAGTAAATCCAGTAGCAGTTTTCACTAAAGTACGGTAAGCCTAGAGAGCGGAGAAAATTTGTAGATGCTAAGATGTCTTGTTTTCCCCTACCATACGTTGAATCATGGTTTTAAGGACCTTGTTGATAGCTTCAACTTGTCTATTTCCTTAGGATAGTACGGGGATGAGTTTTCATGGTGAAAACCCAACTTGGCATGCAACTCACTCATCATCTGGTTTTTAAAGTGAAAACCATGATCAGTGACAATGGCGTGTGGAACACCAAAATGAGTGATGATGTGGTTGAAAAATAAAAGAGCTATAGTACGGCCATCATTCAGAAAGGTAAGCATAGCCTCAGCCCATTTTGTAAAGTAATCGATGGAAACAATGATGTAAGTGTGCCCCTTGGCTGAGGTAGGCTTACACTGCATGAAATCAATGCCCCATTTGGCAAAGGGGCCGATGGAAATAATAGGATGCAATGGAGCGGGGTGGGTGCATGCCTTTTTGTGAAAAACTTGGTAGGGTGGGAATTTTTTGACTGCCTCAATACAATCTTTGAAAATTGAGGGCCAAAAGTAGTTGGCACGTAAAATTTTATGAGTTGTAGCCATCCCATAAAGGTGATTGCCACATGCTCCAAGGTGACAGTCATTAAGAACGCGTTCAGCCTCTTCATGATTCAAACATTGTCAGAAGATTGTATCAATACCATGGTGATGCAAAGTTTCGTCGATGATAAGGTAACAATGAGAATGGTGACGAATACGTCAGCATTCTTCACGAGAGATATCAGGTTGAAAACGTTGGGTTTGGAGATAAAGAAGGATATCTCCATACCAAGGATCAGACGTGTTGATGAGGAACAGAGTTTCATTGGGGAGAGAATCTCTGGGATCAGTATCATCATCAACATGGGGAAGGTCACAAATAAGCTTCGTAAACACCAAGGATTTTTTGGCTTTGGACTTAGCAAATTCAAGATCGAATTCCTGAAGGATGACGATCCATTTGGAGTATTTTCCCCCAAGAACCTGACGTGTCAAAATATGATACATGGGGTTAGAGTCTGTGATAATTTTGGTGGTGCGTAGAAAAATGTAATGACAGAATCTCTGGACAACGATGACGGTTGCCAGAGCCAACTTTTCAACATGTGAATATCGGAGCTCTGTACCAGATAGACTTTTTCTCAAATAATATATCACGTGTTCCTCGTCGTGAGGGTCCTCTTGAACTAACACCATCGCAATAGTGGAAGTAGAGGATGCTAAGTAAATGATATAGTCATTCGTGTAATTTGGAGGATGTAATAGAGGTGCGTTGATCAATGCATGCTTAAGAGTGGCAAAAGATTGTTGAGCAGTGTCATCCCAAATGAAAGGGGTGTCTTTCTGCAACAATTGCATAAATCCTTTGGTAATCTCAATGTAGTTACAAATGAAACAACGAAGAAAGTTTGCTTTCCCCTGCAAACTTTGGAGTTGTGTCAAATTATTAGGTGGAGGTAAAGCAAGGATAGCCTTAATTTTTAAGGGATCCACTCGAATCTCATCCTTGGAAACAACAAATTCGAGGAGTTGACCTGATTCGATAGCAAAGATACACTTATGTGGGTTCAAACGAATGCAGTAGAACTGGCATCGAAGAAAAATATCTCGTAGATGACCAAAATGGTCGGATTGATTGGATGAATGGACAGGTAAATCGTCGAGGTAAGGTTATGCAATATGTTTGATATCCTGGAAAGAATATGACATGGCCCACTAGAATGTGGCACCAGCGTTTTTTAGGCCAAACAGTATTTTTCGATAGGTGTAAGTTCCCCACAGGAAAATGAAGGCTATCTTATGTTGATCAGCAGGTAAAATGTCAATCTGGTTGTACCTTGAGAAACCACCCATGAAAGAGAAAATCATGCTACCAACGCAATTATCAATAATCTGGTCGATGAAGGGTGTAGGGTAGTTGTCTTTTGAACAAGCCTTATTGAGGTCCCTATAATCAACGCATACATGAATGGTTCCTTGCTTGTTAGTAACTGGAACGCTGTTCGAAACCCATTCTGTCAAAGGGACAGGATAGATGAAGCCAGATTTCAATAATTTCTCAACTTCTACCTTAATAGTCGTGGTCTTTTTAGGATGGACCAGGCGGAGTTTCTATCGAACAGGTTTTACACCTGGGAAGGTTTTAATCTTGTGCACAATGATCAAAGGATCGATCTCTAGAATTTCCTCGTAGCTCTAAGAGAATACATCGTGGAATTATTTAAATAAAGCGGTATAAGAAACCACTTCCTTGGGTGAACAATTAACACCGAGATTAATATTTTCCATGACACCTTCCTTGATTGAAATTCAATAATGACCGTAGAGGTAATGTTTCCTAAATTCCCCTCAGAAATAGTATCTTGTGTAAGTATGGGTGATTATGGAAAGTAGACAACATCGGGAGGGAAGATAGAGTGTATATCTTCCTGTATTTCTTCAAGAGGTGGAAGAAAAGAGGATCGATGATGTTTATCATCCCAAGGTATGTCATCAATGCTAAGCATTTCCATGATATATTCGTTAGATGGAAATACTTGAGAAATATAGTCAAAAGAACACGTCAAAGAATTTAACCAAGATGGCATCTAGTAGGTGTCAGGTGCCAAGAGATGTTGGTCATCTAAAGAGGGAAAGGCTAATTGAATAGAAATGTATGAAGCCTCGGCTAGACTAAGTGGCATGGTGTCACCTAGCACATCAAACTCTAGAGGAATAGGTAGAATCCAGGGATTAGATTATTTCAAAGACTGATAAGTTGTAGTCGAGATCATATTGACTATGGAAATATGATGCGTGGTAGGAGGAAGTGGTGCAGGGAAGGTACCCATAAGGGTGGAATCTTTTAATAAGCCTACACCAACACTTTCATATGTGATCTTGTGATCTCCCAAGAATGGAATATTTTTGGTAGCGGGAGCATGAGCGTCGGGTGTACAGAAATCTTACTGATCAATAGTGACAATTTTTCGCTGATGAGGAAATTGCACACATAAAAATACCGATGAAGCAACGACAGTGATATCATAAAACCAACTTCTTCCAAGTAACAAGTTGTAATCGAGGGAAGCATCGACCACCTCAATGTCAACGGTGATGGTTTTTCCGCCCAAATGGACGGACAGAGACTGCAAGAGTCCATGGGGATGAAAACCTCGCCCATCGAATGCACACAACATCATTGGGGATTTTTTAAGTGTGGGTGATTTTAAACCTTTCTAACATGCTAAATACATGACACAAGTAGAGGCTCCCTCATCCAAGATGGTGCGGTGAATTTGTTGATTGTGAACAACAACATCAATTTGGAAAGCAAGTTGGTGAGAGAGTTGAGACGTAAAATTGTCCAGGTTAAACATGATATTGTTGGATGACTTAGGATAAATATCGCCAAGAGTATCCAAGAGCGTTCTACGTTGACTTGGGAAGTGATGTAGAACTTCTAACGTAGACATAGCACACGGTGCTTGAGCCAAATCTTCAACAATGTTGTAGTTCTGGCGGCACGTGAACTAGGATTAAAGGTAGATTTGCAGATAGTTCTCTTATGAGGGCGTAATATAGAATCAAACATGGGTTTCTTGATTTGAAGTGATCCAGACGGAGGACTAACAGATGGAGGACTAACAGAGGATGGTAATGGATCCGACAAAGTACCATTAGTGACCTTTCCTTTGTCAGGTTTAACTAGCATGTCATAGGTCATAGACCAGGTGGTTAAATCAATCATGTTAAATAGATAAATATGGGCACGTGTCAAGGATTCATCATGAAAAGGATGGCTAGAACTACCCCCAGGAGAGGGGGCTTGAGCAACCATGGATTGATTCTTTGGAAACGGCTGAGTAAGCATGGCAGGTTGGGAATTTCCCTTGAAAAGTTTGGCCACTTCATCGCGATGTGGAAAATATCGACTGTAGTGATTTTCACCACAAATGAGACATGGGAATTTTAGTTTCCATTGTGGTTGATTTTCGGTAGCAGGGGTTTGAATTTGAGTTTTGGGTTGTTCATTGTTATTGTTCTTTTTTGGTTTATTTTTTGTCTTCTTCTTACCTCTGGAATGTTGTGAAGGGGAAGATTGAACTGCATTCACCTCAGAGATTTGAGTTTGGGGGGAGTTATAGGAGAGTGTGGTCAAACTGGGAGTGGATGTCAAAGTAGATCGATTTGTCATTCCAGTCGACTGGGAAGGAGATTGGATATTGACGGAGCCGATAACTTCATCCGCATGTGACGTGGATGACAGTTTAGATGGATCAGTATTTGCATGGGTAGCATTTGGGATCAAATCATACAAAGTACTAGATTGGGAATAAACCAAATCTAATTACTAATCCTGAGCAATGGCCTCTTCCTCAGTGACTACACCACCCATGGTGACATCACGAGCAATTAGGGGTAACGATGATTTAGTAAACCATTCTGCCAATAACTGGTCAGGAATGACTACTTTGATCAACCTTCGTCGTCATCTCCACTCATGAATATGATCAGAGATATGCATGGATTTTGTCTGATGAAGGGAGGTCAAGAGTTCGATACCCATCTCATATCGAATGGGTAGTTGAAAGTGCATGAGAAAGGACATGCCAAGGGAGTTGAAATCTTGGAAAGAACCACGTGGAAGTTCGATATACCACTTGGCTTTTGAGCTCGTAAGTGTTTGCTGAAAAAGACGTAAACGGATAGAATTGTCCATTAAGGAGTTCGATGAACACCATAAATGGAAATTCATGACATGATTGTTCGGGTCTTCTCTGGATTTACTGTCAAATTTTGGAATATCAGAAGGTAATTTAGCAGGGATGACTGGCCAAAAAGGATAATGCAATATAGGATCATTGGTTAACTGAGACAAGTCTGGGAGATCCAGAGTTGTGAAAAATGTTAGTTGTCGATTAACATGAGGATTATACTAGTGTGGCATAGGGACACCAGTAGGACCATAAACTGGGTGAGGTGGATAGTTATATCTAGCAGGTCCTCCTACATTCATTTGTTGATGACTAGTATAACCAGGATTCAATGATGATTGAGAATTGTGTGCATAGGGAGGATAACCTGATGGGTTTTGAATATTATAAGTTGGTTGATGGGTTTTCCCATAAGGTGGATAGATATTTTTTCCATAAGGAGGATAAGGTTTTTGTTGTCCTTGAGGATGTTTCCCCCCAGGGAATAGTGGATTTCTTGGAAAAGGATTGTGCCAAGGATTTGGTGTCACATTCTATCCATACAACGGGTTAGGGACTCCAGTATGGGATTTCCCCCCAAGCTGAGATTGTGTCCCCATTTGAGTTTGAATCCCAAATGGAGGTTTCCCCCTAGAGTGATGTTGAGTGCCCAGAGGTATTTGGAAACCAGAAGATGAATGACCAGAGACTCCAACCCGATTGGATCCACCAAGACCAGTTCCTCCAAACAAAGGTGTAGGGATAGAACCTCTGGGTGTAACCTGGGTAGTGTTGGTAATGGAAGGATTCAAAGCTCTCTACCCAAGTGGAATAGATGGATTTGGTCTATGTGGTGTTCCAATCGAAGCCTGGGATGGTGTCACATTTCCAGTGGGGATTTTAGCAACATGTGGGACCATAGTGGAATGGGCCATCTGGAGGGAAATGGTTGATCAAGGACCAACTGACTGTGTGTCTAACATGAATGTGGCACTACTGAGTGCAGCAGGAAATTGATTTAAGGGTATCGTGTATGTAGCATACGTTTCAGGTAATTGGGATATGACAGGTATATCAGCACCTGCCCCTGAGCCAAAAAGATCCCCTACCGTGAGAGGTGGGTTTCTAAATATGTTAGTAGTCCAAAAAGGATTCTCATTTTCAGGGCATGTGAGTGGTCCAGTTGGTATTCCAAAATTGTCAACAACAAGTTCTCCATGTGAATCTAGTCAGAGAATACATCTCTCGTAACCGTGAGGAAGTGGGAACGACTCTAGAGAATCGAAAATTTGGAAATTTTCTAAAGAGTCATTTCTTTCCACTTGTGAAGTGGTGGTGTCTTGGACCTCACTCTATTGACGAGAGCCCTCCAGTGGATCAGTAGGAAAATTTTGATAACCCTCTAGATTTTTTGGGGGTAACCCTTGCATTCTGCATGAACAGTGTGGAGGGTCAATATTGCCCGAACTAAATACTTTACGCAAAAAATCTATGGCCAACTATAAAAAGAAACATCACACACTAAAAATATAGGAATCAAACCAAGAAAACAAAACCTTCTCTCGATGACCATACTAGTTGGTGATGAAATCCAATGTCGCATGATCAAATCAAGAAGGGGCTACGATATGAGCGAGTGGAACAGTTATGATGGCAACCTGCTTAATGGACTTACACCTTGGTGCAAKATTCCATGCAGTAATTGTGGATTTACCCTCCAAGGAGCCCAATTGAGTTTGACCAACGTCTGTTCCAGGTACAGTGAGACTTCCCTTCACTGTCACATTGTGTAAAAAACCCTAAATATTATGGCTACTAAAGACACCAACTCGCAGCCAGCCCCTGGGCGGGTACAGTCGAYAGTCTAGTCCGAATGTATGGGCAGGATAACAATTCTGAAATTCTTCGAGAGAACTGAGGACAAGTGGACCAGTAGAACTCCAGAGGACCCCGAATGGATTCTGAATTCACGAAGCATCGAGACCAAATGAAAATAGTTGAGCCTCAAGAATAACCCCCAATATATGATCTGAATACTACGAATGATTGGACCACAGAGGGATAATCTATGTAACTCTCTTGAACGTGACCTCGTGAGTAACCCCTATGTGAGAGGGGGATCCCAAAAAGCCTAAACGACAATTGGATTTTCTCTCCCTATCGCAAGATGATAATGCTTGTTTTGAATACTTTGGAGAGTTGTACTCACAGCCTAATCCAAAGCGCTAATCCTAGTATAATGTTTGTTAATCCCTAATAATGGCTCATTACCCCTTAATTGGGGCATATTATATTAGTAATGCTATTTTATTTATGCCAACTTTAGGCGAATAGTTGTAATTATACCTCCTAGTCTCCTATATATTCCAAGGAGACATTTTCATTTTGAATCATCTTGTACTTGAACATTTAAGTGGGGTAAAAGGAGGTTTCCCCATTGAAGAGGCTTATTATTTGAAATTATCTCTTTTTCAAGGCGTTGAGTACTTTTTCTGAGGTTTTTCTATGCTATATTGATATTTGGTTCTTAACATATGGTATCAGAGCTCAAGGTCTTGGGGTTTCGCTACTACATTTGAGACACCTTGGCATTTTCGCTATAACTTTTTTTTCCACAACATTTCAGAAGGAATGGCTTGGAGGATATTTATTACATGGATAAAGGTACGTTGGGTTCCAAATTCAGATTATGAAGCCTTATAATTTCGGAGATACAGCCTGTACAAGATAGGGTTCTGGAATCATCATGAACTGAGTCATTGCGAAATTTTCACTATAAAAATATTTTTGTAATTTTTTCAGACCCTGAACTCTAGAGGATATTTACATAAATTAGTAAGGTATCTGTGGTTAACATTTTAGCTTCTAGGTCATCTTAAATTTGTATATACAACCTATGTAAGATAGGGTATCTGACTATTCCTATTGACTAGTCTCAAGAAGGTGTTCTAGGTAAAACAATCATAACTTCTTCCTAGAGTATCCAAATTGAGTGGGACTAGTTTCATTGGATTTTGGACAGTCTATAGTATTTCTAGTATGAGTTTCATAATTTTATATCAATTATTTTTTGCGGGGAATGCTATACAAGTAAGATCTCCTGGAAATGCCAAAAATTTGCAAGTTGTGAGGAAGTTACTGTAAATTCTACTTGGCACATCCAATTTTGATCAGACCTATGGAATTGCAGAGAATAAATATCTAAGAACTACATAAAATAAAGTTTCATACCTAGAAGGGTTGAAACTAGGGAGATACAACAAAAGAAATATTGTCTAGCAGAACCACCTCAAAATCAAGGTTCAAAAGTGATACTTGGCCAACATGCCACCCAAAAAGGGAACTTCTACACCAAATAAGCCTCTAGAAAATCCTACTTGGACTCTTGATGAAGGTGAAGAAATGCGTAGGGACATAAATTATTTACAAAAGTAGTAACAAAATATGAACTGCAAGAGATGATGGAGGGTTTAAAAGGGGAGATCATGGAAGTATTGAAAAATTTCGTAACAGAGAAGACACCTGAAAGTGAAAATGCATCCCATGAAATTCATGATGAGGACACAAGGAAGGTGAATCAAGAATGGAGAAACTCCAACTTTGGTTTAAAGACCAACCATGTTCCTAAGATTGATATGAGGAAGTTTGATGGAAAAGACCCAATCACATGGATACTTCAGATGGAGCAATTCTTTGATCTCCATAATGTGCCACATACACAAAAGGTATGAATTGCTTCTTTATATTTAGAAACTAATCAATTTGTATGGTATCCATGGATTTGTTTTCACAAATCACTCATCACTTGGAAAATTTTCACAGAAGAAATGATAGCACACTATGAGGATACAAGGAGCAATACCTTCTTTAGCCAATTGCTAAATCTCAAGCAAAAGGGTTCAGTTACCGAGCACATTGAGAACTTCCAAAGATTGAATATAAAGGTAACCAATATTCCAGATGATCACTTGATTGATGTATTCATAGGAACTTTAAAGGATAACATTCAACATGAGGTTCGCCTTTGGGAACCCAAATCATTGGAGAATGCACTTAAGGTGGCAAGAAATGTTGAAAGTAAAAATATGGCTATGGCTACTAGAAGGACCAATCCTAACATATATAGAGTGAACAATGCTCCTTATTCTAAAATACCTCAACCTACAAGGTTGACACCTCAACAATTGGAGGAAATAAAAGCAAAATGGTTTATGCTTTAATTGTGACAACAAGTACAGTAAGGGACATAAGTGTGGTGAGAAGAAATTATTCTACATAGATTTTGAAGAGGAAGAAGAACAAGAACAAGAACCATCTCAAGATGAAAACATAGAAGCAATTTCATCTGAAGAGTTGACTCCCATGATATCATGTAATGCATTGGCTGGAATTAGCACTCCTCAAACCCTCAACATCGAAGGATACATCAAAAAGAAAAAGGTAATAGTCCTAATTGATTCTGGCAGTACTCATAATTTCATTCATTATAAATTAGCCAAAGCTCTCAATTGCTTTGTGCATCCAGTGCCAGAGTTTCAAGTAATGATTGCAGATGGAGGAACTATCAATTGCTCAGGAAAATGTAATAAGATCAATCTTACTATGGAGGAATATGTAATGAATAGTCCAATGATTGCTATACCCATGGGTGGTGTAGATGTTGTACTAGGAATCCAATGGTTATAATCATTAGGAACAGTGGATTTTAATTTTCAAGAACTTTTCATGAAATTTTCATTGGAAGGAAAAGAAATTGAGTTAAGAGGTATCACAAGGAAACCCCGTAAGGTGATACGCTCTAATGGCATGAAAAAATTATTGAAAAAGGGGCATCAAGGAATTATTGCACAATTATGCTCACTAGATGTTCAAACATCTAAGCCATCTATTCCTCAAGATCTCCAAAGGATCATTGATAAGCATTCCAAAATATTTGAAGATATTCCCAAAGGTCTTCCACCCACTCGAAATTATGATCATGAAATTCACCTAATTCCTGGGAGTGTTCCTCCTAACATAGGGCCATACAGATACCCTTACGCCCAGAAGAGTGAAATTGAGCACATGGTTGAAGAAATGTTAGAGGCTGGCATTATTAGACCTAGCCAAAGTTCTTACTCTGCACCAGTGGTAATGGTATTCAAGAAAGATAGCTCATGGCGTATGTGTCCAAATTATAGAGAGCTCAACAAGATCACTATTAAAGATAAGTTTCCTATTCCCGTCATTGATAGTTGTTAGATGAACTACATGGAGCAATCTATTTCACAAAATTGGATCTTTGTTCAAGGTATCATCAGATTGGAATGAAGGAAGAAGATATCCAAAACAACATTCTGAATTCATGAAGGCCATTATAAATTTTTGGTCATGCCTTTTGGCCTTACAAATGCACCTTCCACATTCCAAGGGTTGATGAATTCCATTTTCAAGCCCTTCCTTCAAAAATTTGTGTTAGTATTTCTTGATGATATACTAATCTATAGCAAGTCTTGGGAGGATCATGTGGGACATGTTGACAAGGTGCTACAACTACTAAAGGAGCAAAAACTATATGCCAAACCATCCAAATGTTTCTTTGGAGTAAAGGAGGTAGATTATTTGGGTCATATTGTATCTCATGAAGATGCCAAGGTAGACCCTAACAAGATTAAGGCCATGATGGACTGGCCGATTCCCAAAACATTGAAGAGTCTTAGAGGATTTTTGGGTTTGACATGTTACTACCGCAAGTTTGTTAAGAACTATGGAAGAATAGAAGCACCTTTAACAACACTAACTAAGAAGGGTGCATTTTCATGGACTCCAGAGGAAACTAAAGCTTTTGAACAACTTAAAGAGGTAGTGTAAAGATCCTGTCTTGACCACTCCAGACTTCACAAAAACCTTTATTGTGGAATGTTATGCCTCGGGAAATGGAATTGGTGTTGTCCTAATGCAAGAAGGAAGGCCCCTGGATTTTGAAAGTCGAACACTCAAGGGAAAGGCCTTACACAAAGCCATTTATGAGAAGGAAATGATGGCAATACTACAT
>JASDQU010104451.1:0-56189 GCA_032191745.1 Picea mariana | reverse complement strand
ATGAAAGGAGGCAGACTTCAATCTCAATGCTCTTATCTTAGGGGGGTCTAAGTGACGGGGTGCTGACCCATGTTCAAGACAGAATCTAATATCGTCGTACCAGGGACTAACAAGGTTTTGTGTGCAACAGATCAAACTTTGATCGCTTTGTCCTAGGTTTGACGTATCACTATCTTCTTGTTGTCCTGTTTTCGAATCAACAGCCAACTTACACAACCCTTGGCCTCTCACGATCTGAGATGGGGTGATCTCTAAGTCATACTCCTACAAGGAGGTGACCCAGTTAGCTCTCTTTTCTCCTAACTCCTTCTGCACTAACAAGTTTCTTACGGCAGGGCAGGGAACAATGACTTTCGTCCTTGCTTCAAAAGATAGGACCAGAAATGCTTAACTGCTTTGAAAGCAGTGTAGGCTTACCGATCAACCGCTGGGTAGTTAAGTTCAGCACCTTTGAAAGCAGATCTCATAAAGGCGATGGGTACTTCGTTGTTATCGGCATTCTTCTAAGTTAGGACAGTGGCATAGGAACGGTCAGAGGCAAAAGTATAGAGTGTAAAATCTTGAGAGACGGAGTGTCTATTATGGCCTTCTTTATGGCATTAAAAGCTTGATTTTATGTGGGTCCCCAGTGATATTGGGTGTCTTTCTTAATCAAGTTCTGTAGAGGCCTGACCATTTCGGAGAAACTGGGGACGAATCTCCTCACGAAGTTAATCTAGCCTAAGAAAGACTGCATGGATTTTTTGGATGTAGGAGGGGGAAGTTTAGCGATGACTTGAGTCCTTTCGGGGTCAATAATCATCCCATCACTAGACACAATGAATCCTAGGAGTTTACCCTGTTCTACTACAAGGATGGAATTTTTGGGGTTCAAGGAGATGCCGTATTTACAACACCGTAGCAGAACGGCTCGTAAGTGAGCTAGATGATCGTCTTTGTTTTTAGAATAAACGGTCACATATTCTAAGTAAACTACAATGGAGTGATTGATTAAGCCTTGAAAAGCAATGTCCATTACTCTCTGAAAGGTAGCACCATCATTAATCAATCCAAAGGGCATTTTGCAATAAGCATAAGTTCCCCACGGAGTACGGAAGGTAGTTTTGAGTTGGTCTGGCAGAGACATCAAGACTTGGTTGTATCCAGAGAAACCATCTAACAAGGATAGCCTCTCGGAACCAGATACCTATTGATAGGCTACATTAGCTAATAGATCTGCTTCATCATTATTTAATCTAGGAATGGAATTTATATTGAAAGCAGAAAATTTATTCATTAAAATCCATACCTCAAACTGGTAACTTTTGAGATGCGGGGAAAGACAGTGTATAGAATCTCTTACCTATCTAACCACTATTTCAGAATCGCCAAATACGACCAGGTTTTGAATGTTCATATCCAGAGCTTTTCTAAGACCTTGTAGTAAAGCCTCATATTCTGCAATATTGTTAGTACATTCAAATTCTAGTCTACCAGCCATTAATGTCTTGTTACCTGCCGGATCGATAATGATGCAACCTGCTCCAGCTCCTTCTTTAGACTTAGAACCGTCGAAATATAGAGACCAAATTTGATTTCCATTGAGCACATGGGACTATTGCATAGAAGATGTTGGTTGCATATATGCTATGATCTCGGATTGTTGTTCTGGATTGATGATAGGTGAAGCCTCGACCATGAAATTGCTGAAGAAGGTGTCCATCCCTTGGACTTCGGGTGAATCAGTAGAAGGTGTACATGGTTCGTTGGGATCGTTCAAATCTGTGACCGTGAACTTAAGGTATCGCTCACGATTCACCCTGATCTTATTAGGTTTATCATTCTCTGGGAGCCATAGGTGAGACCAGTCTGTCGCGAAGTAACCATGTAGCTGCTCCGACCAGTGCCTGCTTAAAAACAGACCATACACTTCTGGAATATCCACAACAATTATATCAATAACCTGATGAACCTTGGGGTTAGACGATAATCTAATCAATACATTTTTTAGTTCGCCTATAACTTTGACATTTGTCTGATCAAGTTGTATGATTTTTAAAGTATATGGTTCCACTTCAGCGTTAATCTTTTGGTAGACAGACCAAGGCATCACATTGGATGACGCTCCTGAGTCCACCATACAATTATTCACATTTCTGTTGAAAATTTTGAAAGTTAACAAGAAAGGAGGTACATTTTTGCGAGTGCTAGGAGTAGTAGCTTGTGGCTTTTTACTCGCAGTGTCTAAAGATACTTTAACTACATTATTTACATCATTTACATTATTTACAGGGACTACAGGAAGGCTTCCTTTATCTTGAGAATCGGGATTATTTTTAGTGGAAGTCTTCTGCGGAACTTTGCTTTGCACGACCTTGTTACCACTGGAATTACCATTTTTTCCGTTCTCGAAAATATTTTGCAACCTTTTCTGAAGAAGAAATAGAAACTTCAATAATTCAAAAATAGAAATGTTAGCCCTTAACTTTTTAAGATCTTCAACAACATCATAATCTAAGTTGGGTTTCACATTACTCTGTTTAGTCTCAACTGATTTAGATGGCTTTGGAGGCGAAGTTGTAGTGTTTTCGGTAGAAGGTTTGTTTGTTGCCTTACTCCTAGTGTTATAAGGATGAACAGTCTCAAAGTTAGCTTGAAATATGTTGTCCGAGAAGTGTCCAAAGATGTTTGGAGAAGACTCTTCTTATTGAACTATTTCTGGTTCAACTACCTCCTGAGGGGTCTCAGGGGATATCAAGTTATCTTGGGCTTCTAGAATTGTTTGAAGGGCACATTGAAAACTTTCTAGATTTAAGCCTTCGGGGGTTGGATTAGGTTTGTTGGTAGGAAAAGGCTTTCAGAAAGGGGGTTTGTAGGGTCCTTTACTTGAGGAAGCTTCTTCAGTCGACCTTTTTAAGTCTATAACTTGATTCGACAGTTTTTGAACAACTTTAGTTAAATTTTCCAAATCAGAGTTTTCAGGTTGTGTTTTACTTTGAGTAGGTCTGGGGAGAATTTCAATCTTCTTTTTGGAAGAAGAACTAGTCTCAGTATCGTTGCTAGAAGAGTCTTTAAGACTAAGTATGTCTTTTTCAATCTGGCTGGCCTCCTCGAAGGCCTCTAACAACGTGGCTTTCTTAGATCGTTTAACCCAAATAGCTATACTTTGATGTAAAGCTTTAGTGTAGTAAGCTATTATAAGACTCTCAGCAAGCATAGAATCTACAGGGATTCAGTTTTTAAGTGTTAAGAATCTTTGATTAAAGTCTTTAACTTTTTCTTTTGGGTTCATTCTTAAGATAGAAAGACCCATGACCAGGACTTTTGGAGGCTTACCGTCTCTGAACTTTTCCAAAAAGCATGACTCAAACTTTTCCCAAGACACAATGGTATGGGGTTGCTGGGAAAAGGACCATGTGGATGCATTACCCTCAAAAGTATACAGGAACAACCTACAGACAACGTCTTCATGTTCAACATTGCGGAGTCTTATGGCTAACATAAAAATTTTAATGTGATCTTCAGCTATCTGTTTGGAGTCAGAATCAAACTTGGGAAGCCATTTCTCCAGGTGTTTAGGTAAAGGGTGTTGAGCTCCAGGTACAGCTACAGCATCCTAGTCAAGCCAGGGTCTAGCAGGATTGTTCTGATTTGCCATTGGGGTAGTGGGTGTGGAAGGCTGAGAAGGTGAATTGCCTTCGTCAGAGGAATCTCCTCCAGAAGAGGAAGGAGATGATGGAGGTGGTGAAGGAGGTATCCCAGATCCTCCTGCAGCAGGATTTGTGATTGGATCTGTGGGATTCACAGCAAGGTTAGTGTCACCTAATTGTTCTCTGATATCATAGAAGTCCAAAGGTTGACCCCACGGATGGTTTGGTTGCCTAAGACGAGCTAAGGCACTATGTGTTTTAATAAGAGATTGACGGATAATCTCTTGTATGTCACCACCTGTAGGATTAGGGGTTGTTGGCTCAACTGTGATCTGTGGATCGTCGGTTGAAGTAGTTGTTGTTTGAAGGGGAATATTATTGTGTGAACGGCTTCTAGTCACTATAGGTGAGAGATTAGGGGGGGGGAGGAGTCTTACGACCGACTCGTGCCATTAATTAAGTTCATGCCCTCCTTCTAGCGCAATTTGTTGACGGGTGAAATTGACCGTCCGTCAACTGAGAGAGTGGAACCGGTCCGGGGTTGTCTAATAACCCAAGCTGTTTGGAATGAACCACCCTGACAAGTTTAGTGGCTCCGTTAGCCGATCTAAGGTCCTAAAAAAAAAAAAAAAAACTAATCTAAACTAACTAATCTAACTAAAACTATATAAAACAAACTAAACTAACTAATAAATAAAACTAAATAATAAACTAATCTAATTAAAACTAACTACTAAACAAACTAAACTAAAACTAAAATAAACTAAACTACTCTAACTATTCTATATATAATCCACTAATTACTATTATACTAACTCTAACTAACTATCTAACTACTAATTGCAATATAACTTATTCACAAAATATACAATATTGACAATTTACAGATTTAAATAAAACCTGCAAAAGTCATTAATATTCCGCCCTAAGACAGCAAAAGATATTTTTATTTCTTTTATAATTTTATGAGCAGAAATAAAACAGGAAAAACAACTAAACTAAATGACTAATCTAAACTACAAATATATCTAATCAAATCAATGAAAACAATTGCAAACTAACCTGGATAAATGCTCCAGATTTTCCCTGTGTGTGATGATTGTGCTAGCAGATCGGAGGAAGGAAACTCGCACCGAATAATCCAGAAGCTTCTCGTAAACGATAGCTGTGATGCTCTTTATGTTTGTTTACAGGACAAACAAGACATAAAAATCATAACAATTATATGATTTATAAATCTCTGCAATTAGGTAAACCTGTTATGCAAAAACTTATACTTAATAATTCAATTGATGAAGAAGAGAAATCTGTCATTCACAAACTGAATCAAGTAATTGCTATGTTTTTAAATACTGGAAAAAATCAGATATGGATTGTATTAATTAAATCATATCATTTGCAAAAGACTAAGATAGCTAAAGTAGTCATTAACCAAATGCAAATTGATAAACATAAACATGAAACAAAAGATTGATATTATGAAAAGCTAAAGCTGTAGCAGAACATCAATTTCTGTCTTAGTCTGTATTAGATATCCATTATCCTAGTTCTCCTACAAGCGAGGATGATCCTTATTACAAAAATAATAAGTATTTAAAGGTTTTCCACAGGGTAAAACCTCCCTGTGGAAGTTATAAAACTATTTACATAAATCTGGGAAGATATCCCAAAGTTGTCTAAACTAGGAAATTAAAATAAAACTAAAATATTCAAATATCCTCTAGACTGTCCATCAAATCCCATGCAATTTGAATTCACCTGAAAAGGACCAAAAATGAACAAATTAGAAGGATCTTTTATTAATAAATGATAGAAAATTTAATTCTATAGACTAGCTACAGAATCCTCTGATTCTGTAGCTAGTCTAAAATAAGATACAGAATCAGAATTGAAATTAATTGAAAATCTTTTATGGAGATCAAATTCAATTATCATCCAATAGTCGTTTGAAAACAATTTATTCAATTGGAGCTTGTTGTACCATTTGAAATCAAAACAGAATCATAAAATCATTCAACAGAGATAGGTGTACTCTGTTTGTTTAATTACCGCAGAATCGGGTCTAACAGAATCATAATCAAACAGTTGAGGAACCGTTTGATATGCAATGCAATCAATACAAAAAAAAATCTTATGCATTTGTTATGTCGTTTTACCAATAGGAGATATGATCGAATCGAACAGGATTGTTTACAATTCGTTATGGCTGTGACGATATAGCAAACAAAAATGTAACAAGGTGTAACAGAGTGCATACAAGATATCTGATCATTCATTTTTGCAAACTGGGGTAAGCAAGATCGATTACATTCAAACGAATCGTAACCGGATTTGGTAAAAATAACACAGTCAATCAATTCATTTCATAACCAATCGAATCCAACAGTTGTGAAATCATTTTGATATCAATTGAAACGATTATAATCAAAACAAATGGAAAGCAACTATTACGCTGCCTTATCAACAAAAAATATGAATTCGACAAGATCATTCCAATCGTTATGACTGTGTTGACACAGCAAAAGGTTCATGCCATGAATAGATCAATTCAAACCGGCGTGAAAATTAATTCAAATAAAATCATAACAGGCTCAAATGATCGGCAATAGAATTCATAATTTGTTATGGCAAATTGGGCAAACAACTTTGATCAAAATGAAATCGTTCCAATCAAACGAATCAATTGGCTGGGGTTTAGCATAGTTGTCACGAATCGAATCCATTCCATGATTCGGGCACACCTGCACTGACTTAAATGAACATATTGTTTTTATAAAAACAGAGTAGTTTGTTTCCCAAATTAAAATCGAACAGAGCAATATTTCAATTTTAAAAATTGTAAGACAGAGTATATCAACCAAACTCAATAAAATCGTTTACCAACCACAGTATATGGATTATAAAAAAATCAAATCCGAACATGATTGTGTTCTAAACTGAGCATCAAAACTTCCTTTTCAAATCGGATACAAACCAATCCAGTCGAAGACAAACTATTAATTTTGTTAACCTAATAAGGCAAACCAATTAATCAAATCCAAACGAGAATCACTCAAATCTAATCAAAATCTATCGATTTCTATACTGGGAATGATCAGATCGTATATCGAATTGAAATTTCTTTTTATTCAAAGCAAAACTATATATAGAATGCACACATTATAATAGAGCCATTCAAGATGTAAACAGAGCTATTTGAAACAGAATTCAAATCGCTATATTAACGTACATTATTTACAAAAACAAATGATATCAAATTTTCATACCTGTACAGCGACAAGACGGCTTGATCAAGTCAGTTTAGAGTTGACCACGGCTGCGGCTGATTCAACATTTTTGAAAAGGATCAAGCCCGTTGTCTTCTGCTTCTTATCTGCTGCTTGGAGCTTGGCTCTTTGACTGGTTAGCACTGCATTTTATCTTTCAGTGATTGAATCTTCGATTGGAGTATAGGAACATCAATGTAATATCTTTCTAACCATGAATTGCATTGGTCACAGGGTGACTGTGTGGGTTTAGAAAGAGTAGGCGAGGGTTTGGCCAAATGACCGAGGGTTTCACGAGGAAATTTAATACCCGGGCAGTCAGGGTCATTCTTTAGGCAGGGGGGAAGGTTCGATACAAAATCATAAGGGGGCTCGGGACATAAACCTTGTGAGTAGGGGTACACACTGGCCAGAAAATGCTCAATATCAAAATCAAAATCCTCACTCAAGATGATAGGGTTGGACTCGGTAGAGGGTTTTGGTTTATTTCTGGCCATTCTCAAAATGAGCCAGTCATTCCTTTTCCCTTTAGTATTAGCAGTAAGGTTTGCCTTGGGCTTTTTTCTCATAGGCTTTTTAATGGCCTCTGCACTCTTATTTACAGTGTCGGGTAAGTCAACGCCAGGGTCAGTCGAGGGTTTAGGCAGTAGGAGATGTA
Source organism: Picea mariana (assembly GCA_032191745.1). Taxonomy (NCBI): domain Eukaryota; kingdom Viridiplantae; phylum Streptophyta; class Pinopsida; order Pinales; family Pinaceae; genus Picea; species Picea mariana. The sequence continues at coordinate 48,636 of JASDQU010104451.1, read as the reverse complement.
AGGGTACAGGCGGTTCGGCCTTGGTTTCAATTACCACAGGTTTATAAACCTGTACAGGGTCGGTGTCCTCAAAGCCATTACGGGCAATGAAAGCCCTCCAACTATCACCATGAAAACTCAAATGATAAACAACAATGAGATTAATAAGCCCATGGTGGAACAGGCTGTTGTCAGCCTTCTGCCTCTTAAACTTTTTCGATATTTTATACAGGCTATGATGAAAGTAGAAAGGTATGTTTAGAGGATACCCTATAAAAATCATCAGCAGAAGCAGGTGGTAAAGGAACACAAGTCCGTATCGACCTTCACAGGTCACGAACTGCTTGACTAGCATTAATAAGTCGTGCCATCGTGGTTTGAGCATAGATATGGGCATACCTCTGTCACAAGAGGTGACTTTGCATGATAGAAACAGCAATGTCCATGGCACTTCCTCAACCTTGCAATTCTTAAACCAATGTTGTCCCGAGGTAGGTAACCCCGTAGTTGAGATGATAAATTTTTCATCGATCTCTAACTGTATGCCACCCACCTTGTCTCAACAGCCATCGAAAGTCATGGAAAACTGTCGTGCTACACAAAGGTTAAAACCCTCAAATCATTGTATAAAGGGGAGCCACCCATTGTCCTCCAAATCTTGGCGGGCATTGTCAAACATTAACAGGGCTTGGTTTCCATTGAGCTCGACTCGCACGACTGGTGCCATGGAGCCGAACACATGGTAAGGGAAGGGTTTGGATTCACCAACACACACAGGAGCAGAGCTACCTGATCTAACAGAAATGAATGAGCAAAAGGTGTAGGCATAAATGCAAGCATGCGAAGGTGGTGGAGTCTGCCATGCAAAACATTCATTACCCAAGTACAACCGCCGATTTACATAGCTTTTCAATCCATAATAGTAGTTCAACCATTAAGTCATGTTCCCAACTAACGAAATCAAATGTGTATACTAATGCGCGCAAATGTTATGCCATAGTGTTTAAACACCCGACTTATAAATCAAAACCAAAATCAACTATGCGCCAATGTATCAATTCATATAATCAAACGTTTAACCAAGGTGCCAAATGATATTCATATAGTTGACAAGCCAAAAGTTATGAAAAGATTGACATAAGGATTATATCATATATATATAAAAAATTTAATCATAACCCCTATGCATTTTCATAGAATCAATGATCAGGCAAGTCATAAAAAGTGCAAATCCAAATATTAAAGCATTGCAAACTCAATGAACCCAGTCATACAATCAATATAAGAATGTCCAATGAGTATTGTTCGAAAGTTCTTCCAGCTGCATAATGATAAACAAAAGGTAAGCACAGTAGGCATATCAATAAAAAGATCATGACAGTTCATATAGTAATCGAAATGTGACTTCGAAAGGAGAAGTTTTCACGCTTACAGTCGTGAAAACAAAACGAAAATAAGTGTGTAAATGTCGCAAGAATGAAAATGTCGTTTATTAGAAAATTGCGACGAAAAAAAAAAATGTTTGCAAAACATAGGTGCAGGCAGCTTATAGGATCATAAAAAAAATTAATTGGCTGCCAACAGACACATAGCCAGTAGGTGTCCTTATTGAATGAATGACATTTTTTAGTTGATCTAGCTCTTTTTTTTCAAAATCCATGGAGCTTTTGCATATGTTTCATTTTCCCTGTTTGGACACAAATGTCTTCTATCAAATTTGGTACACGAAAGAGCAATATCTCTCCTCGAATATGAGGTGTCCTTCTCCTTGCTTGATATATGTCGAAATATATAATCTGGGACATTTTTGAAGATGTGCATAGGATATAATAGGTGATACATTAATATATCCTTCCAGTAAGGGAGCTCATAAAATATGGATTTCCTTTTCATTCCTTCTGGCATATTAACTACAACTTGTTTTGGTTCTTCAATTGACTCACCTCGATCAAAAAAATCATCCCAACCTTTCAATTCATCATCTTCATACTTCTTAATCCAATCACGTAGACCCATAATCATGGGAGGGCCTCTATTTTCAACTTTTCCATCAAATTGATTCGTTAGACGATTTCTAAAATTATGATATGTTGGTAGAAAAACCTTATTGTTTACGTAAATAAATTTATGTCAATCTTTAGAATACCTCCCTTGAAATTGATCTACACATATTGGACATGCAAATATCCCCTTTGTTTGAATCCCTGCAATTCAATAATTAATGTTAATAGAATCATAATAATAGTATAAAAGTAAGTACGAAAGTTGGGATGAAAATAAATTATGAGTGTGAATACGTAAGTATTTTATCTTACCAGAACAGAGACCGAGTCCTGGGAAATCACAAATAGTCCAATGTAGCACACAATACAACATGAAGGACCTATTTGATGGAGGATGTGATATGACATACATTCTTATGCATTTCCATAGTAGTTGCATCTCATCAATAAAAGGCACAATACAAACATCCATACTTTTAACTTGATGTTTTCCTGGAACAATGAGAGTCAACACAAGGTTCTCCTTTCTAACACTCATCAATGGGGAAATATTGTATACTATCAATCTAACAGGACAAACACTATAATTTGACCTGAGGAAATAGAATGGGCACACTTCATCAATTGCAAGACCAAACCTAACACTATGTGGTTCATCTTTGAATTTACTTAGCCATTTTTCCTCTATGTGGTCATTGCTTTGGAGTCGGCCATAATTTGCATGAATCCATATTTACTCATGTTCTTTGCATGCCATTCCATCAATTATGCAAGTGACTTGCAACGAACAATTCATTGAAGTCTAGGTATAATTGGCATGTGATGTAAAACCTTTTTTGGAATTGTAGGACCTTGGACATTTGTATGATATCTCTTCTCTTTGCATACAGGAAATTCTACCATGTTTTGATATTCATCTCTATATAAAATGCAGTCATTTTTACATGAAGGAAATTTTTTATATTCAATTCCCAACTCATCCAACAACTTATGTGCTTCTCTGCAAGTTGATGGCAACACATTCTCTTCAGGGAATATTTTAGTTTTTAGTTCCTCGTAAGATTGCCAGAGATTAAATCAATTAAATGTTTGAATTATGATGAACATGTTTGATATGTCAATCTATACTACTATCTTTTATATACAATATATGTTTTATAACATCCCATTAAAGAAATATAAACGTAGTTGATGAATGTTTATGAATTACATACACCAATTGACAATGAAGAGTAAGAAATAAATTTCAACTCACTTTAGTAGGGCAGTGAATCCTTTGTCTAACCAACCAAATAGTGATTTGATTTCTAATAATATCAATGTGTATGCAAGTTTTGAGGTTCTACTTGGAGCCGATATGAACACTAGTGTCTTCGCAGCTTGCTTGATTGATTCTTTCAGGTTGTTATCATGAATATTATGATGGTCGTAATTACCCCTACTATCATCGTTACTTTCAACCATATGATCATTATCATCATCATTGTTTCCATCCCCAGAGAAACATGTAAGCATTTCATTCAATCCTTCTTCATGCACTTCATTTTCACTGTCATCATCATCATTAAAGCTATGTGGAATGTCATCATTGTATGCTAATCTCATCATCTCTTCAAGCTTATCAGTTGGTAGTATTCTCTTCATTGTTGCTCTTTTCGCCTTGGTATGTTTTAAAGGATGGTTTGGATCATCCTGTCCAAATATTAATAAACCAGTTTGATCTTGGGTATTAGTAGGTGTATCATCAATGTCTTCTACCTATAAACATACACAAGCATTATTTAATGCTTGGAAAGAATTGGATAAATCATAATTGTATCAATTTCAAAAAAATATAATCAAATATATTGTTTTAACCAATAAGAATATAGAATGTATGAACATATATACATCAATTGAATAGCGGAATATTATTTTATACACTACTTATTTTATTCAATAATTTAAAATAAAACACAATTTCGACAACATCGTGTATAAAATGTCAATCCACACTCATTGATTATTCTTTGGTTTTCTTCCCTTATGAACATCCTTAGGGAGACCTAGTTCTTCCCTTTTCTTTCATGTAGGAGTGTGTTTTAATAAGGGGTAATTAATCAATAACTCATCCCCAATGGTAAGGTCCATAATAGCCTCAACCATTATCAATCTATCAATCTCTCTTTCCATATCTCCATATTTATCATTTATAACTTCAACAAATTGACAATTCAGTCTTACATTAGGGTCCCTTCCCTTACTGTTATTTATAAAACCTACAATATTTTTTTCTGTATATGCACGCCCATCTATATACATAATATGACCTCTATTAATTTCTTTTCCACTTTCCAATTGGAGACCATGAGTATACATATTCGAATTTAGACCATATGCTAACATGCTAGGCTTATATTATTCTAGCCTTTTCCATTCACCACTCTAATATGATGGACCATAATATGGCATTAATCTCCTAGTGGTTTGTTGTGAATTGTTTCTATTTTTAGATCCCACATGGACATTTTGGACAATAAAGAGGCCTAGATTGTCTCCATGAATATTGGAAGGTCGTATCATGTAGTTGTATCCCCAAAATTGAAACACCTCATACACTCTAGGTAGTTGTTGATCACTGGGACAAGAACAATATAATCGACGATCAAATGTCTCTTTGTAAATTGATCTCAAACTTAAGGGAAATTCATCATCTCCATCACATATATTCGCATAGGGTAAGTAGTCCTCCTTCCCCTTGTCTTTAAGAAAATTATGCATCTTTAAAGCAACTCTTGTTTTGTTGCTTGTTTTCATCAAATCCTCATCTTCAAAGCTGGTATGTGTGCACATATTTTTGTTAGATGTATCATCTGATAAATCATCATCTCCCTCTAGGATAGAATTCAGTGATCCAGGAAACTTTAAACCAATAACTTTATCCTACAAGTATTTATTAAGAAAAAAATCAATTATTTAAATAATATAAAACAACGTTTAAAAGAAGTATACATATTATTTATATCAAATTGGAAAATTCCTTACAACAATTCCAATTGGATTTGAATCGATTGTAGGAGGAATAATACCCACTGGAAGCTCATCATCTATGTAATGTCTTTGTACAATCACTCGTTTGAATTGTTTCTTTCCACGACATACAGAACATCCACAAACAACAATTTTCTCAAAGTATTCATCCTGTGTACTATAGTCCAAACCAACCTCTTTTTCATTACAATCATTTGTTGTGTCTATAGGATCCATTGTCATATCATCTTCCACCCATTGTCCTCTACGTGATTTAATAGTTTTATGCCGACGTCCACATACATATATTTTTCTTTTTTCTAGTTGAATTCTCAAGCTCTACATTTTCTCCAATCTCCATATAAAATAATCAACAACATGCATTAATTTCTGACAATATTGGATAATACACTATAAAATTTAATAATTTCATGAAAAAACATGGATGTTTCAGAAAATTCCATCAGATTAATTTTTCCTAAGTTAAGTCAAAATTAGAGTACTTGATGTCATGCGTCATCCGTTGTGTCCTCATTTGATATTACACAATCTATTGCCATGACCTCATCTAGCTCCTGTAATACACAACATAGTCAATAATGTTTAGTACATCAATTATATTATTTTAATGAATATGCTATGCAACAAAAAATCTCGCCTTAGTCACATTTTTGACATATTGATATCATGTTTTGGAGTTGAAAAAAAAACAATTTTATAACCCTAGGTATTTATGTCGAGCCAAAATTTCAACAAGAAAAGTATCCAACATCCATATCCCACATGGCCATCCTAATTTTCAAACTTTTCCCTTGGTCATAGAATCACATTTAATCACCGTTCTTATGCATTTTCAACCAATAAGTTTGAGCTCAAAGGACACATGGAAAAGAAATGACTTGATCTCTTCTATGTTGTAGCATTTGTGAATTCATAAAGACCTTCCTCCTTTGGTTGATGTTGCTTTTTATTCTTACCTTTATTGTATCTGTAGATTTTGTTGTCATATCCTCTTCCACCCACTTTCCTCTCTATGATTTAGTAGGTCTACGTCGTCCACATCCTCTTTCCATGGTATCCTCTGTATCCTATTACACAACAATGACATTAATTTTTATCACACCAATCAAATCCATTATCATCTAATAAATTAGGGAAAATAGGGCCACAAGTCAAAATTAGTTTTGGATCAAACACCAATACCATACCAATACCAATACCAATACCATATCATTGCATACCAATACCAATGAAATTGCATACCAATACCAATACCAATACCAATACCATTGTCAATACAAATACCAATACCATCGCATTTCCAATACCAATACCAATACCAATATTCATTGCCAATACCAATACCAATACCAATACCAATACCATACCATACCAATACCAATACCAATACCAATACCATTGCATGGAAATGGTATGCATTCACAATGATATGCATGCCAATACCATACCAATGCCAATACCAATACCAATACCAATACCAATACCATACCAATACCATACCGATACCAATACCATACTGATACCAACACCATTGCTAATGCCAATACCAATACCAATACCATTGCATTGCCAATACCAATACCAATATCATTGCATGGAAATGGTATGCATTGGCAATGATATGCATACCAATACCAATATCAATACCATACCATACCAATACCAAACCAATACCAATACCAATACCAATACCATTGCATCACAATGGTATGCATTGGTAATGATATGCATACCAATACCGTACCAATACCAATACCAATACCATACCAATACAATACCAACATGCCCATCACCAATATTCCCATCATGCCCATTACCAATACCATACCAATACCGTACCAATACCATACCAATACCAATACCATACCAATACTATACCATACCAATACCAATAACAATAACAATACCATACCAATACCAATACCATACTATACCATACCAATATCAATACCATACTATACCATACCAATACCAAAACCAATACCAATACCATACCATACCAATACCAATACCATACCAATGCATACCAATACCATTGCATGGAAATGATATGCATACCAATACAATTCCAATACCAATACCATGCCAATACCAATACCATAACATAACATACCAATACCAATACCAATACCAATAACATTGCATGGCACTAGTATGCATTGGAAATTATATGTATATCAATACCATACCATACCATACCAATACCAATACCATTTCATTGCCAATACCAATACCAATATTCATTTCCAATACCAATACCAATACCAATATGCATTACCAATACCAATAGTAATATGCATTACCAGTACCAATACCAATATGCATTGTCAATACCCTTATGCATTGCCAATACCAATACCAATACCATTGTGCACCAATACCATTGCATACCAATACCAATACCATTGCATACCAATATCAATACCAATACCAATACCAATACCATACCATACCAATACCAATATCAATACCATATCATACCATACCATACCATACCAATACCAATACCATACTGTTGCATACAAATAACAATACAACTACCAATACCGTACCAATACTAATACCATACCAATACCATACCATTGCATACTAATACCAATACCATTGCATGGCAATGATATGCATACCAATACCAATACCATACCAATATCAATACCATACTATACCATACTATTGACGGGATAAAATGACCATCCATCAATTGGAAGAACGAGTCTAGTCCGGGGTTGTATAAATAACCCAAGTCGTTTGGTGTAACTCGTTCTGACGGGTTTAATGGCTCTGTTAGCCAATCTAAGGGTNGTGTGTGTGTGTGTGTGTGTGTGTGTGTGTGTGTGTGTGTATGATGTAACTATTGTAAATATATTTAATCAAGAGATATATAAATCTCACTTACATACATGATTTACAAACTGCAAGTTTTAATTGAAACCTACGAAAATCAATGTGAAAAATGATTGCTTCTAGGAAGCAGATAAAGAAAGAACATAGAAATATTTTTTGGTTTTTTCTTTATAAATCCTAAAATAATAAAAAGAAAATACTATGAAACAGAAAAGTGTGGATAGTCGAAATCCAAACCACACATTCAAATTTCAGTGATAAACAAATAACAGAAAAATATAAATGAGCTAACCTGTTAGCGAACTAATGATATGCATCCAAACATCTGTATGATCAGAGAACATCTAACCACCTTATCCAGGAGGGAAACCTGCAATGAACCTTAAATTTGTTCTAAATAAATGCAGAAAAATTGTGTTGGCAGTTGAGTTTTAAGAACAGAAAGAGTGATACAAATAGTTATTGTGATCTTATGATTGCAAGCGATTACATTAAGAGAAATCTGATAGCAATAACATTGCATTTAATCTTTCAACAAAAATTAAAGAGAAATCTTGTCATTTAAGATGAATAGATGATCACACTGTTAATATCCGAAGCATCACTTATGGACAACATTTATAAAGGAATTACCCCAAAACATAATAAATCATGAAGACTAAAGCTATCAAAACCTATTATCATATCAGGATAAACAAAACTTGAATGAAGACACCATCCACAAGAAGCTAAAGCCGAAATGTGTATTGTTGTTCCATTAAAGTGTGTTAATTAATCATCCATCTTCTGCCCCAGGCTAGGATGCTTTCATTACAAAAAGTTGTGGTATTTAAAGAGTTTTGGAAAACTAAGCATCCTATCTTCTAAGATAGAATCAAATCCCTGGATGATTTACTAGTTACAAAAATAGAGGGTAATAAAACCACTCAATATCAAACTATATCTCTTAATATTAAAAAAAAGGTTTGTTTCTGTTTACAAAATGAGCCAAAGCAATGGCTAATAACCCCAAAAATACTCCATATCATTATATCTCCACAAGTTGCATGATATCCTAAAAGGAAAAATGAAATGAAGAAATTTAGATATTAATTTAACCAATATTTTCCAAGATTTTGAATGAGAACAGACTAGCTACAGAATTTGTTGATTGTGTAGCTAGTCTTATTTTAAACAAAAAAAATCAAATTGAATCTATATTAATAGAAATAAATAAATAAAAATACAACTATGATAAAAAACAAATCTTTATCTTTCAACTGAATGCTAAATTCGAATCATAAGACTTCAAAGTTAATCACAGCTTTAACACGCTCGGCATTTTTTATTATTATATTTCCTGTTCTTTTCAAGCATTTCTCTTGCCTTAATGCACCGAACTTGAGTCTGTGGTTTTCACTTGTTAATGAGGCAATCTGAGCTGTGAGGGTCTTGATCTTCGCTTGAAGGGAGGGGATATCTGTGTAATACTTATCTATCCAAAATAAACACACCTCACACCATGGATCTGGAACAGTTGATTGAGGAGACATATGACTATGCATCAAAATGCTTCCACTATCCACTGTGGGATTTTGGCTGAGTTTGATCCCCGGGAAATCTTTGTTATGTTTCAAGCATGGTGGTTGATTACCTACAATGACTCATGTTCAATTTATGGTAAGTTCGGTCTTCCTCCTCCAAGAACTTTTCGATCTCAGAATCGGAGCTCTCATGGATCTCGATCGCTTTGATCGAGCTCACATGAGCTTTCGTTTTATTCCTCAAACTCCTTGAGATCAATCTCCCAGCTCTTTTGTTAACAAACCCTAAGTCCAGATTCTTCCTGGACAGTTTGTGTGAGAATTTATTGTCATTGTTTTCCATGGTAATAGGGCACACATCCTTCTCACACTCAGGAGATTCAAATATTGTAGGGTTAGCATCATGTTGTTCTAACATAGGCTCATCGAGCGCGGCCCTATCACAGGATTATTTGGATGAGAAGATTGTTCTATCAACGGAAGGGATAGGGATTTCTTCTAACATGGGATTATCAACCTCTACGGGGCTGGATGTAAAAAATCCATTTCAAGATAGGAAAGTATCCCAATCATCACCCTGCAATTTTAAATGATGGACTAACAGCATCCTGATCAACCCATGATGGAATAAACTGGAATTCAAACACTGTCTCTTATACCTCTTGGCCATTTTATATAAAATTCTCAATAAATAGAAAGGCATGTTCAACTGGAAACTGATGAAATTCATTAATAGTCTTATGTGGTAAATAAAAATGAGGCCGAAGCGACCTCCACATGTAATGAACTTCCTTAAAACTGCCAATAAACTGTGCCACCTAGTCTTTAACAAAGATATAGGCATACCTTTATCACAGCACTGGATTTTTTGAGAGGTAAAGAACAAAATCCATGGCACCTCCTCTAACTTGGAATTCTTAAACCATTTTTGCCCGCTAAGGGGAAGACCTGTTGCCTGGCTCAAAAACTCCTCGGTGATTTCGATTTGAACGTCACCCACTTTGGCTTGGCATCCATCGAAAGAGAGGGCGAACTCTTGGGCTACTTGCAAGTTGTAACCTTGAAATTTCTTGAGAAACTCAAGCCATCCTTGACCCTTAAGGTCTTCCCTTGCGTCGTCATACAGAAGCAGGGTTTGCGAGCCATTTGATTCGACATGGATGACAGGGGCCTATGGATTCAAACAAGTAGTCATGAGGGCAGACAGAAATCACTGTAAGCATGAAGGGTTTCATAAAATAGGAAGAACCAGGGAAAAAACCAAGGAAATAAAACCCACTATTACCCTCGTGCGATTAAATGAAGTAATGAGGGGTTTCATATGAGAATCAGGCATTTTGTGTAATGAATTGCCAAGAGTACAGAACGAAGCTCGAGACTTAACTTGAAATGATGGACCTTTCGATTTCAAACTGCCACCATCAACAGAATACAAAGTACGACCGGGTGCATTCACATTTCATAATTGTGCAAAGGGTGGAGTTGATTTTCTAAGGCTAGGAGAAGAGATGTTTTGCAAACCCAAAGCATAATGACAAGAATAGGTCTACCAAGAATCATAACGAAATGTAAACATAGTCTAGATGCAATCAATTCTTGGTGTATTAACAAAAAATCAAGGCATATCTCATAATCGAATGAGAAACAAAAGTTTTATTGATATGTGGTAGACTTCAAAGAAATCAATACTCATCAAAAGACTTGTAAGAAAATCAACCCTTCTTGAGACATAAACCTTAGATACATTTCACATCACAATCGTAATGTTTCATTCATGATTTCAGTCATGAATGAAGCATGAAAGTGAAAAGAGAAAAAAAAAAAAAAAAAACAATCGACACAATCCTCTTATAGCCGACAATTTACCTTCAAACAACAATACTTGCAACAAAGCGTAGGTAGCCACAAGGATTTTTCTTAGTTGATTTTAAAAGGCAAAAAAAAATTGTGGGGCTGCCAACAATGGCGACTTACTGGGAGAAGCAGTTATCTCTGCACCACTGACAAGTTCATGTTAGGAACTTTTAGAAATATTACAGATTAGAGACAGTTGAAGGACATCAGGCATTCCAAGGATCCTTACACATTCCAACCTCAGATATCTTCCTGTTGAAAAATGAAATTTGGTGACAAAATTAAAAATAATGAGAGCAACGATGTTCAAGTCAATGGCTCTGATACTATTGACAGGGCCACTGCTGCCAACAGGTGTCCATAGCCTCGGCAAGGATGTCAATTAACCCACTTTGACACCTCTACCCTGTCCAAGAATTTCAGTTTAGAATGAGAGGCAAATATCAAAATTTTATACTTGATAAATTTCTTGAACCTGACATTGCTTCGCTGCCAGCACCCCGACAAAGTTGTCTTGGAATCATACATGCATTTAACCGCTACTAGCAGACCTGTTCAGTATCCCGGTGGGTTTACAAACACTTCCCACAACTCACAGGAAAATTATTCGCAATCTGATATAATTTATAGATTTTCAGAAGAGTGGGGTGATGCTGAAAATTTCAGTCTTTGGGACATTTGTTATTTTTTAGCCTTTAAATTTTTTGCTTAATCACCTTCATTATGATCTGAAATTAGTTTCTTATTGAAACTAATCCTTCAAGGACAGGAAGGCATACTTGAGTTACTTTCTTTAAAAGCAAGGACAACGTAAAAAGATTTAACGAGAGTCGTGTCTACTCATAATTATAAAGTGAAACCATGAAATCAATTGTGAACGGAAAAAAATCTTTAGCTAGTCTGTGTTTAAGGAAATTACAACAATTAATGCTTTGATAGTTCTCGACTATTGTTTAAGATGAGACATTCTGGTTTCCCTCCTTGAACCAAACTATGGTACAGGCATGTTTTAACCGGAAAGCAATGAAAACAAATAAAATGAAGCAGAAACAAAAACCATAAAACAAAACAAAATCAAAACAAAAAAAATATGTACAAGAGATGCATCTGGGACTTGTCATGAAAAATACCTTTTGAGAGCTTGGTCATTCACCAGGAAGGTGTATGGTTGTCCTTCTAAATTCTGCAAGCAGAAAGAGCTAGGACCTAGTTTTTCAGTGATTAAGAAAGGTCTTAACCATAGATTCTAGAACTTGGAATGTTCCCCTTTTCCTTCATGAGGTTTATCCCATTTGAGAACCAAATCTCCCACCTCGAAATTCCTATCTAAGGCAGAACTTGAATCGAACCAGCTTTTAACAATGTGTTGATGTTGATCCAGTCTTTCTTTTGCTCGTTTTCTCACTTCCTCTAGTTTCAATAAAGCGTTAATGCGACTTTCAAGAGGAGGACAATCCTCTTCCTGAACTTTCTGTGATAATTGCAATGAGGGAAGCAGGACATGAGGAGGGAAAATTGTTTCTCTTCTGTAGATGAGAAAGAAGGGGGAATTACCAACAGCGATTTTTGGAGTCACCCTATCAGCCTAGATTGCATTAAAAATTACGTTGTGCCAGTTTTTGTGGTTTTCATAAACTGTCCTCTTGATAATTTTGATCAGGTTTTTGTTTGTTAATTCTGATAAACAATTTCTTTGGGGGTAATAGTTGGCAGAATATTTTAGTTTTATCCCTTTTTATAAAGCAAAGGCACTCATATCGAGGGATGAAAAATAGGAAGCATTATCGAAGACCAAACATTCAGGAATACCGAATCGAGTAATGATGTTTGAATTAAGGAAAGATATTACCTTACTATTGTTTACCACTTTTAATGGTACAGCCTCGGACCATATGATTAAATAGTCTGTCGTTGTAATGATGTATTTATGTTGCTGTGAGGAAGTGGGGTTGATAGGCCCAATCATGTCAAGACCCCATTGCTGAAAAGGAAAATCTATCGAAATAGGTTGCAGCGGAAATGCTGCCTTCTGTACTCATCCAGAAGCCTTTTGGCAGATTATGCACTTACGACATAATGTATGGGCATCTTTGAATAATGTGGGCCAATAGTACCCTGCTCTTAATACTTTGTGAGCAGTAATGTCTCCACCGAAGTGCCCACCATATTCTCCTGTATGCAGTTTAGATAACACTTTATCTGCTTCATCTCTTTCCAGACAACGCATAAGGACGTCATCAAAAAATTTAAGGAATAATATGTCGTTTACCAGCTGGAAAGGTGCATATTTTAGTCTTAATACTCTTCTCTTTTTCGAATTGAGATGGAAAGGAGAAGAACTGTGTGTTAGATAAAACTTAATGTCCTCAAACCAAGAATTAGAAACATCTTGTGCACAGTAGATTTGAATTTGACTATGTTGATTTTCAGTTAAAACAATAATTTGACTCTACTGCTCTTCAACTGAATCAGCCACTAATTTACATAGACCTTGGCCTCTAACAATTTGCCCAAGGGTAATATTGAGGTCATACTCTTGTAACGATGTCATCTAGTTTGCTCATTTTTCACCCAGTTCCTTTTGTACTAACAAGTTTCTGACAACAGGGTAAGGCATAATGACTTTAGTTATGGATTTCAGTAGATATGATCGAAAATGTTTTACTACTTTAAAAACAGCATAAGCCTGTTGATCTACAACCAAGTAATTAAGCTCTTCTCCCTTGAAGGCTGAGATCATAAAGGCAATGGGAATTTCATTGCTTTCAGCATTCTTTTGGGTCAGCACAGCGACATAAGATCAATCAGAGGCGAACGTATTGTTGACGGGCGAAATTGACCGCTCGTCAACTGGAGGAATGAATCTAGTCTGGGGTTGTCTAAATAACCCAAGCCATTTGGATTAATCCACTCCGATGGGTTTAGCGGCTCCATTGGCCGATCTAAGTCCTAAGAAAGTGAAAAAACAAAATTAAAGAAGATAAAATAACTTAATGAAAAACACTCGCTGAAAACTATATACAAATTTAAAATATACTTACAGTTTACTAACTAATATTTATAAAATAGCTCTACTTATTATATGTATAATATATCCATATGATTATATCTCTAATATATGTATAACATTTACAGAATGCAAATTTTAATCGAAATCTGCGAAAATCGAATATGGATTGATTTATTTAACTACAGCAAAACTATCATTCAGTCTTTTTGATTTATTTTTTTATAACGTTTATAAACAAGAAATGAAATAGGAAACTGTCTAATTGAAAACAGAGATGAACAGTAAAATGTGTTTAGATTACAGGGAATTTCTATATTAATTAAACTAATAAAATAAAACTAGCAAACTAACCTGTAATCGCATCTCCTATTCATCCTGTATACAGTATCCAATTTTGTTGTTTGATGAGGTAAACCGCAACAGATATTACAAATGCTTCTCGTAAACGTGAAGCAGTAGTGATTGAATGTTAATGATAGAACATATAAGAGATGTAGTAACAGCAATTTTATAATTTCAAAAATGGCCACATTGAGATAAATCCTACTGTGAAAATTTGTGTATAAATGTTCAATGAATAAAGAAGATAAATCTTCTAATCTCAAATTTGAACAGAGTAATTAATGTGTGTTATATAAGGGACATAAAACATGGATATCATATAAATTTCATCATCTCAATCTGCAATAAACCATGATATATAAAGTAGTCACAATCTAATTACAAATCGAAATGATCATAACTTGAATAAAAACATGATGTATCGAAGCTAAAGCTGTGCAAATATCAACTTCCATTCAAGTCTGTCAATCATAAATCCATAGTTTTTTGCCTCCGGGCAGCGATGATCTTCATTTTACAAAACAACACATTTATATAGGTTACATGATCAAAATGTTTCATGTTGATAACATCTAATTTGTTCCAAAAAATGTGGGGGATGCAACCTCCCAGATTCTACTTGATACCAAAGACTAACAGCCTATTCTAAAAAAAACATAAAGATAGCATGCTGAGAGATGCCAATAGTGCTTCAAATATCCTTTAGAAATCATAGGTTCCTGAAAACACATAAGAATAAAAGATTTCAGATGCATTTTCAGTTATTAAAACAAGTAATTCGAATTTTTCTAACTAGCTACAGTATCTCACGATTCTGTAGCTGGTTATAATTATAACTAGAATCATATTTTATTGAATCAATCAAAACAAACTAAAGGTAATCTGTGCAAACAAATCATGTATTCTAATTTGAAAAAGACAAAATCATCCTAAACTTATTTTTAAAAAATCATACCTCAAATTAAGGGATTCGACTTAATCAAGCAATTTTTGAATTTACTATTGCGGTCGTTGCTTCCACATTCTTAAAAACAACAGACCCTGTGGTTTTTTGGTGTTTGTCTTTGGTGTGAGCTACGGATTGAAGTCTACTATTCTCCTTCGTTAGCAAATTCACCTGTTCTTCCAAGGACTTAAGCCGAGACTGAAGTAAAGGCACGTCTTTGTAATACCTATCAATCCATAACTGACATTCCTTACATTGCGGCTGAATAGACTATGTATTAGTAGTGATAGTATTAACAGGTGGGGAATCATCCATTGGACCTGTAGGTTCATTACTGAGTTTGATTCCARGGAAATCGGGATTGTCCTTTAGACACGGTGGAAGGTTTGTAACATAATCATAGGGTTTATCAGAGCAAAGTCCATATGAATATGGATATTCTTCGGCCAGGAATCTTTCAATTTCCGAATCGGAATCCTTGCTTAACACATTTTTTTTTTGGTCTGCACAGGGCTTGGGTTTATTTCAGGCACATCGTGAAACCCAACGAGTGGCCCTTTTACTCTTATAATTGATATCAACTTTGCCTTTACACTTTTTCCTTATGGATTTTTTAACAGTCTTAACACCTTCCTTTGGATACGAATCTGATAGAGTTTCGGGTTGGGTAGTGTCAGGATAGGTCGAGGGTTCCAAATTAGAAATAGGATCACAGGGCAAGAGCAAAGGAGGAGATATGGTAGGCTTCACGAGGGTTTCTATGATGATAGGCTTGTCAACCTGTCCCAACTCACTGCTACCAAAACCATTACGTAACAAAAAATAATCCCAACAATCATTGTTCAATTTCAACTGATGTATAATGATAATCTTGATTAAACAATGGTGGAACAGACTAGAATCATACTTCTTCCTTTTAAACCACTTTGCCATTTTGTATAGACTTCGAAGGAGAAAATAGGGCATGTTCAGGGGGAAATCGATAAAACTCATGAGCAATCGCAAGTGATACAAGAAAACCAACCCATATCTCCCCTCACAGGTAACGAACTGTTTCACAATAGCTAATAGATCATGCCATCTAGGTTTTAAAGATGAGACAGTCATACCTCGGTCGCAGCTGGTAATTCTCCTTGAGGTGAACAGCAATGACCAGGGAACCTCTTCAACCTTTGAGTTTTTGAACCATTTTTGTCCCACAGCTGGTAGACCGATGGCTTGGCTTATAAAATGTTCATTTAACTCAAGTTGGACGTCTCCTATTTTTTCTCTACAACTGTCAAATGTCAACGCGAATTCTTGAGCAACTTTTAAATTAAAACCCTCGAATTTTTCAATAAACACACGCCATCCATTCCTTTCTAAGTCATCTCTGGCATTGTCAAATGATAACAATGTCTGGACACCATTGGGCTCAATCCTCACCACAGGAGCCATGGCTAATAGCAAGGAATCGACATGGGATTCGGAGGTAGGGTTTGATAGAATAAACATAGAGCCATCGCCTCGAGTTTCCTCAATGCAATGAAAAGACAGCTCGAAATGGTAGGCAGGAGCGTTAATGACCATGCGTGTGAGAGAAGTCGTGTAGATCGAGGCCATGAAAAACCATAATACCACACTGTACTTGGAATGACACCTCGGCATAATGGTATGCACAAAGATCCTAACAGTTGAAAACAATAGTATGCATATCCACGATTTGATCACAAAATTAATATATCAAATAAACAATTGAATCAATAAAAAATTTATAAATCAAAACCCCATTAACATTAGTCAAATGCTAAATGAGTGGAGGTTTTATACTCATGTAACCAAGGCATGTTCAAGACCAAGGGGTTATAACCATGAAAACAACCATGTTCATAGMGAAATACGACAATTCGACAATAGACCATATGAACATTAACCCTTTAATCAGAAAAAAGAAATCAAGTTTGAATTCCAGCTATGAGTTTTCATGCTTACAGTGATGAAAACAAAAATTGAAAAGCAGGCATGTAGAAAAAGACCAGTGACAAGTGTYGTTTAATGAGAAAGGTTGTGACAAGTAATGAGAATTTAAAGACCCTGTGTAGGTAGCTTGTAAAAATAGAAATTATATTATTTGCTGCCAACAATGGCGACACACTGGTAGAAGCAGTTATCTTTGCCAAATGAATGAGTCCAGATTAGGATAATCAGAAAAAAATTCAAATCGAAAACAACTAAGAAGTTGTTCGAACATCATTATCAATTATAAAACATTCCAATTTCAGATTACTGTTATTTTAAAAGACGAAAACTAATGACAATCTTGACAAAAGAGAATCACGATATTAAAGTTAAAATCTTCTATACTGTTGATAGAGCCGCTGCTGCCAGTAGGCGTTCATAGGCTCGACAGGGATGCCATTTAACCCACTCCAATATTTGTATCTTTCCAAGAAGTTCTAGATTAGAACGAAGGACATTTAAGGTCAAAAGATTCCATATCTGAGAATTTTCATATACCTGACATTGCTTCGCTGCCAGCGGACCTGTTCAGTACCCCGACGAAGTTATCTTGGCGTCATGCAAGCATTTACCCGCTGCCGGCAGACCTGTTCAGTATCTTGGTGGGTTTACAAGCACTTCCCACATCTCTTTGAAGGTTTATTTAGTTTTAAAGATATTTAATAGAGCGGGGTGACGCTGAAAATCCTGGGTTTTGGACATATCTTAGTAAATTACAGAACTTGAGGAAATTTTTCAACTGTCCTTCATTAAGATCTAGAGATAGTTTGTTAATAAACCGACTTTCGAGAGCATGGAGACATCTCTGAGTTGTTCTCTTAAGGAACAGGGATAGCGTAAGAAGAAATTTTTATGGATGATCGTGAATAACTTTAGTTACAGATTGAAATCAAGAAACGCTTTTCAAACAATAAGTTTTCTTTAACATGGCTGCAAACTTCAGAAAAATATCATAATTGATGCTTAAACAACCTTCAGTAGTCATTTTAGAGGGGAAATTTTTCTATTCTCTTTGTCTGAACTAGTTCATGGTGCAGGCATGTGCGTCTCAAAAAGAAAAACTGGTAAGCATAGGGGAAAAATCAAAACAAACCAGCAAAGAAAAACAAAAAACAAGCAAAACAAAAATATTTACACAGTGTACATGGGAATGGCATCATATGAAATACCTTTTTAGAGCTTGGCCATTCACTGGATAGGTGTTTGGCTGTCCCTCTAAATTCTGTTATCAGAAGGAACTGGGACCCAATTTCTCAACAATCAAGAATTGTCCTAGCCACAAGTTCTGAAACTTTGTATGCTCTCATTTTCCCTCATGCGGTTTGTCCCATTTTAGGACAAGGTCACCTACCTCAAAATTTCTATCAGAGGCAGAATTGGAATCAAACCAGCTTTTAACAATGAGTTGTTTTTGATCCAATTTCTGTTTCGCTTGAGCCCTCACTTCTTCTAATTTTAACAAAGCGTTAATTTGATTCTCCAAAGGGAGACAGTCCTCTTCTTGTATTTTCTGCGATAGCTGCAGATAGGGAAGGAGGACATGTGGTGGCAGAATCGCCTCTCTGTCGTAAACGAGAAAGAAAGGTGAGTTACCCACAGCAGTTTTAGGAGTCACTCTCTCAACCCAGATTGCGTTTAACGGTGCATTATGCCAATTTTTATGGTTTTCAGAGACCGTTCTCTTGATAATTTTGATCATATTTTTATTAGTTGATTCTGCCAATCCATTGCCTTGGGGGTAATAGTTGGCAGAATATTTTAATTTAATTCCCTTTTCTAGAGCGAAATCACTCATTTCAAGAGAAGAAAAATAAGAAGCATTATCAAATACCAGGTAGTCAGGGATACCGAAACGAGTAATAATATTCGAATTCAAAAAAGATATTACCTGGCTGGTATTTACAGCTTTTAATGGGACAGCCTCAGACCACCTGGTGAAGTAATATGTGGTTGTTATGATATAATTATGCTTCTATGAGGATGGTGGATTGATTGAGCCTATAATATCTAGACCCCACTGCTGAAAAGGGGAGTCTACTGAAACTGGTTGTAGAGGGAAGGTTGGTTTCTGTATCCGTCCAGATGCTTTTTGACAAATTACACACTTGCAACACAAAGCATGAGAATCTTTAAAAAGTGTAGGCCAGTAGTAACCTACTCTTAATACTTTATGGGCAGTGGTGTCTCCACCAAAATGCCCTCCAGCTTCTCCTGCGTGCAATTCCAATAAGACCTTTTATGTTTCATCTTTCTCAAGACAGCGCATTAGTACTCCATCAAAATTTTGATGAAACCGAATACCATTAATCAGGTGAAAGGAAGAAGATTTTAATCTTAGTGCTCTTCTTTTTGTGGGATCCAGGTGACAGGGAGCTGGCCCATGTTCAAGACAAAATTTTATATGATCATACCAGGGACTAACAGGGTTTTGTGCACAGCAGATTAGATTTTGATAGTGTTGTCCTGGATTTGGCATATCATTTTCTTCTTGCTGTTCTACAGCTGAGTCAGTGACTAACTTGCATAACTCTTGGCCTCTTACTATTTGTGCTGGGGTGATTTCTATGTCATACTCTTGCAAGGATGTGACCCAGTTTGCCCTTTTTCCGCCTAGTTCTTTCTGTACTAACAGATTTCTGACAGCCAAGTAAGGAACAATAATTTGCGTCCTAGATTTCAAAAGATAAGATCGGAAGTGCTTTACTGCTTTGAAAACAGCATAGGCTTGCTTATCTACTGTTGGGTAATTAATTTCTACCCCTTTGAAGGCTGAGCTCATAAAGGCAATTGGGACTTCATTGTTTTCAGCGTTCTTTTGAGTTAGGACAGCGACGTAAGAACGGTCAGAAGCAAACGTGTAGAGGGTGAAGTCTTGCGAAAAATCGAGGCTCATTAGAGAAGGAGCGTCTATTATGGCCTTTTTTATTGAATTAAATTCTTGGTTTTCTAAAGGTCCCCAATGGTATTGTACGTCCTTTTTTATTAGGTTTTGTAATGGTCTCACCATTTCTGAAAAGCTGGGGACGAATCTCCTAACAAAGTCTATCTTACCTAAGAAAGATTGCATAGACTTTTTTGACGAGGGAGGGGGGAGTTTCGAAATGACTTGAGTTCTTTCAGGGTCAATAATCATCCCTTCGCTTGATACAATAAATCCTAAGAGTTTACCTTGTTCTACTGCGAAGATAGATTTTTTAGGATTCAAAGAAATGTCGTACTTACGACATCGTTGTAGAACGGATCTTAAATGAGCTAGATGATCTTCTTTGTTTTTCAAGAAGATAGTAACATCATCTAGGTAAACTATGACAGACTGATTGATTAATCCTCGGAAAGCGATGTCCATTTCTCTTTGGAAAGTGGCACCGGCATTTATGAGTCCAAAGGGCATCTTCCTATAAGCATAGGTTCCCCATGGAGTGCGGAAGGTGGTTTTAAGTTGGTCTGGAGGGGACATCAGGACTTGGTTATACCCTGAAAAACCATCCAATAAGGATAATCTTTCAAAACCATATACCTATTAAAGGATCTGTTCCATGGGTGGGACAGGGTAGTTGTCTTTATCAGATGCTCGATTAAGATTTTGGAAATCGACACATAGTCAGATTTCACCACTCTTCTTTTGGATAGGGACAAGATTAGAGACCCATTGTGTGTGCCTAACTGGGAAGATTATCTTAGCGTTCAGGAGTTTATTTAATTCCTTCTTGACAGTTGGTTCGAGTTTTGGGTGCATTTTGCTTAACTTTTGTTGAAAAGGTTGGGTTTGGGGTTTCATAGGAATAACGTGTTATATGATGTTAGGATCAAAGGTTTTTAGGTCATCGTGCATCCAAGCAAAAACATCTTTGAATTCCTTAAATAATTTAATAAACACTGCTTTTTCTTGTTCAGAACATCCCACCCCTAAATTAATGCACTATGGGTTGTGTTTAGTTCCCAAGTTTAATTTTTCATGCGTCAAAGAGGAACTATTCATTTTACAATTCACTGATTTTTTGAACTTGTCGTGAAGATCATAAAAATTTTCTAATCTAACTACAGATTTCGGGATAGAATTTACCATGTCTGATGAAGATTCAGGAGATCTTGGACCTGGTATTACCATAAAGTCATGAAGATTTTCGTCATGAGTACCTTCGTCGATACTGCACCCTGGAAAGTTTCTTCCATATGCAGAAAAATTATAATATGTTGATCGTCATCGAAGACTCTCTAATTTGTGATGTTGTCTGGGACGGATGGTCTGAACAACAGTTCGACAGAGAATGCATTTGGAGATAAGCCTTCTGCAGGGAAAAGTTTGGAAGCTACGTTAGCTAACAAATCAACTTCTGAATTATTCAATTTAGGAATAGAATTTATGTTAAATGCAGCAAACTTATTCATCAAATTCCATACCTCAGATTGGTAGCTTTTAAGGTGTGGAGATAAACAATGGATAGAATTTTTTACCTGTCTAACCACAATTTCTGAATCACCAAAGACAGTCAAATTTTGAACATTCATATCTAATGCTTTTCTGAGGCCTTGCAATAGTGCCTCATATTCTATTGTGTTGTTTGTACATTCGAATTCTAACCTGCACACAATCAGGGTCTTGTTACCTGCTGGATCAATAATCACGCAGTCTGCACCAGCTCCTTCCTTGAATTTTGACCCGTCAAAGTAAAGAGACCATATTTGATTGTTGTTGGTTGCATGTGACCACTGGGCAGAAGTTGCTAGCTGCGTATATGTCAAAATTTTAGACTGTTGTTTTGGGTTAGTGATAGTGGAAGTTTCGGCCATGAAATTGTTGAAAAAGGTATTCATCCCCTGTATTTCGGGTGAATCGGCAGAAGGTGTGAATGGTTCATTGGGATCATTTAAATTCGTCATCGTGAACTTTAGGTAACGTTCACGATTTACCTTGATTCTGTTTGGCTTTCCATTCTCGGGTAGCCACAAGTGAGACCAATCCGTCACAAAATAGTCATGTAGTTGTTCTGACCAATCTCTGCTTAAAAACAAACGATAAACTTATGGGATATCTACAACAATAATATCAATCACTTGATGAACTTTAGGGTTAGACAACAATCTTATAAGCACATTTCTCAATTGGCCTATAACTTTAACACTAGTTCGATCAAGCTGGATGATCTTCAAGGTGGATGGTTGAACTTCGGCATTAATCTTTTGACACACAGACCAAGGCATTACATTAGATGACGCTCCTAAATCTACCATACAGTTGTGCACGTTCCTATTGAAGATTTCAAAAGTTAACAAAAATGGAGGGACATTTCTGTGAGTACTAATGGTGGAAGCTTGTTGTTTTTTACTCGTGGCCTCTCAAACTAATTTATCTACATTTGTTACATTATTTACAGGAAGGTCTCTTTTCTCATGAGAATCAGAAGTAGTTTTGGTAGAGGCCTTCTGAGGGACTTTGGGGTTGTTCTGAACACCTTTGTTACTGTTTGGATTTCCATTTTTGTTGTTCTCTACAATATTCTATAGCATTTTTTGCAGAAAAAAAGGGAATTTTAATAATTCATAAACAGAAATATTAGCCCTAAGATTTTTTAGATCTTCAACCAAATCATAATCTAATCTTGGGTTTACTGAATTTTGTTTAGTCTCAGTTGATTTAGACTGTTTTGGGGGCAAAGTCATGGTGATTTCAGAAGAAGGCTTGTTTGGTGTCTTACTCCTAGTATTGTAAGGATGCACTGTTTCGAAATTAGCTTGAAAAATACTATCCGAACTATGACCAAAAATGTTCGGAGAGGATTCATATTATTCTATTGTCTCTTGTTCAGCTACTTCCTCAGGGATTTCGGAAGGCATCAAGTTATCCTGTGCTTCTAGAATCGTTTGAATAGTGAATTGCAGGCTTTCTAGATTTAGGCCTTCAGTATTTGAATTAGGTCGGTTGGTGGGAAAAGGCTTCCTAAAAGGGGGTTTGTAAGGCCCTTTGCTCGAAGAAGCTTCTTCAGCCATCCTTTTCAAATCTATAACTTGATTAGACAGTTTTTGAACGAATTTCTGTAAGTTTTCTAAATCTGAGTTTTCAGGTTGGGCTTTGTTTTGGGAAGGTCTGGGGAGGATTTCAATTTTCTTTTTGGAAGATGAACTAGTCTCTGTTTCATTGCTAGTAGTGTCCTTTAGGCTGAGGATATCTTTCTCGATCTGACTGGCCTCTTTGAAGACTTCTAACAACATGGCTTTCTTAGATCTCTTTACCCAAATGGCTATGCTTTGATGTAAGGATTTCGTATAATATGCTATAATAAGATTCTCGACAGGCATCAAATCTGTAGGGATTTGGTTCTTTAGCACTAAGAATATTTGATTAAAGTCTTTGATCTTCACTTTGGGGTTCATTCTTAAACTAGAAATCTCCATGACTAGAACTTTAGGAGACTTGTCGTCTCCAAACTTCTCAAGAAAACAAGATTCAAACTTCTCCCATGACACGATGGTGTGGGGCTATTGAGCAAAGTACCAGGTAGAGGCATTGCCCTCAAAGGTGTAAGGAAACAATCTACAGACTGTGTCTTCTTGCTCAACACTATGGATTCTAATGGCTAACATAAACTTTTTGATGTGATCTTCGGCGATCTGTTTAGAGTCTGGGTCAAATTTAGGGAGCCATTTCTCCGAGTGTTTGGGTAAGGGATGCTGAGGCCCAGGTATGGCCACTACATCTTGGTCGAGCCAGGGTCTGGCAGGATTGTTATGGTTGGCTATAGGTGTGGGTGGTATCAAAGGCTGGGATGAGGAACTGCCTTCATCAGAGGACTCTTCTCCAAAAGAAGAAGGAGATGAAGGAGGTGGTGACGGTGGTATACCAGATCCTCCTGCTGCAGGAGTGAGGATTGAATCTGTAGGGTTTAAAGAAAGGTCAGTGCCTCCAAGTTGTTCTCTGATATAAAAGAAGTCTAATGGTTGGTCCAAAGGTCAGTTTGGTTGTCTTAAACGGGAAAAGGCACTGTGTGTTCTTATGAGATATTGGCGAACAATCTCTTGTATGTCACCACCCGTAGGATTTGGAGTTACTGGTTCAACTGTGATCCGTAGATCGTCGTTTGATGTGGTTGTTGTTTGAGGGACAATGTTGTCATTTGAATGACTTCTAGTCACTATAGGTGAGCAGGTAGGTGGTGGAGGAGTCTTACGGCCACCTCGTGCCATTAATAATTTTCATGCCCTCCTTCTAGCACCATTTGTTGACGGGCGAAATTGACCGCTCGTCAACTGGAGGAGTGAATCCGGTCCGGGGTTGTCTAAATAACCCAAGCCGTTTGGATTAATCCACTCTGACGGGTTTAGCGGCTCCGTTGGTCGATCTAAGTCCTAAGAAAGTGAAAAAACAAAATTAAAGAAGATAAAATAATTTAATGAAAAACACTCGTTGAAAACTATATACAAATCGAAAATATACTTACAGTTTACTAACTAATATTTATAAAATAGCTCTACTTATTATATGTACAATATATTCATATGATTATATCTCTAATATATGTATAACATTTACAGAATGCAAATTTTAATCTAAATCTGTGAAAATCGAATATGGATTGATTTATTTAACTACAGCAAAACTATCATTCAGTGTTTTTGATTTATTTTTTTATAACGTTTATAAACAAGAAATGAAATAGGAAACTGTCTAATTGAAAACAAAGATGAACAGTAAAATGTGTTTAGATTACAGGGAATTTCTATATTAATTAAACTAATAAAATAAAACTAGCAAACTAACATGTAATCGCATCTCCTATTCGTCCTGTATACAGTATCCAATTTCGATGTTTGATGAGGTAAACCACAACAGATCTTACAAATGCTTCTCGTAAACACGAAGCAGTAGTGATTGAATGTTAATGACAGAACATATAAGAGATGTAGTAACAGCAATTTTATAATTTCACAAATGGCCACGTTGAGATAAATCTTGTTGTGAAAATTTGTGTATAAATGTTCAATGAATAAAGAAGATAAATCTTCTAATCTCAAACTTGAATAGAGTAATTACTGTGTGTTATATAAGGGACATAAAACATGGATATCATATAAATTTCATCATCTCAATCTGCAATAAACCATGATATCTAAAGTAGTCACAATCTAATTACAAATCTAAATGATCATAACTTGAATAAAAACATGATCATAGCAAAGTCCATATGAATATGGATATTCTTCGGCCAGGAATCTTTCAATTTCTGAATCGGAATCCTCGCTTAACACAATTTTTTTTTGGTCTGCACAGGGCTTGGGTTTATTTCAGGCACATTGCGAAACCCAACGAGCATCCCTTTTACTCTTATAATTGATATCAACTTTGCCTTTACACTTTTTCCTTATGGATTTTTTAACAGTCTTAACACCTTCCTTTGGATACGAATCTAGTAGAGTGTCAGGTTGGGTAGTGTCAGGATAGGTCGAGGGTTCCAAATTAGAAATAGGATCACAGGGCAAGAGCGAAGGAGGAGAGATGGTAGGCTTCCCGAGGGTTTCTATGACGACAATCTTGTTAACCTGTCCCAACTCACTGCTACCAAAACCATTACGTAACAGAAAAGCATCCCAATAATCATTGTTCAATTTCAACTGATGTATAATGATAATCTTGATTAAACAATGGTGGAATAGACTAGAATCAGACTTCTGCCTTTTAAATCGCTTTGCCATTTTGTATATACTTCGAAGGAGAAAATAGGGCATGTTCAGGGGGGAAATCGATAAAACTCATGAGCAATCGCAAGTGATACAATAAAACCAACCCATATCTCCCCTCACAGGTAACGAACTGTTTCACAATAGCTAACAGATCATGCCATCTAGGTTTTAAAGCTGAGACAGGCATACCTCAGTCGCAACTGATAATTCTCCTTGAGGTGAACAACAATGACCAAGGAACCTCTTCAACCTTTTAGTTTTTGAACCATTTTTGTCCCACAGCTAGTAGACCGGTGGCTTAGCTTATAAAATGTTCATTTAAATCAAGTTGGACGTCTCCTATTTTTTCTCTGCAACCGTCGAATGTCAATGCAAATTCTTGAGCAACTTTTAAATTAAAACCCTCGAATTTTTCAACAAACACACGCCAGCCATTCCTTTCTAAGTCATCTCTGGCATTGTCAAATGATAAAAATGTCTGGACACCGTTGAGCTCAATCCTCACCACAGGAGCCATGGCTAACTGCAAGGAATCGACACAGGATTCAGAGGTAGGGTTTGATAGAATAAACACAGATCCATCGCCCCGAGTTTCCTCAATGCAATGCAAAGACAGCTCGAAATGGTAGGCAGGAGCGTTAATGACCATGCGTGTGAGAGAAGTCGTGTAGATCGAGGCCATGCAAAACCATAATACCACGCTGTACTTGGAATCACACCTCGGGATAATGGTATGCACAAAGATCATAACAGTTGAAAACAATAGTATGCATATCCACGATTTGATCACAAAATTAATATATCAAATAAACAATTGAATCAATAAAAAATTTATAAATCAAAACCCCATTAACATTAGTCAAATGCTAAATGAGTGGAGGTTTTATACTCATGTAACCAAGGAATGTTCAAGACCAAGGGGTTATAACCATGAAAACAACCATGTTCATAGTGAAATACAACAATTCGACAATAGACCATATGAACATTAACCCTTTAATCAGAAAAAAGAAATCAAGTTTGAATCCCAACTGTGAGTTTTCATGCTTACAGTCATGAAAACAAAAATCGAAAAGTAGGTATGTAGAAAAAGACCAATGACAAGTGTCGTTTAACGAGAAAGGTTGTGACGAGTAACGAGAATTTAAAGACCCTATGTAGGCATCTTGTAAAAATAGAAATTATATTATTTGTTGCCAACACGTATAAAGAGTGAAATCTTGTGAAAAATCAAGGCTCATTAGGGAGGGAGCCTCCACTATGTCTTTTTTGATGGAGTCAAAAGCTTGATTCTCTTGTGGTCCCCAATGATATTGAACATCCTTTTTTATTATGTTTTGCAATGGCCTTACCATTTCTGAAAAACTCGGGGCAAACCTTCTGACAAAATTTATTTGACCTAAAAAAGATTGCATGGATTTTTTGGAGGAGGGGGGAGGAAGTTTGGCAATGACTTGAGTTATTTTGGGATCGATGATCATCCCGTCATTGGATACTATGAATCTGAGAAGTTTTCTTTGTTCCACTGCAAAGATAGACTTCTTAGGATTTAGAGATATGTCATACTTACGGCATCATTGTAGCATAGACCTCAAATGGGATAAGTGATCTCTCTTATTTTTGGAGAAAACAGTAATGTCATCAAGATAGACCACTACGGATTGATTGATGAGACCACGAAAATCAATATCCATTTCTCTCTAGAAAGTGACCCTAGCATTTATAAGCCCAAAAGGCATTTTTCTGTAGGCGTAAGTACCCCATGGGGTACGAAAAGTGGTTTTCAACTGGTTTAGGGGAGACATGAGGACCTGGTTGTACCCTGAAAAACCGTCTAGTAGTGACAATCTTTCAGAACCGGATACTTGCTGGAGAATTTGTTCCATTGAGGAACAGGATAATTGTCTTTGTCAGACGCTTAGTTTAAGTTCTGAAAATCGACACAGAGTCGAATTTCACCACTTTTCTTCCTTACAGGGACAAGATTAGATACCCATTGTGTGTGTCTTACTAGGAATATTATCTTTTCATTTAATAGTTTGTTTAGTTCTTTATTGACTGTCAGTTCAAGCTTAGGGTGCATCTTTCTCATCTTCTGCTGAAAAGGTTGAGTCTGGGGTTTCATGGGGATGATGTGTTGTATAATGTTAGGGTCAAAAAATTTTAAATCATCGTATATCCAAGCATATACATCCTTGAATTCTTTAAATAGTTTTATAGAGGCTGACCTTTCTTGCTCGGAACATCCCGTTCCCAGATTAATACATTGTGGATTATCTTTAGTCCCTAGGTTTACTTTTTCATGGGTCAAGGAAGAACTGTTTGTTTTACAATTTACAGATTTCTTGAATTTGTCATGAAAATCATAAAACTTTTCTAATCTCACCACGGATTTAGGGATAGAAATTACCAGATCTAATGTTGATTCGGGAGACCTCGAGCCCGATATTACCGTGAAATTGTAGAGATCTTCATCGTGGGTGCCTTCATCAATAACTACACCTCAGAAAGTATCCTCCATGTGCAAAAAACTAATGATCTTTTGATCATCATCGAACACTCTCCAGTTAATGGCATTGTCTGGGACTGATGGTCTGAACAATAACTCAATTGAAAATGCATTTGGAGAAAGATCTTCTACGGGCAAAAGTTTGGAAGCGACGTTAGCTAACAAATCAGCCTCAAAATTGTTTAATCTTGGAATGGACTTAATGTTAAATGCAGAAACTTTGTGCATTAAATTCCATACTTCGGCTTGATAACTTTTTATGTGTGGCGATAAGGCAATGTATGGAATTTCTTACATGTCTGACCATAATTTCCAAATCATCAAATACCATTAAGTTCTGTACATTCATATCTACCGCCTTATTGAGTCCTTGCAGAAGTGCCTTGTATTCGGAGGTGTTGTTTGTACATTCAAATTCTAATTAGAAAGCGATCAAAGTTTTATTACTTGCCGGGTCGATGAGTACACATCCTGCACCAGCTCCTTCTTTAGATTTGGATCCATCGAAGTAGAGAGACCATATGTGAGCTTCATCGACCATGTTTGGCACATTAGGTAGAGATGCTGACTATGTGTATGTCATGAGTTCTGACTGTTGTTCCGGATCAGTGATGATGGAAGTTTATGCCATGAAGTTACTGAAAAAGGTGTTCATTCCCTGCATTTTGAGTGAATTAGTGAAAGCAGTAAATGGTTCATTAGAATCATTTAAATCGGTCACAGTGTGCTTGAGGTAACTCTCATAATTAATCCTAATTCTATTTGGCTTTCCATTCTCTAGTAGCCACAAATGAGACCAGTCTATCGCAAAGTATCCATGCAACTATTCAGACCAATACCTGCTTAAAAATAAACCATACACTTCATGGATGTCAACAACAATGATATCAATAATCTAGTGAACCTTAGGATTAGAGGATAGCCTAACAAGTACATTTCTTAATTCACCAATTATCTTAACATTCGTCTGATTGAGATGGATGATTTTTAAACTGGAAGGTTGAACTTCAACATTGATTTTTTGACAGATAGACAAAGGCATCACATTTGATGATGCACCAGAATCTACCATGCAGTTATGTACATTTCTATTGAAAATTTCAAAAGTTAATAAAAAAGGTGGGACATTTTTGCGAATATTAACAGCGGAACTTTGTTGATTTTTAGTCGTTGTCCCTTAAATTACGTTATCTACATTTGATACAGTTTTTTCAGTGAGGTCTATTTTATCTAAGGGTTCAAGTGTTGTTTTAGTAAGGACCTTTTGAGGTGTTTTAGGACTGATTTCTACAATTTTCTTGCTATTTAGATTGTTGTTTTTACTGTTTTCTGCAATGTTCTGAAGCATTTTCTGCAGAAGAAAAAGAAATTTTATAAGTTCGTAAACAGAAATATTATCTCTAAGTTTCTTTAGGTCTTCAATCAAATCATATTCTAAACTTGGGGCTACTAAATTCTATTTTGTTTCAGTTTGTTTAAATTGTTTCTAAGGCACATTAGTACCTATTTCAGAAGAGGGTTTACTTTGAGTTTTTCTTCTGGTATTGTAAGGATGGACAATTTCAAAATTGGCTTGAAAGATATTGTCGGAAAAATGCCCGAAGATATTGGGAGATGATTCCTCTTCTTTGGTTGTTTCTTCTTCAACCACATCTTCAAAATTCTCAGGGGGAACTAAGTTATCATGTGCTTCAAGGATAGTATGTATAGTGTATTGTAATCTTTCAAAATTCATACCTTCAGGGGTTGGGTTTGGTCGGTTTGAGGGAAAAGGTTTTCTAAAAGGAGGTTTGTAAGTTCCTTTGCTTGAAGATGCTTCCTCAGTTGATCTCCTCAAGTCTACGACTTGATTTGATAATTTTTGGATGACTTTTTGTAAACTTTCCAAATCTGAGCTCTATGATTGAGTTTTGGTTTGAGGGGGTCTAGTAAGAATTTATATTTTCTTCTTAGAAGATGGGGTTATCTCTACCTCATTACTAAGATTATCCTTTAGGCTCAAAATATATTTTTTGATTTGTCTTGCCTCCTCGAATGCTTCCAGTAACGTTGATTTCTTAGACCTTTTAACCCAAATTGCTACACTCTGGTGTAGGGCTTTGGTGTAATATGCCACAATGAGATTTTTCGCGAGCATTGAATCAACAGGGATTCATTTTTTTAACGTGAGGAACCTTTGGTTAAAATATTTTACTTTTTTCTTAGGGTTCATCTTTAAGCTGGAGAGTTCCATGACTAAGACTTCAGGAGATTTATCATCTTCGAACTTCTCAAGGAGACAGGACTCGAATTTGTCCCACGATACAATGGTGTGAGGTTGTTGGAAAAAATACCATGTAGAGGCATTGCCCTCAAACGTGTAAGGAAAGAGTCTACATACTACATCTTCATGTTCTACACTTCGGAGTCTAATGGCTAGCATGAATTTCTTTATGTGATCCTCGGTGATTTTCTTAGAGTCTGGATCAAATTTAGGTATCCATTTCTCTGGGTGTTTAGGTAAAGGGTGTTGGGGTCCAGGTATGGCCACAGCATCTTGATCGAGCCAAGGTCTAGCAGGATTGTTTTGATTTTTCATGGGCATAGGTGGTGTTGAAGGATGAGATGGTTAATATGAAGAACTACCTTCATGAGATGACTCCCCTCCTAAAGAGGAAGGAGATGAATGAGGTGGTGAAGGTGGGATACCAGACCCTCTGGCTCCAAGAGTGGGAGTGTGGTCAGGATCTGTGGTATTATCTCCTGAAGGATCCAAACGTAGACCAGTGCCTTCAATTTGCTCTCGGATATCCGAGAAATATAAAGGTTGATTGAGAGGCCTACTAGGTTGTCTGATCCAGGATAAAGCATTGTGTGTCCTTAAAAGTGACTGACAAACAATTTCTTGTACGTCATACCCTTGAGGGTTTGTTGTTACTGGCTCAATGGTAATCTGGGGATTTTCATTTGAGGTAGTTGTTGTTTTGAGAGGTAATGTTGTTTTCAGAATGACTCCTTATTACTATAGGGGAGCGAGCGTGTGGGGGAGGAGTCTTGCAACTTCCATGTGCCATCAATTGTATTCAGGCCCTCCTTCTAGCGCCATTTGTTGACGGGAAAAAATGACCATCCGTCAATTGGAAGAACGAGTCCGATCCGAGGTTGTCTAAATAACCCAAGTCATTTGGTGTAACTCATTATGATGGGTTTAATGGCTCTATTAGCCAATCTAAGGGTATTAAAGAAACAAATAAAAAGAAATGAAATAACTAACTAATTATTAATTATTATTATTATATATATATATATATGTATGTATGTATGTATGTATGTATGTATGTATGTATGTATGTATGTATGTATGTATGTATGTATGCATGTATGTATGTATGTATGTATGTATGTATGATGTAACTATTGTAAATATATTTAATCAAGAGATATATAAATCTCACTTATGTACATGATTTACAAACTGCAAGTTTTAATCGAAACCTACGAAAATCAATGTGAAAAATGATTACTTCTAGGAAGCAGATAAATAAAGCACATAGAAATATTTTTTGGTTTTTTCTTTATAAATCCTAAACTAATAAAAAGAAAATACTATGAAACAGAAAAGCGTGGATAGTCGAAAGCCAAACCACACATTCGAATTTCAGTGATAAACAAATAACAGAAAAATATAAATGAGCTAACCTATTAGCGAACTAATGATATGCATCCAAACATATGTACAATCAGAGAACATCTAACCACCTTTTCCAGGAGGGAAACCTGCAATGAAACTTAAAAACAAATATTTACCTTTCAACTGAATGCTAAATTCGAATCATAAGGCTTTAGAGTTAATCACAGCTTTGACACGCTCGGCATTTTTTATTATTATATTTCCAATTCTTTTCAAGCGTTTACCTTGCCTTAATGCACTGAACTTGAGTCTGTGGTTTTCACTTGTTAATGAGGCAATATGAGTTGTGAGGGTCTTGATCTTCGCTTGAAGGGAGGGGACATCTGTGTAATACTTGTATATCCAAAATAAACACACCTCACACCGTGGATCTGGAATAGTTGATTGAGGAGACATATGATTGTGCATCAAAACGCTTCCACTGTCCATTGTGGGATTTTGGATGAGTTTGATGCCCAAGAAATCTTTGTTATGTTTCAGGCATGGTGGTAGATTACCTACAAAATCGTAAGCCTGGTTGGTATTTAATTTATGGTAAGTTGGGTCTTCCTCCTCCAATAACTTTTCGATCTCAGAATTGGAGCTCTCATGGATCTCGATCACTTTGATCGAGCTCACATGAGCTTTCATTTTATTCCTCAAACTCCTTGAGATGAATTTCCCAGCTCTTTTGTTAACAAACCCTAAGTCTGGATTCTTCCTGGACAGTTTGTGTGAAATTTTATTGTCATTCTTTGCCACGGTATTAGGGCACACATCCTTCTCACGCTTAGGAGATTCAAATATCGTAGGGTCAGCATCATGTTGTTCTAACATAGGCTCATCGATCGCATCCCTATCACATGATTCTTTGGATGAGAAGATTGTTTTGTCAACGGAAGGGATAGGGGTTTCTTGTAACATGGGATTATCAACCTCTACAGGGCTAGATGTAAAAAAAACATTTCGAGATAGGAAAGTATCCCAATCGTCGCCCTGCAATTTTAAATGATGGACTAACAACATCTTGATCAACCCATGATGGAATAAAATGGAATTCAAACACTGCCTCTTATACCTCTTGGCCATTTTATATAAACTTCTCAATAAATAGAAAGGCATGCTCAACTAGAAAATGATGAAATTCATTAATAGTCTTATGTGGTAAAGAAAAATGAGGCCAAAGCGACCTTCACATGTAATAAATTGCATTCAAACTGCCAATAAACCATGCCACCTAGTCTTTAACATAGATATAGGCATACCTTTATCACAGCACTGGATTTTCTGAGAGGTAAAGAACAAACTCCACGGCACCTCCTCTAACTTGGAATTCTTAAACCATTTTTGCCCACTAAGGGGAAGACCTGTTGCCTGGCTCAAAAACTCCTCAGTGATTTCAATTTGAACGTCACCCACTTTGGCTCGGCATCCATCGAAAGAGAGGGTGAACTCCTGGGCTACTTGCAAGTTTTAACCTTGAAATTCCTCAAGAAACTCAAGCCATCCTTGACCCTTAAGGTCTTCCTTTGTGTCGTCATACAGAAGGAGGGTTTGCAAGCCATTTGGTTCGACACGGACGATAGGGGCCATATGGATTCAGACAAGCAATCACAAGGGTAGACAGAAATCACTGTAAGCATGAAGAGTTTCATAAAATAGGAAGAACCAGGGTAAAAACCAAGGAAATAAAACCCACTATTACCCTCGCACAATTAAATGAAGGAATGAGGGGTTTCATACAAGAATCAGGTGTTTTGTGTAATGAATTGCCAAGAGTACAGAATGAAGCCCAAGACTTAACTTGAAATGATGGACTTGTCAATTTCAAACTACCACCATCAACAGAGTACAGAGTACGACTAGGTGCATTCACATTTCATAATTGTGCTAAGGGTGGAGTTGATTTTCTAAGGCTAGGAGAAGAGATGTTTTGCAAACCCAAATCATAATGACAAGAATAGGTCTACCAAGAATCATAACAAAATGTAAACATAGTCTAGTTGCAATCAATTCTTGGTGTATAACAAAAACTCAAGGTATATCTCATAATCGAATGAGAAACAAAAGTTTTATTGATATGTGGTAGACTTCAAAGCAATCAATACTCATCAAAAGACTTGTAAGAAAATCAACCCTTCTTGAGACATATACCTTAGATACATTCACATCATGATCGTAATGTTTCATTCACGCTGTCAGTCATGAATGAAGCATGAAAGTGAAAAGAGAAAAAAAAAAAAAAGAACAATCAACACAATCCTCTTATAGCCGACAATTTACCTTCAAACAGCAATACTTGCTACAAAGCGTAGGTAGCCACAAGGATTTTTCTTAGTTGATTTTAAAAGGCAAAAAAAATTGTGGGGCTGCCAACACATACCAATACCAATACCATACTATACCATGCCATACCGTACCAATACCATACCATACATAATTGTACCTAAAAAGAAAGTTGAAATCAATAGGGGTGATAAAAATTACTACATCTTTTCTACATTTTTGCTAAGACAACCATGGATAACTAAATGATGTAAAGGTACCAAAATATCAATATCTAGTTCAAATTTGCGCATCTATGAAACATCAATTCAAAAGTCTTATTATAATTATCAAGAGTAATTAAAATCATGGAAGTGTTTGTATCCTCAAAATATTAAACAAGAATCCATGTGGTTGAAAAATCAATGATCATAAGAGTGATCCAAGGTATCATTGTCAAGTGTGATATGTGGTGCTAGTAGGCAATAATCAAAGATATTTCTAGAGGAGATGGAGTCTAAGGGAATGTTACTGGAGTGGGTAGATTAGGTAGGAAGTCAATAGGAGAACTAAAGTGGAGAATACCAATATGATACCAATATTATACCATACCAATACCAATACCATATCATACAAATACCATACCAATACCGATAAAAATACCATACCAATACCATACCATACCATACCAATATCAATACCATGCTATACCATACCAATACCAATACCATACCATACCATACCATACCAATACCAATACCATACCAATACCATATCATACCATACCAATACCATTGCATGGCACTATGTTGGCAGCCCTACACATCTTTGCTATTTGAACAACAAAACGACACTTCATGTAGTTGCCTTCACCTCATGCTGTAAATATTACCATTTGGGGATGATTACTGGATTACAAAAGATGTTCATTTATTCTCTAAGATTTGCGTTTTCATTTTTGTTTCATGTTTGATTCATGACTGAAAGCATGAATCAAACATGAAAACTTAGTTTGTATTATATCCTTATTCAAAACATCTTTTTAAGGGTCATTGTGCTTGTATCTACTCCATGTTTAATGCTTGAATGACTTCCCTTTGATTACTTTGAATGTTGATATGATACTTATTGTTGGTTTGCATTCGAATTTTAAACATGTTTATTTGAACCCTTTGCAAACCAACTATAGTCATTGCTAGACATGGGAATTAAATGCACCAGAATCGTATCTTGTACTTGATCTTTGGCTGTCAGAGTGAATTGACAGGATTTTCATTATGAGTTGAGGGTTTTTGTTATGCTCTATACTCGAGGCTTTCATTACCAAGAGCACTTGAACTTCATGACTGAAACCTTGATGTTTATGCTATGATCACGCAAGGGCTTTGTTTGGTTTCTTTCCATTTTATTCACTCAGATTTGTTTCTCCTGCTCTTGAAATCTAAACCCATAGCTAGCTTAAGTCACCCCTGTTACAATCAAGTTATATTCTTAATGGCTCCTGTTGTCTAAATCCAACTGAATAACTCTGAGTTTTATGTTTGTAAAATCCTACATTTTCTTTCTAGAGACACGTTTTTGCGGGAGCATTTTTGAGCAAACCGTTACGAATTATCCAAAACCCTTTAAAACCCATTCCGAAAATGGGGTCATTTACCTCAATCACGGGCAGATTCTTCAGAAACAATACAGTTTCATAGGTACATCTCATTCTTTGGAGGGAAAAATCTCAGAATTTCTTTGCGGCTGTGGTAAGCATTTTTGTTTGTTTTGCTCAGAGATCCAAGCCTATTATTGGTTTTGGTGGGTTCCAAGTTATATATTCCCTTCTTCTATTTATGAGAATGTAGTAGAATTGCCTCTCCATCTCAATAAAAAATCTATCTCTTTCATGTTTAAACCCTATTGTCAAAAAACTATGTGTTCATCCACAAAAAGACTATGCTATCACAGATCTACTCTCTGCTACAGTTTGAAACCCATCGGGAGAAAGCCACGGTCTGATTTCATCTATAGAAAATCATTGGAGAAAGTTTGAGATGTATTAAAGAGTAAAAACCACAAGCATGAGGAATAGGGCAACTCAGATTTGAGTTTTATAAACAAGAGGATTATGCAATCTAATAATATGATCATTAAAAAAGAAACAACCCAACAAATTCCACTATCATGAATTCGGATGCTCCTTTGTCAAATGGATGAAATAGCAAATAGTTGTTATGTTTTTTGAATTGCTTCTGTTTTGAAAATAAAATAGGTTATATTTTATTTTATTTTGTTTGTATTTTTACTATTTTAGACTAGCTATAGAAACCTGTAGCTAGCTACAAAAACCTGTATCTTATCTTTTTTGTAAAAATTGGTTTGAATTCAAGTCATTTTTATATAAAATTTAGTAATTAGTTATCTAACTTGTTCCTATTTTCGTTTTTCAGGATGTGGTATATCGGATGTTGATTTTATGAGATGGACCTGTCCAATCTAGATGATTAGTATCTCCTTTTTTATTTTGTAAATAGGAAAAAACTTTTATAAATTTTTGAAGGCACAATTTGACCATGAGTGGTTGTAGGCCTTCCATATTTGTAATGTTTTGATCTTATGGGATCTGATCTTATCCTGAGAGATAGGAAGATCAGATTCCCAAAGACTCTTTAAAAACCATGCATTTTGTAAATGAGTGGCATCTTGGCCTGGAACCAATTATGGATGAATGATTTTCAAGACATATGGAACAGCATACACCTCTTGGCTTTAGTCCATTGTAAATGGTGTTTCATTAATGTTTTGATTTATTTAATATTGATATATTAATATGTCATGTAGCTTTAGACTCATTGATATGTTATGTTTCAGGATATCCATTTTATAAATGTCGTTCATGACTTGTTGTTCCATATATTGAGACTGTGATCATTTTTTCAATTTGAATATCAGGGTTTTTATTTGATGTTGAGTTGATGAATAAAATGAATGTATTACACATAGATTTATCTTACTGTAATCACTTCCAATCATAAGATCACAGTATCACATGTGTTCAAATTTCTGTTTCTAAATCCTGGCTACCAACACATTTTTTTGAATTTATTCAGAAAAGTTTCAGTATAAGTCTATTGCAGATTTATCTCGTAGGTGTGGCAGCCGGATGCCCTTGTTCGCACAGAGGCCCGGACACATTTAACAAACTAACATCAGGTTAGCTTTTGTGTTTCTAATTTCTATCATTTATGCATTAATGAAACCAGAAAGTTTAGATCATCTTTGACTATCTGTACATCTGCATTTCATGATTTAGTTAATTCAAGTTCTGTTAGATTTATAATTTGAAAATAGAAAATTTCTAAATGTGCTTTCTTTATCTTCTTCTCAAAAACAATTATTTTTACCTTGATTTCATAAGTTTCTAGTAAAACTTGCAATCTGTAAATGTTGTTCATAAGTGAGAGTTTTATGTTTTCTTTTTCTACGTAAACACATTTACAATATTTATATCAAAGTATGTATATATTTAATATATATTTTTTTAGCATTAGTTAGTTCTTTTAGAATTTTAGATTGGCTAACGAAGCCATTAAACACGTCAAAACAAGTTACACCAAACAGCTTGGGTTACTTAGACAACCTCGGATCGGACTTGTTCTTCTAGTTGATGGACAATTAATTTTGCCCGTCAACAAATTGCGCTAGAAGGAGGGCCTGAGGCCGATTCAATGATTAAATGTTTCATCCCTTAGCCTTTCATAATTCCAGATTTATATATCCTTCTTCTGTGTCATCTTATAATGCACTACAAGTCAGGTTAGATGACAAGCTAACTATTTGGAGTCAATTTCTTCAAATTCTTAATGGCTCCCACCCGAATCACTGTGTTGGAACATGCTTTTAATGTCTCATTACCAATTATTTCCAAAAATACAGTTGATCTCTTTTCAGAACTCACCTTTGATGGTGAAGGGAACACATTTGC
This sequence comes from Picea mariana, assembly GCA_032191745.1. Taxonomy (NCBI): domain Eukaryota; kingdom Viridiplantae; phylum Streptophyta; class Pinopsida; order Pinales; family Pinaceae; genus Picea; species Picea mariana. The sequence goes on along the minus strand of JASDQU010104451.1, from coordinate 10,038 downwards.
AGTAGACCATATTTCTAAAGAAAAATTATAAATGTTTAAGACATAATATCATCGATCCTAATGTTACATGCAGATTGTTTCCTCTCACTTTCTGAGGTCGGATTAAATATTGGTTTAAATATTTTCTGGCTAATTCTATTCATTCTCTGTCTAAGCTTGTATTTGATTTTTTATCAAATTCTATCAACTATGATTATGATGAATTAAATAAAGAATTAAGTTTCTTAAGGAAAGAAAACAATGAATCATTCAATGATTTTGCAATTAAGTTCATTCATGTTTGTACTAGATTCCCTTTGAAATAAATGTCGCTTATTAATGAGTGGTTTGAATATCTCGTTTCTCTCTCAGATAAGCAAGATCAATTAATGGTTAACCAATCTGAATTGAGCACTAACACTCAATCTCAAGATGGTTCAAATTTTGATGTTGATCTTGAAGATTTTGAAGCACCACAATTTTTGTCAACTTCTTTCATTTTTGCAAATCATGAGAAGCATCATCTTCTACAAAATTCAGTTGTCACATCTAATCATTCTTTGCAAACAATGTCTCCTCCCATCAAAGAAGGAACCTTGACTTTAAAAGATGACAGTTGTCACACACTCATATATTTTATAACTGTTTCTAAAGTAAAAGAGGTCGAATGTGAAGTTGATAATCATGTGGATGATAAATCTGCCCCTAATTTAGTTGAACAGATCCATGATCAATCAGTGGGAGAAAAAATCATTAGGCAATCTTCTATCTCTAGTGATTTGCTCTCAAATTTTTCCTTACACAATGAACCAAATGGTCTCTTAAAAATTGTCTCGTACTCTTTAAAAGAGAATACAAAAATGGTCGATCAGTTTATACAAGGAAAGGGGACAAAACCAGATTTTGAAACGCATATACCTATCATTTCAAGAGATGCATTTTGTCTCCTTAATTCTTCTACATATTATTCCTTGTACCCTGATATTTTTTATCCTAATGTTGTGCAATTGCATGTTCCATATTACCTTGGAGAGAATTCAACATTATATAAGCAAGTACAAAGAGATTACCGAATAGAAGATAAAGAGGGAAATAATTCTTCCCATGAACATATTGATTTTTATTCTCATCAATTGTCTGTGGGTAAATCAAGAAATGATTTGAAAGAGTTCCAAATTGCATCTTCCATTGATTCATCTCAGTTTGTGTTTCAAGAAGGATCTAAATTTTTCAATGATCAATTATTTGAGGTTGAAAAGTATAATTGGCCAAATATTACTACCAATGATGATTATTCAAAAATGTCGGTCGTTCCATCTAGTTCACCTCAAATAGTTAACCTTGAAATATCTAAGATCAATGGAAAGTTTCAAGAGAATGAAACACTTCTTTTTCGATCGTGAATCATGATAAGTTCTCACCATCTTGATTTGACCTTTTTACAAGATTCTTTCCTTGATAGTCTAATATTTTATTCTCATGAGGAAGATTTGTCGCATGTGAATTCTTTAAAACAATCCCATGTTAGTAATTGCATGTATTATGATAGGATTGCAGATTGGTTGGAGTATTCATATCTCAAAAATTCTTCAGGGAATGGTAAGATTATCTTCACTTTATTTAGATATCAAGGAGGTAACTTTAACACACTCATTTTATATCCTCCATATGGAGAAAATATGGAATGAAAGGAAAATTTTCGGGAGGATGGGGAACTTCGGTCTAGGCCGATGGTTATGTCAGGTCCCCATAACTCTCACAAGCTTCTCAATCTCATTTTTTCATATTTTTGTAACCCATATAATGACAAAATTGCAGAATGGATGGAGGATTCGTACAAAAAGAATGTCCCAGGGAATGGTAAGATCATGCTTGCTTTGTTTTTAAATGATGATTATAAAGGTAAGTATGATATATTTCTATCATTTTTTATATACTACCATTCTTGTTAGTAATATTTGATTTTGTTTCCATTGCAGGATTGGAGTTACTCTGATGGCTACATTGGAAGCATGACTTTACGTAGTATTTTGATTTGTTTAGTAGTTAGAGTAGGTTTAGGAGCAGGTTTTCTTTTAGCTTTATTTCTCACCGTTTATCTTTGTAATAATGCAGTTAAAGAACACAAGTGGGTGCATCAAGAGAACCATAATATTATTATTGTCAAGGAAGTTTGCTTGATCCTTTTCTCTCTGCTTTTTGTTGAATATTTCTTTTCAAAACCACAGTGTTATTATGAAAATTTTAAATGGAAAGTAAGGAGATAAGTAAAAATTTGAACTATCGACTCAACCCTGACCAAAGGTGCCACGAGTAGGATTGCACTCATATTAAGGAGGATTTTTATATTTTCTTTTAAGCTCTCAAAAAATATTTCGCGTGATGATTCTAGATTCACCTCTGTACATATTTTTCTTTTTAAATTTTCTTGTTGTTTTTTTATTTTGGTTCTTTTCATTTTTTCTTGTTTTCGTTGTTTTCTGAATAAATTTATGTCTATGTAACCATTATTTCATGAAAGGAAATTAGAATGTCTCATCATAAAGCAACAGTCAAGGTCATCAATGTTGTAAATTGTTAAAACTCAAACTAGTAAAGGAAACTTTCCGTTGAAAATAGTCTTCCTGGTTTCACTTTATAATCACAAGAAGATATGATCATCATTAAAACTCTTTACGCTGTCCTTGTTTTTAAAGAAAACAACTCAAGTATTCCTTCCTGTCCTCGAAAATTTTCTTATCAGAAAACTAAGTTCAGATCATGATGAAGGTCTTCAAACGAGAATTTAAATTGAAAAATATAAAGTTGTTCGAAGTCTGAAATTTTCAGCATCACCCCGCTCTCCTGAAGATCATAAAGTTTATGTCTAATTCTAAAATAACTTCTAGAGAGTTGAAAGCACTGCAAAGTGTGGGAAGTGTCTATAAACCCGCTGAGATACTGAACAAGTCTGCAGGCAGCGGGTAAATGCATACATGATGCCAAGGAAACTTCGTCGGGGTACTGAACAGGCCTGCTGGCAGCGAAGCAATGTCGGGTTCAAAAAAATTATCAAGTATAACTTTTTTTTATTAATCGTAAAATGTCCTTCATATTGAATTGATGTTTCTTGGAAAGGATAGAGGTGTCAGAGTGGGTTAATTGACATCCCTGCCAAGGCTATGGACGCCTGCTGGCAGCAGTGGCCATGTCAACAGTATTGGAGTCATTTGCCTAAACATCGTCTCGCTCGTAATTAAAACTTGTCACCGGTTTGCATTTGGACAGAAACACATCTAACACTAGACTGTGTGATTTTTTATTTTGATTGGGATACTTGACTCACTATTGACTATTCTTTAAATTCTTAAACCATTCTAATCCATCCTAATGTGAATTCTCTTGTGATGCAGAGATAACTGATTCTCCCAGTAAGTCATCGTTGTTGGAAGCCCTACATGTCTCTGCTATTTGAACAACAAAACAACACTTCATGTAGCTGCCTTCACCTCATGCTGTAAATATTACCATTTGGGGATGATTACTAGAGTACAAAAGATGTTCATTTATTCTCTAAGATTTTCATTTTCGTTTGTGTTTCATGTTTGATTCATGACTGAAAGAATGAATCAAACATGAAAACTTAGTTTGTATTATATCCTTATTCAAAACATCTTCTTAAGGGTCATTGTGCTTGTATCTACTCCATGTTTAACGCTTGAATGACTTCCCTTTGATTACTTTGAATGTTGATATGATACTTATTGTTTCTTTGCATTCAAATTTTAAACATGTTTATTTGAACCCTTTGCAAACCAACTATAGTCATTGCTAGACATGGGAATTAAATGCACCAGAATCATATTATGTACTTGATCTTTGGATAGTAGAGTGAATTGACAGGATTTTCATTATGAGTTGAGGGTTTGTGTTATGCTCTATACTCGAGGCTTTCATTACCAAGAGTGCTTGAAATTCATGACCGAAACCTTGATGTTTATGCTATGATCGTGCAGGGGCTTTGTTTGGTTTCTTTCCATTTTATTCGCTCAGATTTGTTTCCCCTACTCCTACCATCTAAACCCATATCTAGCTTGAGTCGCCCCTATTACAGTCTAGTTATATTCTTAATGGCTCCTGTTGTCTGAATCCAACCAAATGACTCTGAGTTTTTTGTTTGTAAAATTTTGTATTTGCCTATCAGAGACACATTTTTGCGGGAGCATTTCTGAGAAAACCGTTACGAATTAGCCAAAAACCTTTAAAACCAAACCGTAAATGGGGTCATTTACCTTCTTCGTGGGAAGATTCTTCAGAAATGATACAGTTTCAGAGGTACATCTCTTTCTTTGGAGGGAAAAATCTCAGAATTTCTTTGTGGCTGAGATAAGCATTTTTGTTTGTTTTGCTCAGAGATCCAAGCCTATTATTGGTTTTGGTGGGTTCCAAGTTATATATTCCCTTCTTCCATTTATGAGACTGGAGTATAATTTCCTCTCCATCTCAATAAAAACTCCATCTCTTTCATGTCTAAACCCTACTGTCGAAAAACTATGTGTTCATCCACAAAAAGACTATGCTATCATAGATCTACTCTCTATTGCGGTTCAAAACCCATTGGGAGAAAGCCACGGTATGATTGCATCTATAGAAAATCATTGGAGGAAGTCTGAGATGTATTAAAGAACAAAAACCACAAGCGTGAGGAATAGGGAAACTAAGATTTGAGTTTTATAAACACGAGGATTATGCAATCTAATAATATGATCATTAAAAAAGAAACAACTCAACAAATTTCACTATCATGAATTCGGATGCTCCTTTGTCAAATGGATGAAATAGAAAATAGTTTTTATGTTTTTGAATTGCTTCTGTTTTGAAAATAAAATAGGTTAGATTTTATTTTATTTTTGTTTGTATTTTTACTATTTTAGACTAGCTAGAGAAACCTGTAGCTAGCTACAAAAACCTGTAGCTTATCTTTTTTGTAAAAATTAGTTTGAATTCAATTCATTTTTATATAAGATTTAGTAATTAGTTATCTAACTTGTTCCTATTTTCATTTTTCAGGATGTGGTATATCGGATGTTGATTTTATGAGATGGAACATGTCCAATCTAGATGATTAGTATCTCTTCTTTTCTTTTTTTAAATAGGAAAAAACTTTTATAATTTTTTGAAGATACAATTTGATCATGAGTGGTTGTAGGCCCTCCATATTTGTAATGTTTTGATCTTATCCTGAGAGATAGGAAGATCAAATTTTCATAAGACTCTTTAAAAACCATGCATTTTGTAAATGAGTGGCATCTTGGCCTGGAACCAATTATGGATGAATGATTTTCAAGACTTATGGAACAGCATACACCTCTCGGCTTTAGTCCATTGTAAATGTTGTTTCATTAATGTTTTGATTTATTTAATCTTGATATATTAATATGTCATGTAGACTTAGACTCATTGATATGTTATGTTTCAGGATATCCATTTTATAAATATTGTTCATGACTTGTTGTTCCATATATTGAGACTGTGATCATTTTTTCAATTTGAATATCAGGGTTTTTCTTTGATGTTGAGTTGATGAATAAAATGAATGTATTACACATAGATTTCTCTTACTGTAATCACTTCCAATCATAAGATCACGGTATCACATGTGTTCAAATTTATGTTTCTAAATCTTGGCTGCCAACACATTTTTTTGAATTTATTCAGAAAAGTTTCAGTATAAGTCTATTGCAGATTTATCTCATAGGCATGGTAGCTGGATGCTCTTGTTCACACAGAGGCCCAGACACATTTAACAAACTAACATCAAGTTATCTTTTGTGTTTCTAATTTCTGTCATTTATGCATTAGTGAAACCAAAAAGTTTAGATCAGCTTTGACTATCTGTACATCTGCATTTCATGATTTATTTAATTCAAGTTTTGTTAGATTTATAATTTGAAAATAGAAAATATTCAAATGTGCTTTCTTTATTTGCTTCTCAAAAACAATTATTTTTACCTTGATTTTGTAAGTTTCTAGTAAAACTTGCAATCTGTAAATGTTGTTCATAAGTGAGATTTGTATGTTTTGTTTTTCTACGTAAACACATTTACAATAGTTATATATATATATATATATATTAGACAACCCCGGACCGAACTTGTTCTTCCAGTTGATGGACAGTCAATTTTGCTCGTCAACACACTGGTATGCATTGGCAATGATATGGCATCAATACCATACTATACCATACCAATACCAATACCATACCATACCAATATCATACCAATACCAATACCATACCATACCATACCATATCATAACAATACCAATACCATACCATTGCATGGAAATAGTATGCATTGGCAATGATATGCATACCAATACCATACCAATACTAATACCATAACATAACATAACAATACCAATACCATACCATACCATACCAATACCAATACCAATATGCATTGCCAATACCAATACCAATATGCATTACCAATACCAATACCAATATGCATTGCCAATACCCTTATGCATTTCCAATACCAATACCATTCCATACCAATACCAATACCATTGCATACCAATATCAATACCAATACCAATACCAATACCAATACTATACCAATACCATGCCATACCATACGAATAACAATACGAATTCAAAAATCTTATTAGATTTATCAATAGCAATTAAAATCATGGAAGTGTTTGTATCCTCAAAATATTAAACAAGAATCCATGTGGTTGAAAAATCAATGATCATAAGAGTGGTCCAAGGTATCATTGTCAAGTGCCATATGTGGTGCTAGTAGGAAAGAATCAAAGATATTTCTAGAGGAGATGAATCCTAAGGGCATGCTAGTGGAGTGGGTAGATGAGGTAGGAAGTCAATAGGAGAACTAAAGTGGAGGTTATCCCAAGGACTATTAAAATAAGGTATAGCATCAAATAATTTTTCATCATCATTGAAATTCATGGTTAATGAGGCAAGAGCACTTTCACACATGGGAAAAGAGAGTGGATTGGTGGCTCCCAAGTGTGAAGCTACTGTAGCATCCCAGGCCATCCATGTTGGGCCATGCTACGCCACATAACTCTTTTTGTTCACTCTATAGAACATACTATAACATACCCAACATCCAACTGAGCTATGCCACATAAATTTTTCGAACTACATGCAATTAAAAATATACACAGAGAACTCTTGCGAAAGCATTATATATAAAATGTAAACATACAAATACATCTGTAAATACACATATTCACACTAAAATAACAGTAAACATATACATTTAGCATATACAGGAAATACCCATAAAAATAAACATAGTTATAACCGCACATATGATAACCCATAAAAATAAGCACATAAATAACAATGCAACATGTAAATTTATCACACAATTGGCACTTATCTTGGTAATAATGTCACCAACTGCGTGCAGACCATCCATGAACCTCCCAACCTTAGATTGTATTGTTCATCACTCGCAACAGTGAGTCACCCCTGAGCTAGGACTAAACTCCACCCGGGTAAATGGATTCCTAACTAGGATAAAAGCTCATAGACAACAAGAAAGACTTTGTCTCGGGTGCCAACTCAACTAACAGCCTATAGTCCCTCATTCCCCACATGCATGTCCCACCCCAGGAAGTGTGCCCCTTCTCTGCTCAATAGTCCTTCGGCTACCCCACTTCCTTTCCGGGCTTCAGCAATAAGCTAGACAGGAAGTCTCAGAGCACTGTAGTTGCAGTTCAGCACCTTTAGGAAATCAATTCCCAACAATTCTCTCACCCAGAGAGAAATTGTTCACGGGCCTGGCAACCCACCTCTTCAATATCTCATGGGGCTGACAACCCGCTTCTTTAGTCCAGCTCCCAAGCTAACCAGATACACCAACACAAAATGCTATGGATATAGGTTCATATACAGTCATGAAGATATGAAGGATAACTCAATGGGCATGTGCATGCTCATGGATGATTGACTGAATGAATCATCGCCCGAATGATGGAAAAAGATGGGAAAATGAACTAAGTCCCAACAATATGTATGCATGTCCCCAACTTGAGATTTGTCATGTTGGGAGCTACTTTGACCCACTTGTCCCCAACTTTGGAACTTAGGATAAAATAATTATCCATACATTATGATTTAAGAAATATTAATATAATATTTCTTTTTGGCTTAAACTCCCTAGATTATCCCTTTTCCTTAACTTATATCCCTCCTTTTCCCTAACTAGTGGAGTTTATTCCCCCATACTCTTTTATCGTGGTCGGTCAACACATAGTGATGTATTTTATATTAATTATGAGACATATACAAAAATAAGCGCATTGGCCTTTAACATATAGGCTCTCCAGCCTAGTCAAAACATAAGCATCCTAGCTTATAATAATTGGATCACCATCCTATAAAATGCAACATATACACAAAAAGTCTCCTTGGCCTCAAAATCATGCGCACTCAAGTTGTTGCATGCAATATCCAAGAATGTGCACACTTCATCATTTTACTGTGCAGTACAAGCGTGCACTATGCCATGAAATGTGCATACAAAATATGATATCAAACAGCTCACCAACTTAAGTACATTTTCATTTACATTACCATTGGGGTCAGCTTACATTTTCATTTACATTACCATTGGGTTTGGCCTAGGGATATTACAATCCCCTCCCCTTATTTATGCATTGTCCTCAGTGCATCATGTACCCATATAAAACAAAATTTCAAAAATCCTCAAAAAGATGCAGGTATTATGCCCGCATTTCATCCTCATGCTCTCAAGTAGCATCCTCAGTACCGTACAAGGTCCATTGGACCTTTACAAGCCATACGGCTCAATTACGGAGCTATTTGATTTTCTGGTCCAGAATGTGTACCGGTTGCACTTGGAAAGTTGTTAAGCCCTAATATTGGCTCATTACCACTTAATTGGGGCATATTAGATTAGTAATGTTATTTTATTTATGTCGGCTTTAGGCCATTAGTTGTAATTTAGATTAGTAATGTTATTTATGTTGGCTTTAGGCCATTAAACCTCCTAGTCTCCTATATATACCAAGGAGACATTTTCATTTTGAATCATCTTGTACTTGAACATTTAAGTGGAGTAAAAGGAGGTTGCCCCCTCGAAGAGGCTTATTATATGAAATTATCTCTTTTTCAAGGTGTTGAGTACTTTTCCTGAGGTTTTTCTATGCTATATTGATGTTTGGTTCTTAACATATGGTATCAGAGCTCAAGGTCTTGGGGTTTCGCTGCTACATCTGAGACACCGTGGAATTTTCACTATAAATTTTTTTCTACAATGTTTCAGAAGGAACGTCTTGGAGGATATTTAGAAGATGGATCATGGTACGTTGGGTTCAAAATTAAACTCCTGAGGCCATATACTTTTCTAGATACAGCCTGTACAAGATAGGGTTTTGAAATCATCCTGAAATGAGTCATTGTGGAATTTTCACTATAAAAAAATTTCTGTAACGTTTCAGACCCTTAACTCTAGAGGCCATTTACATAAATTATTATTGTATCTTTGGTAAAAATTTCATATTCTGGGTCAGCTTAAATTTGTAGATACACCCTGTGTAAGATAGGGTATCTGACTAGCCCTATTGACTAGTCTCAAGAAGGTGTTCCAAGTAAAACAATCATAACTTCTTCCCAGAGTATCCAAATTGTGTGGGACTGGTTGCATTGGATCATGGACAGTCTGTAGTATTTTGGGTGAGAGTTTCAGAATTTTATATCAATTATTTTGTGCGGGGCACACTATACAAGTGAGATCTCCTGGAAAGGCCAAAAATCGGCAAGTTGTGGGGAAGTTACCATAAATTCTACTTGGCACATCCAATTTTGATCAGACCTATGGCATTGTAGAGAAACTATATCATAGAAAGCCAAAAATTGGGAGATACAACAGAAGCAATATTGTCTAGCAGAACCACCTCAAAATCAAGGTTCAAAAGTGATACTTGGCCAACATGCCACCCAAAAAGGGAACTTCTACACCAAATAAGCCTCCAGAAAATCCTACTTGGACTCTTGATGAAGGTGAAGAAATGTGTAGGGAC